>JARUPZ010000006.1:1207500-1563890 GCA_031213475.1 Nereocystis luetkeana | reverse complement strand
AATCTTTTTAGAACCGCAGTCCCGTTCAGGGGACAAAGCACTCAATTTCCAAGTAGTTTGCCCCCAAAACGGGACTGCGGCCTTAAGACGGTCAAGGTGGGTGGATCCCTGCTATGATATACCTCCATGAATCAATAATATTTCCCCATGACGGACAGCCGTCACGGAACTTCCTACACTAAACATAGTATACACACTAAAAATAGTATACTACGTCTAAGGAGACGTTGTTGGGTCAAAACTAGACCGTCAATCGATGTATTTTCTCTCGCCTCGTATGTATATAGACTACCAGGTACACACACCGCGAAAAAAGCGCGGCACGAAAGTAAAATGAAACAAAATTAGGGACTCACGGGAAGTGCAGGTCGACGATGAAATTGCCGTTATCGGTTACATAAGGACCCTCCCCCCCATCCTTCTTCAAGCGCAAGCGGGCCTCGCAGCCGCGCAACGCTTCCAAGGCTTCCAGCTGGAGGCGTATGTGGTCGTGGGCATACTGGATAATCTCCACCGGCAAAGGGCTGCATATGGTAGGGTTTCGATGGGAGGCGAAGGCGAGCAGAGGTGTCGGGGGCGAGAGATGAGAGAGAGGGCGGGTGGGTGGGTAGAGGTCGAGAGAGGGCGGACGGGGGGGGCGGCGTAGAGAGAGAGAATAGAAGAGGGAAAGAGAGATACAGCGGGATGGAGAGAGACGGACACGGGTTCTTAACAATGTACTCCACATTTAAATTGTCACAATGGGACCTGCCATACAGCCGTCAGGCAGCATGATAGGAACATATATTCAAACTTCTTATATTTTATATATATATATATATAATTCTTCCAGGTCTTGATAATTTCCCATTGACCGGAGCCTTACCCCCTCCACGCCCTCCTTCCTCCCGCCACAAGCGGAGACTCAACAGATACGCCAAATCGAACTCAACTCCCCACATCCTTCCACAAACAGTAGCCACAACGTCTCTACATGTCCAACCTCCCCTCCCCCCCCCCCCCGCCCTCCTTGATGGCGGCCATAGACGGCAAAACAGTGAGGGGATAAGAAAACTTCAGGTACATATTCTCACATCTAACAATCACACGGAAATAACGAAACGAACGCCCAAATGTTGGGAGGTGTCTCTTATTACGAGTAGGAACGGTGCTCCGTCTCGAAAAGGGATGCGTGGTCAACGGTCACACTACGAACGCAAGTAACGAACGCGTACGCCCAGCACTCGCTTCCCCCTGCCCCCCCCCCCCCCCCGTTCGATACTCACAATGCAGCTCCCAAGCCATCAGCAAGCTTAGACCCGTCCACAATCACGACGAACTTTTTCGCCGCTGCCGCCACCAGCTTCTCCCTCAGCAGCGCCCCCCCTCCCCCCTTGACAAGGCCGAAGGTTTCCAGGTTGGCGGTGTCCGCACCGTCGATAGCGACGTCCAGCGGCGCACCCCTCTCGGCGTCGAGGGTGGTGAGCGGGATGCCAAGGGACCGGGCCTGCTCCGCCGTGCGCTCCGAAGTGGGCACCGCCCTGATGTCCGTGAGGTCGCCCGAGGCTAGCAGCTGCCCGACACGTTCCACTTTTTTTTTTTTTTTTCGAAAAAATATTAAAATAATTGTGTGTGAGTGTTTTTTTTTGCATTTCATTAGTGTAGTGTTATAACGTTTTTTCGAGAATTTTTTTGTCGTAGTATTTTCGTATTTTTGTGCGCCAGGTATCGTGGTATTTATATATATATGTTTCATGTATATGTATTTATTTACGTTTTGGGAGTGTTGCATGCGTGTGCGGAGTTTCGTCAGCGATATAGAGGCGTCGCGCAAACGGGGCGAGGAAGGAGAAGAGCAGGGGGGAGGGGGAAGAAGGACGGCAGAGGGGGGGTGCGGAACGGGGAGAGTTATTTTTCGGACAGGTTTTGCTGGTGCTATAGATATGATATATATATATAATATATATATATAATATATACAAGGTTCCCCTCCGGGATGTGGGTATGGGAGTGGCGCAAGTTAATTTACATTGCCGTTGTACAGTAGTACAACAAAAGTTTGCACGAATTTTGTATCAACCGCAGTACTGGAGTGTGCTGTAGTGCTGCGCCACGGGATCGTACAGGACATTGCACGAGTTTGGTTCGGGGGGCGAGCTTGGATAGGATGTACCTGCATATGTTAAGTTGATGTCGATGTTGAACAAATGGTTGGCGGCGATAATTTCGATATGTGTGCCGTAAGCATATGCGTTGGACATGAGGTTGAGGTAGTGACCCACTGAATCATAGAGTGTGTCGGGTTGGCCACTGGCAGCTACAGATTCGTTTTGAATACCGCCTGAAATAATTTCATCGAATGACATATCGAATGAGGGTATTGGATCATGCAGGTGATCACGGATGTGTTGCAGTATTTGCTGTCGGGTAACGAAGTGTTTCTCAGGGTCACCATGCACTTTGCGAGCGATGCAACGAAGCAAGCAGGCACCGTCTCCTACCTCATTAACAACGAACCAGTTGTTGGTGTTGTGTGTGTTGTTGTTGTTGTCGTCATCGCTGCTAACTTCGCTGTCGTTGTTATCGCTGTCGTTGTCGCTACTGCTTTCGCTGTCGTTTTCATTTATTTTTGCATTATCATTATTTGCGGAAGGGTCAACATTCAAATGCAAGGGTTCTCTCCCAGTTGCAGCCAAAATGAACTCGCGAAAGACGACGTTGGCAACGTAGGGGATGTTATCTATGAGCCTATTTTCTTTGACGAGGCAGAGGATGTTTTGTCGCGAGGTGGTGCGGCTGAGAGCGACGTACAGTTGTCCATGTGTGAAGACATCATCTCTGAGATCGAGGCCGACCTTCTTAAGTGTTTGTCCCTGCGATTTGTTTATTGTCATGGCGTAGCATAAACGGAGGGGGAATTGATGACGATGGAAAGTAATTCCTTTGGCGCCAATCTGAACTTCGAAGCAAATTCTGGGTATTTTAACAATTGGAAATCCTTCTGCGATAACTTCGACATCAACGACAGTAGCAGAGAGACCTCGTACGACTCCTTTTTTTCCATTAACGAGGCCACTGTCAAAATTAATATTCCTGATGAACATTACCAAAGCTCCTATTTTAAGTTGCAAATCATGTGGAGGTGTGCCTGGTACAGTAACTGTGTTTAGGTATTCTACGGACACGACCTCCGGCATGTTTTCTGTGTCATCGGTGACGAGTCGGTCTGAACTCTTCTCGTGCTGGGCTTCTCCTGGCAACATGTCTAGAACGAATTCGTTGATTTCGTCTATGCTGTCATTAGTGGGTGCTAATATGCCACGATCATCAAAATTGTTGTGGTTTACCTGCAAAAGATCAGGATAAACGGCTTCAATGAGGTCTTCGAAGTTAGTGGTACCCTTGATCTGGCACGTATGTTCGGAGCCGTCAGGGTTCTTTGTTGTGTGCTTGAGAGGTATCACGGTAGACCCATCGGCAAGCATTATCGGTGCAATGTCGCCTTCGCCAACGGCTAGTACAGTCTGCGCGTAGGGAATGTCTCCCCGATCTCTCATTGACTTTGTGAGACGGAAACGTTGGACATGTTTCCAGAGATGCGAGGACAAAAAAGCTTCATCGACAACGTCTGCAGCAGTACCAAACTTCACAATTGGACCGCACTGGCGCCAATCTCCTGAGAACACAATCGTTTTACCACCGAAAGGGAGGTCGTTGTGCATGAGATCTCTGAGCGTTAAATCTAAAGCCTCTGGAGCGTATTTGCTTGACATTGGGCATTCGTCCCATATTAATAATCCTGCTTGTTTCAACACGTCAGCTCTTTGAGACTCTGCTTGGATATTGCACGTGCTACCACTAACTGCGGCTGGACCGAAGGGAAGTTTAAAAGTTGAATGAGCTGTGAGACCACCAGGAAGGATCAATGCTGCTATGCCAGTAGATGCGGTGCACAAGACGAGTGTACCACGGGCTCTAAGAGATGCAGCGATTGTCATTTCAGTGAATGTTTTTCCGGTTCCGGCGGGGGCATCGATCATGTATACACCCCCTGTCTCTTGTATGACGCTGGATGTAATGGCATCAAACACTGTTCTCTGTTCTTGGGTAAGTTGGGGGATAAGTTGATTGGACAACTCTTCCATTTGTTGTCGGTCGAAAGCTCCGAGCAAGCGGTCGTACTCTGTGTTGTCGTGGTGAACTTTGGGCAACCCGTATTTATCTGTCGTTCTGCCATGTTTGTGAAGCATGAGATCTATGGACTTTAGGGCAGCATTAATGGCAGCGGGTTGTGCAAGATTAGAGGCGAAGTCTGCGGCGAGATCGTCTTGGAAAATCTCCCATAGGGCTGTTGCAGGTGCACCATGCAAAATAAGCGTTGTGAAAAGTTGACGCAATTCTTTGGCGGTTGAAAACTCAATGGCTTCCTGCAGGCATATAGTGTATTCTTCAACGCCATGAACGAGACCTATAGCTCTTGCTGCATGTTCGAATGTTTCTTGGAGAAGGCCATTGACGGTCCGGATACGCGTCCAGCTGGTCGAGGCTTCATGAAGTAAGAGCAGTCGTAGAAACCATATATCACCTTGGTCAGGGCTCATGTACTGAAGGCGAGCAACCACTGGCTTTGTCCGGGGATAGACAAAGTTGAGGTAGCGATCGCGCCATTGCCTCGTGGACGTGCCGTTGTCGTCTGAGTTTTCGTCGTCGGTGGAGTCGTGATGGCCCGCATGAGCTCGCTTTGATGTTCGTTCTTTTGGTTGAATAATGTATTGCTCGTAGTATTGTAGGTACGTTAAGTCGTGAAATCGTGGGTAGTGAGGGCGTCCGAAGTACTTCATCAAGTTTGATACGGAGGAGGCGGCTACCGATCGTTGTATCTCCGTAGAGTCTGCTTCGTCTAGCACAACTGGTTGCTCTCCTTGAAGGTGAACAAAGAGTAGAACGACGGTGGGTACGCGCTCTTGAGACCTAAATCCAAAAATATGCCACATTGCCTCGGAGCTTGAAATGTAGCGGACACTGCGATACGCTTCTATTTCGTTGCCGTTGTACGTTATTTTTGCTCGAGTAGAGTCGGCAGGCTTATACGCATACTTATAGAGGTACGCAATGACAGCTCGTCCCGTTACCATGTCGACGCAAACATGGCAATCGTACTTCATAATCAAGTACGGGTTGTACGGCACTATGGATCGATTGTCTATGTTCGTTTCCACGGTCTTGTTTTCACCGTTCTTGCATTTTATTGTGGCGTTGTCTTCGTTGTCTAGTCTGCGGTATTCAGCTCGACCTGACTCTTCGTTGAGAGCGAGGCTACAGCGAAAAGGTTGGGGATAGTGCATCTTACAATATTTTCTTTTGGTTTTGGAATCTGTTTTCATGCAAGGTGCCGAAGGGTTGAATGTACCACACTTCTTATGAACCATATACTGGAGGACTTTTCGTCGAAGTTCACCGTTTGCAATTTTGGGATCTGGAAGGTTTGTCCATATCCATTTGTCAACTTCTTTTAACTGCTCGGGGCTGGATCCTTCGAATTTTATGATGATGTGGGCATGGACGCAACCTCGGCCTTGGTACTCAATAACATAAAGCATGTAATGCATCTTGCCGAAGAGGTTGTTCTTTAGATCTGCCAATAGAGATCGGAGTTTCATTTTGAAAACACGATTGACCAAATCTGGGCGATCCATTCCTGTTTGACCTTTGTGTAAGTTTTCTACTATCTCGGGCCATTTCGGGTTTGCTGTGAACGTTACCATCAAGTGTGGCTTTCCCATACGTGTGACTACGGCCATTGCATCCAATTGCTTTCTTTTGCGGTTTGCTGGGGCTCCATGAAAACTGACTGGGAGGCGTTTTCCAACGGTAGCCTCTGGGGGAGCGTCGTTGATAGCGTTAAGTGTTGTGAGACGTTTCTTTGGAAGTTGTTTATCGCAATAAGAAAGAACTATATCATCTTGCCTTGCATAAGAGTCACAAGCATGTTCTTGAGCAAGCGTCGACAGGATTTGGAAAGCGGGCTCGCACAGGAGTCGTTGACGACAATATTGAAAAATCTGAACTGGTTTCCCAGTAGTGGTTGAGAGTGTGCGGGATTTTCTGTTGTCACCATACCATCCTGGGCTCCAACCTGGCTCGCCAAAATAGTGCAAAAGTGGGAATTGTAGAGATTCATATAACACGGACCAGATAGGCACGAACCGAGGCTGGCTACATTCGTCAGTTGGACCGCTGCGTGGAAATGTGTAGACATGCCTTTGGGCAGGTGTGCGGTCATCGTCTTTGTATAATAAAGCTGCAATTTCAGTGCGAGCGGTTGGTGTAACACGAGCAGTCTCCTCGAATGATATGCACAGGTTGTGGTGTTCGCTCTGGTCGATTTCAAGGAGCAGCGTACGATATTGTTTGACCCATTTGTTGTCTTGTTTTATGCGATTGCTCAAGTATGTGAGAGTATCTGCATCTAGTTTCAAGCGTTTGGCGTTTGTTTGAATCTCATTGTCATAGATGTACATTCTTGCTTGGTTGTTAGCTACGGTGCCTCCGTACGATTCACGGAAACTATCCATTACACGGTGATACGGTTTGCCGTGTAGCTTGAGCATGCTAGGGTATGAGGGTTGTGTCCAAGTGGGCGAAGGTGATGCTCCAAGGGCTGTCATCGCAAATGTGCCATTATAAGAGCGTTGGCGTTTCAGGAAACTAGGCGAGCTAAAAACATCCTTAATATCTTGAGGAAGAGGAAGGAGTGGGTGCACAACATACTTGCCTTTGCTGCAACAGTTTATGTTCTCTTCTTTCCATTTGAGGGCATTGCAAAACTTGCACTTGTTATTGAGTGGGTTGTTCAAGTTCAAGTACCGAACACTGTGCGGATCGGGCAAGACGACAGAAAGGTCTCCAAATGGAAGGACCCCAAGACGATGAGAACGTGAAAAACCCGATGCCGGTGACGATGTAGGCCTGCTCATCACTTAAATTTTTTCTTGTATTTTCTCTTGTATGAAACCTTTAACCAAGCGTTCCCTGAAGAAGTCACCTATGGCAATTCCTTTATACCCTTCTATTCCTTTCTATTCTCTGTAGAGATATGTCTCTTGTATGATTTTTTTTTTAACCACGCGTTTCCTGCACTCGTCTGCTTGGCAATTCCTTCCTATTCTCTGTAGAGATACACTTCTCGCGTACTGGCTTGCTTCTCGCGTACTCGCTTGCGCAACGCTCAATGTTCTAAGTTCTGAGTTCAATGTTTTCAATGTTCTATGTTCTGGGCCTAAGAAAGGTCCAGTTGCTCGCCCCTGGCGAGGCCCTCGCGGGCGCGCTTGGACGGGGTAGAGTTCCGGCTAGAGGCGCTGTTCCGAGACCTCTGGGCGCTGTTTTCCGTTGCACGCAAGTCCGCTTCCGTGGTAATCTCCTCCACCATCAACCGGCGGCGCTTGAGAGCACACCCGACGTGCCACGGCTTGATGCACGACGCCACGAGATGGTCGCCTTCAGCGATAAAGGCGCTGTCCTCGTCACGGAGGCAGTCTTGGCACCTTGTGCCAATCTGTAACAGGCGGCAATAATATAGAAGGGAGTGGCGGAGGCGAAGCGAGTTTCAGAAATCTGGCCGATATGCACTTGAGGGATAATTGTAAAGTATCATACAAACGAAAACAATGGGACAGATAGGTTGTAGTACACACGGACCGCGCCCAAACCGCTACTACGGTGACCGCGCTTCCAACATAACTGTGGCGCTCGAGCTAAGAATGCGCATACAAAGAGATGTGATTGCTACTACTGCTGTTGCTATAAAAGTTGCGGGTGTTTTGTGTATTTGAGCAAAAAAACAGCAAAATAACACCTTATGCCGGGCATAAAACATCGGAAACAGATATTGCACAACAATAATACTGGACCAGATATGGTGGTCGGGTAGCACCTTGAGGGGTGATATGCTTGTCGCGCCGTGCCGTGCGAAAAAATGAAAACAATGCTACAACTGCTGTTGCTCTTAAAGTGGCGTATTTTTGTCGCCTTATGTCGGGCACGCTTATGTCGGCACAAAATATCGGAAACATATATGGGCAGCACTTACTGTAGTACATGTGCTTTGGTGCTTTGAGGGCTGATTTCTCTTTTGTGCTTTGATGATTTGAGGGATGATTTCGCTGCTGTGCTGTGCTTGTTGAAAAAACTCGAGCTAAGAATGCGCATACAAAGAGATGTGATTGCTACTACTGCTGTTGCTATAAAAGTTGCGTGTGTTTTGTGTATTTGAGCAAAAAAACAGCAAAATAACACCTTATGCCGGGCATAAAACATCGGAAACAGATATTGCACAACAATAATACTGGACCAGATATGGTGGTCGGGTAGCACCTTGAGGGGTGATATGCTTGTCGCGCCGTGCCGTGCGAAAAAATGAAAATGCTTGTTGTAAAATGGGACGTGTATTTGAATGTTAGACGCCTGTGCTCTATGCTTGTTGTAAAATGGGAATTCCCTACCATTAGTTAATTTGCTGAAAATGGTATCGCAAAATATATAACAGAAACAATATCGGAAAAAATCAGTCTAATATCGGCAAAAATATCGGGAAAATTATCGGACAAATATCGGCAAAAATAGCGAAACATATATCGGATAAAATATTTCACGATTATACGACTACTGTTAGAGGGCTGTGCTGTGCCATTACTTAATTTGCTGAAAATGGTATCGCAAAATATATAACAGAAACAATATCGGAAAAAATCAGTCTAATATCGGCAAAAATATCGGGAAAATTATCGGACAAATATCGGCAAAAATAGCGAAACATATATCGAATAAAATATTTCACGATTATACGACTACTGTTAGAGGGCTGTGCTGTGCTGCGCTTGTGGTAAGACGGGACTTCCCTACGATAGGGAATTAGCTGAATAAAATATTTTTCTTGTGTGCTTCGATAGTTTGAGGGATGATTCCGCTGCTGCTGTGTTGTGCTATCATATGCTAAATTAAACAAAGCAACAGGTGTGCGATGCTTGCGATAAAACGGGACTTCCCTACGAAAGGTAATTTGCTGAAAAATATATCGAAACAAATATCGGGGAATTATCGGAAAAAGATTGGCCAAATATCGGGGAAAATATCGAAAAAATGCAAATATCGAAACAAACATCGGGAAAATATCATACAATCACACGATCAGACAGGGGTACATGAACAAAAAAACCCCACGTGTATTTAATTGTTAGACGGCTGTGCTGTGCTATGCTATGCTTGTTGTAAAATGGGACGTGTATTTGAATGTTAGACGCCTGTGCTCTATGCTTGTTGTAAAATGGGAATTCCCTACCATTAGTTAATTTGCTGAAAATGGTATCGCAAAATATATAACAGAAACAATATCGGAAAAAATCAGTCAATATCGGGAAAAATATCGGGAAAATTATTGGACAAATATCGGCAAAAATAGCGAAACATATATCGGATAAAATATTGCACAAATATCGAAACAATATTATCGGACAAATATCGTCAAAAATAGCGAAACATATATCGGATAAAATATTGCACAAATATCGATATCGGAAACAATATCGGACAAAAACCGGACAAATATCGAAAAAAACAATATCGGAAATAATATCGGACCAAAAATTGAAAAATATCGGAATATATCGGACAAATGTCGAAAACAATATCGGACAAATATATGGCAAAAAAATACACGATGATATATACTACTATTAATAATATTAATACAGTAAGGGAAACCCAACTCACGTCGCTGGTGGAGGGCTTCCTCGCGTTGACTGGTGTTTCGTCTTCGGTCTTGGTCACACAGTCAGCCTCGTGGAGGTGGAAGTTCGCGTAAAGCGCCCTTCCGGTGGAGGAAAATTTGCCTGCGAAACAAATCCGGAAAAGCATCAGAAAGAAAGGATCCGAAGATATGAGAACTGCTGGGACCACACAGCAAACGTACGACACGAAGGACAGGCAGCCATGAACACACGACAGTCAGCATATACGACACGAAGGACAGGCAGCCATGTGAACACGCGACACACAGCGACAGCATAACGACACGACAGCGACAGCATAACACCCTCTGCGAGGTATACAGGCACACAGAGTTGAACCCGGGAAAACTTATACCCTGGCTGCTTCTGTAGTACTGCTGCTGTCAAAAACCGAAAAAAAACTTCACGATCGATCGACCGAAAATATAAGAACCGTACTTGCACTAATTTGCAATGTCGCACGATCTTTACATTTACTGAACAAAAGAGCGCAAAAACGGCGCCTTGAAGCACTACAGACAGCATAACGACACGACACTAACGACACGACACAGCGACAGCACAACGACACGACGACAGTACATGTAGGTATGCACGCACGCACACGCACGCAGAGCACGCTCATACGGAGCACAGCAGTTGTAAGAGCACGGGCACAGAAAACGAAAAAAATATGGATGGTGCAAAAATGTACTGCTGCTGTAGTACTGCTGTCAAAAACCGAAAAAAAACTTCACGATCGATCGACCGAAAATATAAGAACCGTATTTGTACTAATTTGCAATGTCGCACGATCTTTGCATTTACTGAACAAAAGAGCGCAAAAACGGCGCCTTGAAGCACTACAGACAGCATAACGACACGACACAGCGACAGCACAACGACACGACGACAGTACATGTAGGTATGCACGCACGCACACGCACGCACACGCACGCACATGCACGAGTTACAGAAGCACACGGCAGCGTTAACTTTTTAGACACACACCCTGGCTGAGGCGCATACGGAGCACGCTCATACGGAGCACAGCAGTTGTAAGAGCACGGGCACAGAAAACGAAAAACATATGAAATTGCAAACAGCTCACCTTCGAGTTTCCGCGTCCAGCAGATTGTCTTCGCCGGCATCTCCTCGCAGCAAAAGCTGCAAGCCTTGGACCAGATTAGCTTCAACCCAGTCCATGCACAGCTCTCCGGATACCCCGCACAGCCCGGGTAGTCCGCCCGGTTCGGGTGGTTGCTCTCCAGCAGGATTAGCTGGATGCCGCACCGAGGACAGTCCTCGGCCAAGGGGGTACTGCTCCTGTTGTCTCTAGGTGTACCTGGGGCTTCACCAACAACAGCTTCGGCCATGGTCGGTCGTTGACTGCGTCGAAGTTGTTGGGGATGGTGTAGCGTGTCGGTCGTTGACTGCGTCGAAGTTGTCGCGGAGGGTGTAGCGTGTCGAAGCTGTCTCCGGCGATGTGGCGTCGAACTTGTCTCGGGGCTTTGTTTTTGTGGGGTGGGGCTTACGTGGGGGCGCGTGCACTCCAACTTTTGGCGCTTGACGAAGATGTCATCCTCAAGGTGAACGCCGCACGCAGAAACCCGGGGGAAACACTTACGTACGTATAAAAAAAACAGAACTAGAACCAGAACCAGAACGTAAATATGTGAAACCCCGGGGATTTGTCTTATCCGCCACCGCCGAATAAAAAAAACAGAACTAGAACCAGAACCAGAACGAAAATATGTCAAACCCCGGGGATTTGTCTTATCCATGCCCGCGGCCAAAAAAGTTTAAAGGGCTTGCCACGCGCGACACACTGCGCGGATCGCGCCCAAACCGCGACCACGGTGACCGCACGAACGAGATGAGTCGACTCACTTGGCGTTGTGGGCCAAAAGTGCGCGTACGAAGAGATATGTGCGAAAACAAAGGCAAATTTGACAAATATACGTATACATATATACCAGGTATATATATACTTCAGCTGACCCATCCTCTTCGTGTGGCCGCTTCTGTTAGTAATCGGCGTGTCTTTCTCTCCGATGCATGTTTTCTCTCGTAACCAGAATCAAGTCCCAAAGAGCTAACTGTGAAGACAGCAACAACAGCCAGGGCGAGGGCGACATCTCTGCCGCACACCCGGAATCCGTGCGTACGATTACAGCCGACCTGCATTTTCAAGAGACTCTCAACTTGTTCCGCCAGAAACAACGGAACGATGGATAACGATGCGTCGCTAAGTGAAAGGAGTCTACTACGGGGGGCCATAGTAATAGGACCTACGGTACACACAAAAACATAAATATTCTCCTATTTTTACTAACAATATTTGGTCCTATTTACTATGGCCCCCCGTAATACAAGCAGTAGAAAGGTGAAACGACACACGTGCTGGTCACGAAGGAGTGCATCACAAACCAACGTCAGAATATTCAAACATTCAAGTATTTGCACGATTGTCTCTCCTGGGTCCGGGATCGGGCATGGCATAGGTACATAAACTGGTAGAGTGTGTTGGCTACTGGATGTTGTTGTTGTTGTTGTTGTTGTTGTTGTTGTTGTTGTCGTTGTTGTTGTTGTTGTTTGTTTTGTTTTTTTCCTACCCCACTCATCACATCCGCTCTCATTTTCTCTCTCTCCCGCCCACGCAGTTGCAACTCAGATCCGTTGTCACATAACAGACATCTCGCTAAGTTTCGTGTCTTGCATTTTCTTTTTAATCGCGACAAAGAAGACTTCAGCCATATCTTCCCTCCTCGATTGGCGTCTTATAGAAGTGCGCCTAATCACGCTAGGCGCTCTCAGCAGTCGATTCCTCTGACGTTCTCTCAGGGCTCACTTCGGTATGCCTTTTCTACTATAGTTTGGTATCGTTTACCGCGGTATCCAGCCACCACGGTAATGCACGGTAATTTTTTTTATGGTAACTGGCCACCTTGGTACTCATTGGCACAGGAATCGATTTCTCTGATATATATTTGCGAAAAAAAAAAACGCAATCCCACCAACAGTAGGTGGGATTCCACCTCCAGAATCAACTCTATTAATAGAAGCATTCGAGGGAAATGAGCTCGCGCGAGTCCCACACCACCCGAAGGAGACGACTCTCCCGGGTGGCTATCTCCACCGCACCTGCCCCTCGCGGGGGTCAGTCAGTCAGCTCGGGTCAACGTGCCCAAGCGCCAGTAGCAACAGCAGCCTGTTCTGATGTTGCAACGGGAGCTATGGGTTAAATGAACACACTGCACGAAATCTAATGGGAGTGTGGTGAGCTTAAGCTTTACTTTTACCAATCCGCCGGAGGATGATAATATATCTATATTATTACGGGGGGCCATAGTAAATAGGACCAAACTTTGTAGGTAAACATGGGTAAAAATATAGGTTTTCGTGTGTACCGTAGGTCCTATTTACTATGGTCCCCTGTAATAGTAGACCACGGGGGCGACCGGCTTTGTACGTACGATCAGTGTTGCTGGTGTCTTCACATGAAGGCAGCAAGGCGTTTCACACAGGTTTTGTAGGAGGTGTGTTTCATTCTTCATTTTTTTTACGTTGATAATCGAGTCACGGGTTTCCAAACGCAGAGGCTCTTGTGCGCAGAGTCTCGGCAGCTCCGGAACAGTAGCAAACATGCGCTTACTCGCCAGACGATGTCAGGAGCGAGGGAACGCTGCATCGCGAGGCAAGCCGCACGCACGCGCCATGTGTATCAAGGTTTCATGTGCATGTTGTTGCCTCATGACACCAGCCGATCGTTGATTCCGTCCGCTTGTCTGCCGGAGCTGCAGTTCTCTCAAACTGCCGCTGCATCGCGGACACCGTTTGGCTGATTGCTACACCCCCTTTTCCTCGCAAAAGCAAGCAAAAAAAAAAAAAAACTTCACGACACCACGATCGGTTCTACCATATGGCTACCATATGTCTACCAGTGTCTACTAGCCCCCGACGACGGGTATTTTCGAGCGTGACATACTCCTCTCAAACACCCACATGACATAAAAGGCTGGTTGGTGCTCGATTTCGCGGCTGATGATCGTTGTTGTGGCTTGTGGCTCAAGCACCCGTCGCCACGTGCCGGTTGACCTGATTCGCTTATGTGTATATGTCTTGTCTTCTTGCGAGTTTACCGCTCGTTCTTTGATTTCGAGTTCCACTATTATAGCGACCTATCTATACCAGGTATATACACATATTGATATCCAGTATGTAGCATGGAGGGCACAGCATTCAATACGATAATTATATACATATATTAGCTATATATATAAACAAAACTATAAATTCGTTTTCTCTGGTCGGTCGCCGTGGGGGCGTTTCGGTGGCCTTTCGCAAGACTGTCAGCCCTGATTCGCGAGAGCTTTGTACTATTCGCGAGTGGAGGGACTTTTCGGGAACAGATTCAACAGGATTGCCGTTGATCTCAGCTGCTTTGGCCCGAAGAGACCGGCTATAAGACGGCATACATACGATAGTAGACCGATTATTTTTCTATTTTGTTCCGGAATACTTTCAACAGGACTACGGGCCATTGGATTATTTGCGTGCGTGGGCACATGTACCGTGGACAGCATACGACGCGGTCACGCTGTTGCTGCCTCTTCGTATACCGCTTGGCCAGTTGGCCACCTGCTGGCGTTGCTCCTGCTCGTGCCGCTCCTGCTCGTGCCGCTCGTGCTCGTGCCGCTCCTTCTGGTGCCGCTCCTTCTGGTGCTGCTGTTGCTTTCGCTGCTTCTGTTGGTACCGGGTGCTCCTCCCGCTGGTGCTGCTCCTGTCTGGTAGATGGCATCGCCTGCTCCTGGTGGTGCTGCTTCTACAGAGTGGACTGCACTTTTTCCTGCTGCCGATATTAAAGGTGCTGCCTTCAATACACCTCTGCCTCGCCCTCTTCTGACGGATCTTGGAAGCCCATTTCGAACAGAACCCCCCTGTCCAAGTCAGTGCTCAATCCCACTGTAAAGTGCAACCGCTGCATCTCCCAGCTATATGATGGAGACAGATCTTTGGAGGCAAGGTCGATATTGCGACCTGCGACCACGACACCTGCCCCGGCAGCGGAATAATCTTGAATTGGCCCAAAGACTGTGAATTGTGCGCCAGGCCTATCGACGTCCGCACCGTGTCCTTCACGCTCGAGACAGGAGGTGGCGGTGAGTTGTGTTCTGTGTTTCTCTGTTGCTGTTGTTGTTGTTGTTGTTGGTGTTGTTGTTTGCTACCTATTTATACCGCCGCGGCTGTTGTTGTTGTTTGTCGACCTTTAGCACTAAATCCAAGACAAAACACGTACCTGGTACTAATAATGCCATTTGTTTATGCGCTACTGCGCCTACTGCCATTTGCTTTTGTGCTGCTGCTGCCGCTGCTACTGTCGTTGTTGTTTACAGCCTGCGTTCGTTTCCCCAACAGTGTCTACCGCCGCTGCTGCTGTTGTTGTTTATGCTGCTGCTTCTTTTCCTGCTGCTGTAACCCCGCGCGCCTATCGTCCCTGATGCTGATTTTACCGTGTACGCAGGCGTCGTTCGCGTTGTTGCTGTTGTACGCAGCTTTGAGTCGGTGTCTGCCGCCGCTGCTGCTGCATCTGTTGTCTGGGTTGTGTTTCTTGGTGTGGTTGTTGCTGTTCCCGCATGTTGTCGACCTTCAGCACTAAATACAAGACACAAATACATACCAGGTACTACAGTAATTTCGAGTTTTGTCTTGCACACTACAGCAGTACGTATAACCAAAAAAAAATAGCCATTTGTTTTTTTGATACGAGCTCACAGCTGTTGTTGTTGTTTGTCGACCTTTAGCACTAAATCCAAGACAAAACACGTACCTGGTACTAATAATGCCATTTGTTCATGCGCTACTGCGCCTGCTGCCATTTGCTTTTGTGCTGCTGCTGCCGCTGCTACTGTCGTTGTTGTTTACAGCCTGCGTTCGTTTCCCCAACAGTGTCTACCGCCGCTGCTGCTGTTGTTGTTTATGCTGCTGCTTCTTTTCCTGCTGCTGTAACCCCGCGCGCCTATCGTCCCTGATGCTGATTTTACCGTGTACGCAGGCGTCGTTCGCGTTGTTGCTGTTGTACGCAGCTTTGAGTCGGTGTCTGCCGCCGCTGCTGCTGCATCTGTTGTCTGGGTTGTGTTTCTTGGTGTGGTTGTTGCTGTTCCCGCATGTTGTCGACCTTCAGCACTAAATACAAGACACAAATACATACCAGGTACTACAGTAATTTCGAGTTTTGTCTTGCACACTACAGCAGTACGTATAACCAAAAAAAAATAGCCATTTGTTTTTTTGATACGAACTCACAGCTGTTGTTGTTGTTTGTCGACCTTTAGCACTAAATCCAAGACAAAACACGTACCTGGTACTAATAATGCCATTTGTTTATGCGCTACTGCGCCTGCTGCCATTTGCTTTTGTGCTGCTGCTGCCGCTGCTACTGTCGTTGTTGTTTACAGCCTGCGTTCGTTTCCCCAACAGTGTCTACCGCCGCTGCTGCTGTTGTTGTTTATGCTGCTGCTTCTTTTCCTGCTGCTGTAACCCCGCGCGCCTATCGTCCCTGATGCTGATTTTACCGTGTACGCAGGCGTCGTTCGCGTTGTTGCTGTTGTACGCAGCTTTGAGTCGGTGTCTGCCGCCGCTGCTGCTGCATCTGTTGTCTGGGTTGTGTTTCTTGGTGTGGTTGTTGCTGTTCCCGCATGTTGTCGACCTTCAGCACTAAATACAAGACACAAATACATACCAGGTACTACAGTAATTTCGAGTTTTGTCTTGCACACTACAGCAGTACGTATAACCAAAAAAAAATAGCCATTTTTTTTTCTTGATACGAGCTCACACCGAGACAGGGGTATAGTACGCGTACTGCCATTTGTATATGCGCTGCTGCTGCCATTGTTTTTGGTTTGCACACTACAACCAACTTTTTTTTTCCGAACAGTTGCCGTTGTTGTTTGCAGCCTGCGTTTCTTTCCACTCCGAGACAGTTGTCTACCGCCGCTGCTGCTGTTGTTGACACGATAACAGACAGGCGTTGAGTACACTAACACGTTCCCATGTTTTATGCTGCTGCCGACTCTGCCGTCGCCGTCTCTGCCGCGAAAAAAGACGTAAGGGTTTGCCAACATCATTCATCGCATCTCATTCCTATTTACCTTTAGTGCTTTCTGCCTGTACAGCGCACGCCAACGCGTAATTTCGAAACTGTTTTTCAAGGTGTTTTTGCCAAAATCAGGTATATATGGCCGCTTTTCGGCCAAAATCAGTTACATTATAAAAACAAGTACAAAACACACCCCAGGAGCGCTGCTATTGTCCAGGCTGACATCGTAACTGATTTTGGCTAGAAAAGGCCAACTTATACCAGTTTTTTTCTACTCTCTCTAGCTTCCAACTGATTGTGGCCAACTTTGAACCAATCAGAGGGGCCACATACGAGTATGTACACTGTTGTTTCTCTCCGTATGCGTCTGCCCTCCCCCGGTTGAAATTCTTCTGCATTACGCAACGTATAAACTCTGTACTCGCACGTACACGTTGTACGTCAAAGTACGTTTTTACATAAATATGCATACATGAGTATGCTGGTTTCGCTTTTTTTCTTCTTTGGGATGTGCGACGTGCTTCCGTTATTGAATAGTTGTTGTGTCCTACTGCCGCTGATTTGTTGTTTTCTATGGTCACAGCGGTCCATACATCACCATGGTCTTTATCTGCACCACCCTGCGTCGAGTTTGTCTCAGGTTTGGTATGGCAAGATAATTTCGTGCCGAGCTGGCAGTTCCGCGAGGACGGTCAAGAAGATTTAAGCTGTCAACGGTGGGGGGGCGCCAGAGTAAATACTCTTCTTGGCGCCCCCGCCGTCGCAGAACAAACGAAGCCTATTAACAGTGACTCTCTGCAGGTCCAAGTGAACCCCGTGGTATCTACACCCTAAAGAAAACTAAACGACTTAGATTTTGGAGGCCATATATGGCACGCTTCTTTTTTTACCCGACTTTCATGGACAGAACACCGCTCGTGGCGCGCGTTTTTTGCTCGGTTTTAGCATACACCTGATTTTGGCTCAAACGGATCAGGTATAGTTGATTTTGGCATTTGCTCTTTTCAAAGTCTTCGTCAGCTAGACTCATACCTGGTACCAAGTAAAATATTTGTATTCAACACGTCTTACATGTCTCCTTTCTGCTGTCGGTTTGTTGTCTATAATCTATGTTTGCAGGTCTGTAAGGATTGTGTCTACTGCAACGGACCTATCAAGGACAACGGCATCTTGATCGGCCTGTGCAAGCCCCCCCTGCACTTCTCGGGCTCCAAGCACTCCAGGAAGCTCTTCATCGCCCACGACGAGCGAGTTCAGGGCGAATGCAACGCGAAGTTCGGCGAATAGGCTCGGGTGGAACTGGAGAAAAGCGCTGCCAAGCGGGAAGGCTGTGTCGGTCGATCTCCTCGGTTCGGGCTCGGGATAGATCTTCGCACTTTAAGAGTCTGTTCTCGTGTCTATCATCATCTGCCGGTAGAGCCTCATACACACTTGATCTGCCTTTGGTCTGCGCCTGGGGTCTGAAAATAGAGGTGTTCGCGGGCGTTTCGTTGCAGCGTGCGCCTGCGTCTATTATATGTCAATACTTTCAGCAAACATCCGTTGTGCGTGTACCAGCGGGTACTTTGAGTTCAAGCGTGGGGAGCGGACTGGTTCATTTTTTTTCGGTGGGGGTTTCTTCACCTCAGAAGAGTGTCAGGTTTTGCATCGCCTCCATCACGCTAGTGCCTTGGCGAGTGCCAATGTCTAACTGACTTTTTTGCATCCTCTTTGGGTGCTGTGGACAACGAAAGATCCTGTTTGTTTTAATCTACCTTGAGTGTTTGCCAGGGTGCTGATTCCGTTGATATTAGCGACATTCGCGTTTGCGAGGGAAGTTTTGCTACTACTTACTCCCGTCGCTTCGACTTCTTTGCGTTTCACGCCGGCCCCGGGCCCCCTGCTACGCTGAAGACGTTTTTCTCGAGGAATTTATGTCGTATTAATAGTTGGTTTGGGCGTCCGCCAAAGGTTTCGTTCGTTGTCGAACTGTTAGGTGTCGCAGGACATGTGTCTACTGGCGCTGCGATTCGTCGAGCAAGCGCTCAATGTCGAAGTTGCATAGCACGCTCATGTCGCCTTCATATATCATAACAGCTGTAATACATGCTTACTACCTGCTTTTTCGGTCATTAGAACTGCTCTCTTGCGTCACCCTCATCTGCATGTACCACTACTATTTTCCTTTTACTAATACATATTTGGTTGTTAACAGGTACATTTGAGCTATTGCCCCAACTGCAGCACATACAACTGCAATTGGTGGAATAGTTCAAACGAACCCACCAAATAGGTATTTCGGCAAGAGTCTTCTTACACGCTGCGCTCATGCCACTCCGAAGGGAAAACTTGTATATATATATATATTTGCTATATATATTTGTTTTTTTCTTGCGAAAGTCGAGCCAAAAAACATTTTATTTTTCATTTTTCTCAACTCTCTTTACGTAGATTCTTGGTGCCTGTCGCGCAGTTTTTGTATTACGTGTCACGTCATCAGTACAGTACTACTATGCTATGCTCCGGCATGTGGATTGGTTTCTTCTCGTACCCGGTACGATGACATTTCACTCGCTGTGCCTTGATTTCAAATGCGATTTTGTTCAATTGTTTTTCTCTTGTCTCCCCGTCTGATCACAGAAGTTGTATACCACCTGGTATATATCTCGATAACGGGGGAACATACTGTAGTTATCAGGACCAAATAAGCTTCGTCAAAATACCGTAATCTAGAGGTTTTTGTATGTATGACGGGTCCTGATTACTGTGGCCCTCCGTGAAGGGACAAATAACCAGGACAGGCACTGGGTGTACCACTGCTGCTGTCGTTGGGTAGAAACAAGTGTTTGATGTGAAGGCAACACACACTGCAGTACACACCTCGGACAGATCAGCTCACCGTAGCTCGAGCTAGCTCTTTTCGGGGGTAGCTCGCCAGTGAGCTATATGAGCTACATGAGCTAGCTCGTCCGCCCCCGGCTTGAGCTATAGGCGGTAGCTCATCTGCACATGTTTTCAAAGCTTGAGCTATAGGCTATAGCTCATCTGCGCATGTTTTCAAGGCATGAGCTATAGGCGATAGCTCATCTGCACATATTTTCAAGGCTTGAGCTCCTCTGCTTCTTTTTTTTGGCGGTGTAGATGGCTTTCGTTTCTGCCTCTCTCTGTCTCTTCTTCCTTGCACCGTATGGTAGGCTGTAGCCACGAAAGCCATGTTTAAGGAACGGTGTGTACGGATGAGATGATGCTGGTATTCCATATAGCCTTATTAATGGGTGGAGGGTGGGTTAGACGGGTTGACTTTTCGCTGGCGTTGCAGCGTACCACTCGTAGTATTGTACTTTTAGAAGTCAAGTATGCGAATAAATGCTAATAAAAACACTAATAAATATTATTTTTTAATACTGATAGTCTCTAAACTTAAACTTACCTTTAACCTCGGACAGATCATGAGCTAGCTCATCTGCATGGTGAGCTGTCCAACCGATTTGTAGGTAAGGTTAATGCTATTCCTATACATCCACATACTCGTATACATTCGCACTTGCCCCCAAGGGCGGGCTTTGTCGGCTACTCATCTTACATGCATACGTTGCCGAGAAAGAGGTACAATGAGCTGCGTACATGAGCTATGATTACAATCTCCGGGGGATAGGCGGTAGCTCATCTGCACATGTTTCGAAGGCTTGAGCTATAGGCGGTAGCTCATCTACACATGTTTCGAAGGCTTGAGCTATAGGCGGTAGCTCGCCTGCACATGTTTTGCAGGCTTGAGCTATACCTGGTAGACGATAGGCCATCTACACACATTTGCCCAAGGTGAGCTATAGGAGCTACATGAGCTAGCTCATCTGCCTCCGAGATGAGCTATAGGAGCTACATGAGCTACACATGTTTTCCCCCGCTTGAGCTATAGGCGATAGCTCATCTGCACATGTTTTCAGAGCTTGAGCTATAGAGGATAGCTCATCTACACACATTTGCTCAAGGTCAGCTATAGGAGCTACATGAGCTCGCTCATCTGCCCCCGAGATGAGCTATAGGAGCTATACATGTTTCCCCCGGCTTGAGCTGTAGGCGGTAGCTCATCTGCACATGTTTTCAAAGCTTGAGCTATTCACGATAGATGAGCTAGCTCATGATCTGTCCGAGGTGTGCTACAGTATAGACGCTACTCTGCATGAGCAGGCACATAGGTGGCGCAAGCCTATTTTCGCTTACCGGCGTAGAAGGAAGTGGAGCCAGTGCCGAGACCAATCGCCGTGCCACTCCTCACGTAGTCATCAACGGCCTTGTACGCAGCCTGACGACAAAACAATCAGCATTCGGTCAGGTCTGGCAGGCAAGAGGCAAACATACATATCCACGATGAACAATGTCATGGCATCATCTCGTATGTACCAGGTATATCATGCCTGCGAAGACGAGTTTCGACGAAACCCTCGACCTCGAAGCTGGTGTTTTCAATTTCATCAAGTACGTATCTACCATGATATATATTCACCCGTCCACTAACCTATGAATAGTGGGGAAACAGGGTCCCACACATATTCCAAGTAGTAATTGTGCCCCTAAAAAATGGTTGAAGTTCTTGAGGGTACTACAGTCCCGTTTAGGGGAGAATCCAGTCAAATTCCAGGTGGTAAGTCTCCCGAACGGGACTGCAGTCCTCATAGGGTTATAACGCAGTATTTTAGTGGGTCTACAGCAAGTACGCTCCTGTGCTGGGTCATCGAAAAAAAAAAAAAAAAACGCGCCTGGTACGATTACAAGCAGCATGTGGCCGGCCCTTTTGAGAGACCCCTTATCAGGGAAAACGGTACAGTATGTAATAAGGGACCTCAAAATGTTTGTGTACACTACTGACTGCAAGGGGGCGGTGGCAACTCTCACACAGCACAAGGGACGTTGGTGCCGTACATATACCATAGCAGGGGTCCTTCAACCCTTTCAGGACTGCAGTCCCGATTTGGTGACAAACCACTTGGAATTAGACTGGTGTGTCCCCAAATCGGGACTGCAGTACCAAAGGGGTTAACAAGGGGTTACTCTACTGCTGTACGTGGAGATTACTGTAGTATAATAGCAGTCTTACACAAAAAAATGGGTGTGTGTGTTTTTCTTCTTATTTTGACGGAGCCAAAATGAAAAGGTAAAGCAGCAGCAGCAGTGTACCCCTTTACGGTTGCCTGAAGCGTCCGACCAATGCCATCCACGAACGCACACGAGTTGACGACAACTGCTGGTACCGCCGTGCTGTGCGATTTCCTATTGATAGCGACAGGGACGAGTCAGACCTCCTTTTAGGCCGCCGGCGCGTGTTGCGCACCCCGTACAGCCGCAGGAGGCCGGCCGCTCGACGCGCAGGAGCCAGCGGAGGGAAAAAATCGCGATATATATCCGTTGAAAAAAAACTTGGAACATACCCTTTAAACAGGCCTTATGCAGAATCGTTTTAACCATCTTATAAAGCCAAAACGTATCCCACACCGGTGTGTTGGTATACACACTATCTCCAAGTCGTTTGCCCCAAACTGTAGTTGCACACACTACTGCGGCCAAAGCCTGCGGCGAAGAATATATATATAAATAATATATATAGAACTACATACTTGGATCACAACCCCTGAGCGTGCTCGGTTGGCGCATCCCTGGCCTCTCAGAGCTCCCACTTCCAAACCGCCTCCTTTCATTACTTGCCGAACCTTTCCAGCAGTTCTTTGTTTTCTCGGTCCTTTCTTCCTTTTTTCTTCTTTCGTTTCGTGTGCGTGCGTGTTCTCCGAGCACGGCATCGCGGAAGGACCCGGCACCGTCGCGGGTGTCAGCGGGTCCTGGCGGGTAGAGGGGGGGTTGCAAGGAGCGCGGTCGCCGCTTTCGTGCCTAGGCGTCGCGCGTGCCTCGAGACACGAGGGATGCATGAACGGGGTTTGTCTGGCTTCGATTTATGATTGTTGATACAGTATGTACGAGTTTATAAATGTCGTATATATAATATATATATATATATATATATATATTGTTTTTAACGCTTGGGGCGCAAAAGCTTCCGCAACATTTTTTTCGCCTGTGTTGCGCCGTTTTAGTAGCGTGTTACGCATGTAGCTGCAACACGCCTTCGGCGCGTGTTGCGCATATCGCATATGCTTTGATGTCGCGACAACTGATGCGCTGGCGCTACAGCGCAATACCAGGTACGAGTACGACAGCTATCTTTCTTCCGTGTTGCTTCGAGGCACTGTTGCCGCTGCTGCTGCTGCTACTGCCGCTATCGCTGATGCTGGACTGCTGCACATTGATCTTCATGGTTGGTCAAAACGTCAGCCACGACACAAGCTCTGTTCGGATTTAATCCGGAAAACGTCGGAGGCGATCGGCTGAAAAAACTCGAGTTGTTAGTTGCCTTTTTTGTCGGCTGACTGTCGTCATATGATTCTTCCACAAAAAAAAACAATAGTAAACCGGGATCAAAAACATAAAAACTTGCGCTGCTGGCTTTCTCTATCCTCAGCAGGTCGGTGGTGCTTCGCGGAAGGCTCCACCGCCGTCCAGTAGATCGCCCCACTGGAGATACTGGTTGTGATTTTGTGCTCCAACCCTAATTATGTTACTACTACGGGGGACCATAGTTAATAGGACCAAAAATTGTTAGTAAAAATGGTTAAATATATACCAGATAGGTTTTTATGTATACCATAGGTCCTATTAACTATGGTCCCCCGTAATAATATTATAAAAGTATCGTTTATGGCATGGATTCGATTCTTCGCCGTATGAAGCTTTTATTTATCAAATGACAAAACCGTCGAGAGCGCCCACGACCTGGTTCGAAAGCTGACTCAAAAAAACTATGCAAGAGTCGGAAACCCACGGCGTTTGTGCGAGATACATCTGGAAACGGCGCGCACGTGTTCTGTGAGCCCCTGCCGACCCTTTAGGAGTGCAGTCCTGTTTAGGGGACAAACCACTCAGATTCCAAGTAGTTTGTCCCCAAAACGGGACTGCGGTCCTAACACTGCCGTGCGTGCGCGTGTGTGTTCCGTTTTTTATTTTCGACAGACATTTGGCCGTTGATTTCCCGCCAAATTCGGGCCTTGAGGAAAATATATCCCAAATTCCTGGAGAAAAAAAAAAACACTATAAAAACACCCTTCGTAACGGGTCGAAAGGGCGCAAAAAATCTGGGTCGGTCTCTAAAAAAAACGACGTCGACATTTGGACCTCTGTGCAGTAAAGTGCGAATTGTACGGCGTTGCCTTGTCATTACCGAATTGCTTGGGTTCAGTATGGAATCAAGTTTGGGCGTGAAATATTTCTTGAGATCGGTCCTGCCCAGTCAGTTCTTCGAATAGTTGCTCGATTTTTTTATAGGTATGCCTTGGACTCGTACCTGGAACCGGTTCGCGCAAAAAAAAATGAAGAATAAATAAATGGTTTCTTCCTACGGAAACGCCTGACTGTTCTTGACCTTTTTGGAGGGCCCTTGGTGGGGACACTCCGATTTCGCCGCTATACAGCGCCAGCTCTACGCCGCCACCCTCTTCCGTTGACCATTACGGTCAGCAAGACGCTAAGTATCTGGAACGCGAGATCCAAATTGCTACGTATTGCATGCGGCATTCATTCGTGGCTGACGCGATTTGGGGCGCTTTCCTCGAACCAGCCTGTACTACACCTTGGTATACTATAGCGTGGGTAGACACCAGGGCGCATTTTAAGCCGCCGGCGTGTGTTGCCAGCATGTGCCAGAGGCGCGTTGGGCACGCCGCAGGGGACACACGAGGTCCCCCTCGATTTCTCGCGATATGGTAAGTACCTTGTATAGCGTAAAGAGCATTGAGTCCACACAGGGGTGGGATCGATTTCCAGCGCTCGTTTTCTCGACCACCGTAGCGCTGTATTAATAGTAAGGGTGGTAAAAACTCGAGCACAAAAACGTACTTCCTTAAAAGATACTCCAAGATGATAAACCATATACCCATTACGTAATCTATTAGTTTTTTTGTGAAGTTTGTGTCTTTCGATTTCTTCATATGATCTTCTTTCTGTGTATTCAAGTACCTGGTATGGAGTTTTTGTCGTTGATTTTTTATGTATTAGCCGCTTGGAATAGAATTCCTACTTTTCCGCTGAGGCTGGGTTAAAATATTTTATTTTGGGTTCTGTCGCTTCTATTTTTTTCTATTTGGTGCTTCTTTAATTTATTTCGCTATGCCACTTAGTGGAAAATATTTTCTCAACGGATGAAAGGCTCTTGACCAGGCCTTTCCAAAAACTTTCTTGTTCGGTATGGGCAACCGTCCTTCCCTTTATTGCGGGGGGCCACAGTTAATAGGACCAAATATTGTTAGTAAAAATTGTTAAATATACAGGTTTTTATGTATATCATAGGTCCTATTAACTATGGTCCCCCGTAATAGTATGTACCAGGTATGCAACTTGCAACACGCCTTCGGTCCGTGTTGCGCATGTGAGTGATTTCGCGGGAAACGGTTACGCTGGCGCAGCAGCGCAACACCTTAAACGCGCCCTAGGGCACAATTCAACGCGAGTCGACGAGGAGAGGAAGTGTTGAACCCTTCACGGGATAAAGTACAAAGCACACCGTACGTAGTTGGCAGGGGGGGGGGAAAGAGTCTACTATGTGGCCCGGTCACCCTGGATCTGATTCACGCCTGCTGCTGCTGTACAAATATAGGAGAAAGAGCACGATGAGCAAGAAGGAGGGCGGAAGTAGACCCCTGCTTTCAAGGCAACCAATGGCTGCATTATATTTTCTGAAAGAGCTTGCCTGAACATCCTTTTCGTGCCTATCTTGCGTATCATTAGTCAGGCGACGAAAGGCGTGTCAAAACGACTTTTGCGGGCACTTGAAAATAACGCCGCTAGACGGGAACGCCCAAAATTAGGGGAAAGGTGGATGGTAAAGCAGAAGCAGCCCCCGCCGGTCAGGGTTGGGGAATATGATAAATTTTCAGTGTTGGCAGCTGTACCACACGCGCGCAGCAGGGTAATAGGAAGGCACTCCATGCGCGTTATTCCTGGTCGCATGATATGATCCCAGAGCAGTTAGCGTCGTTCTCATCGATGCGATCACGAAATGCACTGGGATGTCCCGGGGGGCGTTGACGCACCGTGAACACGCCGGCCCAAGTAGGGTAAACTCCCAAAACGGAATTTGATATATAAGAAAACAAAGAGGGTTTCGGGGTCTTCTCTTGGGTTTCGTCCAAAATCAAACTTCTATATACCCTTAACAAAATACCGAAATTGTGATCGAGGCACGGGAAAATATAAGTTTTGTACGTACAAAAAAAGTAGACCAATCAGATCGACGTATTATAGGGCACAAGTGTACCGGTATAGCCTTGAGCATCCTGGGTCGGTTCGTAGTAGCTGGCCTGCGAGCGTAGCACGCGGCGGGGCAGAGCCGGCGCCACACCCGCGAGGTACGATAAATACTATAAATAGTTTGAATTTAGCGCGATAGGCAGCACCAGCGCCACGTATAATACTACAGTAGCTCATTGAATGCTGGGTCAACGGAGATTTAGCGAGCCAGACGTTCGGCGTATCTCGTGCGATGAGGTCAGCGAGAACTACTGAAGAATAATCGCGTGAGGCGGACCGCGCACGGTGGGCGCGGCAAGACACGTCAACACAGCAGCAGCAGCAGCAGCAGCAGCAGCAACAGCAGTAGTGAACCACCAAGATCGGTATGTTCGTTTACTCTAGGGAGCGTATTGGCGATCGGTCTCTGACGTTCGCGATCTTGCGTGCGGCGATGGGTCGATGGCTGGGGAGTCTCCGGCGAGTCTCATGCGCACGTTGCAGGAAATCCCTGTGCTTCCATGCCGTGCGCACGGATTTATTCGACGAAGAATATCTTTCCGTACGAGCATCCGAATTCTCGTTTTTTACGATATTTTGATTTTGTGGGATCAATCGTCTCACTCTATTAATAGCAGTATTCACTTTCCGGCGAAGGAAGGGAAGTTTCCGGGATTTTTATGGGAAAATTCATACCGTCGTACTAGTGCGCGGGGCGAATTCATGATCCGCAAAATCAGAATATAAAAGAAAACGCGAAGGCGGCGCAGTCGCGTGTCTCGTCCGTTTTCTGGCAGTTACACTGGCATATGTCCGGGTTGGGGTCAGGGTTAACCCCTTTAGAGCCGCAGTCCCGTTTTGGGGACAAACTACTTGAAAATTGAGTGGTTTGTCCCCAGAACGGGACTCCGGTTCTAAAGGGGTTAAGGTTGTGCATAGGGAGGGGTGGTTGGGTTGGGTCTACCTACGCCTGCACCCTTTTATTCCACCAGGAAGTGCTCCCTAGCCCGCAAACAACGAAAACCCCGACCCCTGGAAGATTCTACGTACCGGACACAACCCGTAGAGTAGGCTGAGCCTCGGCCGTTTTTTTCTTTGCGTTTTTTGTTGTTGTTGTTGCCTTTTTTGGCTCTGAAAAAACTACAACACAAGTCTGCTTGATTTCCGCCGAAATCTCAAAACAATGGTTTTAGGTTCCTGTTGGCTCGAAAAAACTAAACGAAGGCCGGAAAAAGAACCCGGCAGACACCAACAGCATATTGTTTTTGCTGTTTCGGCTCGAAAATATTCAGATCGGCTCGAAATCTTGAAAAGCGGCTCGTTCATACGGATTTGGGCCTTTGGTGTGTTGGAAGCAGGCTCGATCGGCGTGCGTTATCAGCACAGCGCTGCACACATCAGCCAGAAGGCGTCAGAAGTCCGTAGTGCAGCTCCCACTTTTCTCTTATCTGAATGATTTTTACTAGAAATAACAGTGTTGATATTAGGCGTTTTAGTACAGCATGTAAAAATTGGAGATTTAGCAGAGTCCGGCCCCCACGACTAGACATCGGTCCTCTCCCCCAAAAAATTGGCTCGAGAAAAAAGGAAAGTAACCCAAAAAAGGTACACCCGTTCCGTTCGGAGTAAAAAAAAAAGGTACATACTTGAATCGAGTAAAAAAAACACCCACGAGCCATCACGAGATTAATTGGCGGCAAACACGCAACGTACATTGCCCGTCTCTGAGAGACAAATGACAGAATCACTCACAAGTACACATGCTGGCCTCTTATTACGTACATACCTCGACGTACCGAGGTTCATGGAGTTTGGAGGGCTCAGGTCCGGGTTGGTTCAGGGTGACAGGCGGGAGCAGGGTGCTGTAGAAGCAGAGTTCTGGCGACAAGCGCGTGTTGTTTGTTCGGTTTTCAACGTGTAGCCGTGTCGTGCCTGACCCTACGAAAGAGTAGCGTTGTGATGCAGCAGTCGTGTATACTACGCGATACCTGCCATGTTATATATCTTTGCATGGTTTGTACGTACTTGTGTGTGTTCCTTTGCATTAAACCGTTCTTTCCACCCGTCGACATCCATCCAGCACAACCAGCGTCCGTGCCGATTTTTAAATCCTAGAGAGATACTGTACATGTTCTGTGTATGGTGATCGCTGATATTTGTATGGTGGTTTTCAGTTCGATGGCTCCTTTGTCAACTGCATGTCCGCGAGTCGCCATTCTGACAGCACCCCAACCCAGTAGGCGTGTTTCCTCTCTGTCTTTGTCTTCAAGACTATACTACCGTGCGGTGTTCGTACGGTGCAGGCAGCACTCCAGACAGCAACCGTTGTAGTCATAGTCAGCGGCCACGAGTTAGATAGTAGTGGGAACGGGGGTAACTCTATAATGTAGTTGAGGGGGTACACCCGCGGCGATGTTTGTTCACTTTGCACATTGATTTCATTTTGTGTGCGCGTTCTTACGTCTTCCCAGCCGTTTTTTTTTTAAATTCATTCTTGAATGTTTTTTTCGGATTTTCCCACAGGGCTCCAGCACGCAAATATGTCGGGAGACAGCACTTTCACCCTAACAGACAGCGTCAAACCAAATAAAGGCCTTGACAGGCAGCCTTGACAGCAAAAAACAGGGGGTACGATCGAAAAATCCTCGTTTTTTAAAAAACGCCCGACCACTTTATTATTGAAAATTCTGTTGTGTGCAAAAAAAAAAAAAAAAAACGTTCAGATCTGGAGGAGCAGCAGTAACTATCGCAGTTAAGTTACATACAGCTGCCGCACAGACGCAGGGAGCAGGGAGATAGGCAGTACATAGTAGCGTACGCATCCACGAGGCATTGATATACTGTAGGTGGATTTGTTCGAGCCGGCACTTCCGAGGTAGTGGGCACACATGCACGCGGTCTTGCCGCCGGGTGATCCGGTGCTGGAAAATCTTGCACTTCCCTTTGAGTGCGCTGGCAGGTTTATACCGCGATCTAGAGCTGCGCCGAAGAAATCGCGCAGAACATCACTGGTCGGCGGGAGAGAACGTTTCCCCGGCTCCAGGAAGACACCCATGGTGGTCTGTAGCTGGCGCCAACCGCTGACCGCTGGCTGCCCATGTCTGGTGCGGTCTCCCGCGGCGGCTGTGCTGCTCAGCATGGCAGCAAGCAGCATCCCAATGACATGAATCGGGGTTTGCATACAGATAATGCGGCGTTTTTCTACCGGGGATAGGGGCCATGTGTCTAGACATGGAGATTTGCATCAATGCCAGATACAGCCTTCACAGGCAGACACCCTTGAGATTGACAAATTTCCTGACATCTTTGTTGGGTGGCCACGGACTCCTTGATTTGAGAGTAACTGTGTGAACAACAAGAACTGAATTCGAGAAGCACGACATACACATTATACGAAAAGAGAAAACCAAAAAAGCAAACAAAAAAACACAAAGAAAATACTACGAACCTGCGAATGTGCAGACGTACGTACGTACCCAGGGGCGCAGAATCGTTGCGAAGAGTGATTTGACTGCTTGTGAATGTTGAAAAAGGCTTGGAACAAAACCAAAGAACAGAAGAAGAAGAGCCGCCCAAGCAGCAGTAAAACATGAAGCAGAAAGCAGACTTACAGGCGGGGCCGTTTTTAACGACCGAATAAAATAGCAAAAAACTTGCTATTTTGGCAAGACAAAATTTCCATAAAGTTGCCAAAACCTTCTATCGTGAAACGCTGCATGTGTGGCAATATTTGGCAAATGTTCGCATCATAACACGCCCTCAGATTGTATTCAAACCCCTTACAGCAGCAGCAGGTAGCCGACGGCACGCCGACGCTCTCTATGAAGTAAATGCCGCCGCAGAAACGACTTCAGGCACAGCCCACATACCTCAGAGGTCGGCAGTTCTTCCAGCCCGGCCAAAACCCCCTGGGAAAAGCTGGGACGGCTGCTGTTCGTGATTCTGTTTTAACCCCCGCACGAAACGACACCCATGTTGCATCCACACGGGGCTCACGGCCAGTGTCGCCAGCCCTATATATCATCACGGTGATCAATGCCACCGGGTATCCTTTGTATCTCCCTCTACTACACAAAGTTAGAGCGAGTCTAGCATAGGGCGTCGTGGGGTAGTCTAGTTTGTACAACCTTGCGTCGGCGTTATTGGTGCTAAAATAGCAAATAAAATAGCAAACTTCTCTTTCCATAAATTTGCCAACGAGCAGGAAGTGTAATCTCCAAAGAAAAGCTTGGCAAGTTTTTTTTTTGTTTTGGCAAGTAAAAAATTCCATACTACGGAAATTTAGCAAGTTTTTTGCTAACTATGGGTCGTTAACCCCTTTAGTACCGCAGTCCCGATTAGGGTACAAACCAGTCTAATTCCAAGTGAGTTATCCCCAAAACGGGACTGGGGTCCTAAAAGGGTTAACAACGGCCCTAAGCAAAATAAGTGACCAGATACAGCAGTTGAAAGCCAGCCGTAACTATAGCCGTACCCATCCATTTGCACCTGTGTCATCACATCATGCCTCGAAAACAGGTACGATGTCGTTCGGCCAATCACGTGGCTCGTGGGGGGTGTCATTTACTTGGCTTGATTATGTACCTGCTGGTAAGTTTCCGAGTGAAAATGACCAGATGCATATGTATACGGATGTCTGTCAAATGTTCGTACTTTTACCAACTTTTCTCTTCGTACGAGCACTTTTCGGCAACACACCCAGCACTCGGGCACGGGGAAGCCCGGCCGGACACATTGGTCGACGTCTCGGCACGATCCGTGCACTCTGGAGCGCGTGGCGGGCGCTAAAAGTTGTTTTTTTCCGGCGGGAGTGGATAAGACGATTTCCCTGGTTTCAGTACGAAGGCCTTACTTTTTACGTACGTACCGGTACATAATAATGTTGTCTTTTTTCCCCTACAGCAGTAGAGGCTCTCATGAGAGCTGTTGGCACACAGTTCGGACATACGCCAGGCACGCAACAGACAACATGCACAGATCCCATCGTTACAACGCTGCCGCCCAAACACCGTGCGTGTGCGACACACCCATATGCACATCATTGCTGCGGCTGGTTGTGTTCATCTGTTCATCGGAGCCCTTCTGCGTATTGCTGTGTGTGATCCAACATTGCCACTGCTCCAGCTGTGCTCAGCACAGCACAGTGCGCCAACAGCCGCAGCAGGCACAGTGTACTCTGCGCATGTGACAGATCCGCGCTGTACTCTCGGTACTCAATACCTGGTAGTGTTTGTTGGTGTCATCGCGGCATTGGCCTATGCACGTACCTGCTCCACTGTGTGACCGGCATGCTTTGCTCCGCGCCGATCATCCCCGCAACGTGCGTTCGTGGAGTCCAGTACAACAAATCGTTCGCACAAGCATCGCGTACCAAAAATTATACTTACAGTTATTACTGACTGGTGTGCGTCCTCCACTGCTGACCGATAGATCTTATAGAGCCAGTTGAAAGGGCAGTAGCACACCTTTCTTTGTCGCAGTACGCGTATCTTCTGCTGTCTTATCATATCACATGGCATTTTAGAGCAGTACTGTTGTACATGCAGTTGAACCTGTACCAGCTACTCTACACGTTCCATTGTCTCAGTACGCGTAACTTCTGCTGCCGTATCACATCATATGACCTTTTACAGCAGTACTGCAGCTAAACATGCAGTTGTACCTGTACAAGCTACTCTAAGAAATCCTGCGATGTGTTTCAACCCTTTTAGAACTGCAGTCCCCTTTTGGGGACAAACCATACAAATTCTCAGTAGTTTGTCTTCAAAACGAGACTGCGGCGCTAAACGGGCATGAGTCCTTCTGTAGCGTAGATGACAAACTGCGCTTGATACTATTTTCGTTGCCGAGGTTCGACTCGCACGATCCCTGCTTTCTTTTCTATTCAACTTTTGACTTATTTTGTACCAGTACACCACCTTCCTTTTCTGACCCACAATTTATACCTCCTGCTGTCTGTATGATCCTATAAGCAAGTTGCGTGTCCTTGCGAACGAAGGCCACGGAGTTTGGGCGCGCTTACGTGTGGCGTGCGTTCATACCTGAACCTTTCACAGTTGCTCCCAACACTTGAGACTAAAGCAAAGTATTATCCAGAAAATGCTGTAGGTACTTCGTGCACTCGCAGTATTTTCGGGTTTGTGGCCGGGTTTGTTGCAGTAGATACTGCGAGTACTCGCAGTACTTCGAGTACTCGCAGTATTTCGAGTACTCGCAGTATTTTGAGGTTCTATACTACTTCCGATACTACTCTGCGGATATTTTCGGGCTCGCACTGATTCGGGATTCGGTAGTACTACTGTTGCTATGGATACTCCCTGTTGTACTTCAAGTACCAAGGTATCTCAGAGTTTTGTACTGCGGGTAGTGCAAATACTATCAGTATTTCATCCGTTGGTAGTGTTTGCACCGCGAGTACTCAGTTTTTGTACTGCGAGTACTCGAAGTAGTACCAATACTCTCAATATGCCCAGTATGCTTGGAGTATGATGTATACTTCGACCGCCTGCGCACCGTGTCGACAATTCTCAGGACCATCCTTCGGCATGAAACACTCGCCGATGGTCGCACGAGGGGGAGTTGAGTAAATTACTTTCGGTGGGGACAACTCGAGTACGTGGAGCACACTGGCCGTAAGTCGAGAATATGTACTGCGAGGAGTATGTACTGCGAGTACTCTCAGTATCTCGAGGTTCCGTACTGCGGATATTGCCTGTACTCTCCAGTATTTCGGTTCGGTACAGCGGGTACATATTTGCCAGGGGTTCCGTACTGCGGATATTGCCTGTATACTCTCAGTAGTTGGGCCTTCTCAGTACGCAATATTTTTGCCGCCAGTACTCCAATACTCTTATTAATAGTACTCGGACTACGTTTTTTTCTCAGGCATCTGTCATACCCCTGGTACTGCTGTACCAGGTACCAGTATGAAATATCTGTGAAAACTATATTTTACCTTGAGACCTATTATATGCTAATGGGAAAGCGAAGTATCAATAAAAAGTTTGAATTTCAAAGATAACCTCCAAAAGAAATTAGAACACGCTTCCTATGGGCAGGTTTAGAAAGAAAAAAAAAGTTCCTAACTTTTGGAAAAGCCCGAAAAAAGCAAATCTGGGGCCGATGTTGGGCCGAAATCGGCTTGAAAAAAACTCAGGCCGATCTTTGGTTCGAAGCGGCGAGAATCCGAGTCCTCAACAGACATCGATCAACAAAACCAACGATTGCGTCATGAATTCAGAACGGAGTGCGCTCGGTAGGGGCTCCGACCCACCCTAGGGTCACCGTCTTCACACCATGGCCGGTGTCATGTGGCGGGAGCTGACCAGGCGCATGATAAAGAAACATTTGGCCGCTGGTTTGCACAAACAAACGCAAAACAGAAGACAAAACTTCTCCATCCGTCTCGAATGGCAAAAAATATTTTTTTTTCAGGTTTGGGACGATACCGTAGGACGCCGCCGGCAAAGCTCTCGCCCCCTAGGCCATGGATCCACCTGATATCTTCAAGGCCGTCATCTATATTCGTTAGCCTTGCCAGATACCGAGCGGGTTGGCCGAGGGCTGAGTCTATGTCGAGATCGAGCGTCGACCGTCGCACGAGCTGGTTTCTATCACCGCCGTGTTGACAATTAGCAACCAGAAAAAACAAATTGCGCCGCCTGCAGCCGTTGGGGGGGGAAAAAAATGAAACATTTTTTCTCTTTTTTCCCCACAGCGGCGGTACGAGGAAATTTTCGGCTGCTCTTTGAAAGCAATATATTTGAAAAAAAACTTTTGAACTTCGCGTTTCCATTGGCATAGGTCTGGCAAAAAATATTTCGCGGGAATATATTTTGTACGTGCTGCATTTTATTTACCAAGTCGGTCACAAAGTTTTATGTCGCAACCTCGACCTCACTCAACTTTTCATAGTTACGATTACGTCGCAAGCATTTAATTTATCGCCGCGAGACACCTGTCCAGGATCAATATCCACTTTTACCAGTATATATCACTCTCTTTTATACTACCGTATTGAAATTATCCCACACCATTTCCTCAAACAGTAGTATATACCTTGGTAGTGTATAGTCTGTCCTCAAAAATATGTGTGTGGTTACTGATAGTTCTAAACAACAGGTGTACAGGTATTTCATACGAGTACAATTTCGTTCTTGCGCCACTGCCCTACACCTCCCGGAGGGGAACCTTCTACCTGGTACCTGGTACTCTTTATACTTGTAGTAAGAGTATCTGTTTTTGGTCAGGGCCCATCTTAACGATACCTTTTTTTTAATGATACTCCGCCGATCTTTTTTTAGCTACCTGGTAGTTTTTTTTTGCATCTGATTGGTCGAAAAGCGAATCACCCATCAGGCATTTTGATGCTTGATTCGAATTTAAACGAAAAAAACGAATCCATACAAGAAGTCTTTTGGGACTTCTTTTGCTCCTTTGTGTTATTCAAATCGGGGAGTTTGTCCAACTCGACGTGGCATGTTCCTGAAACCGAAGCAAGCCACGCAAACTTGAGCCGTGTCGTCGACTGCTTCACAGGTGAGATCCACCATCCCCGACAGACAGGGCCACCGGAGCAGCCGCAGCGCGAGGTCCGACGGTCCCTATTAATAGCACAGAGTAGGCCATCGGCGGCTCCTCAAAAAATTACAAGGCCGTCGCAAACCCAGTTGTTCATCCCTCTTTGCCTCGCGAACCACACGAGCACCGACCAGGTCACGACTTCGCTCAGAAAATGGACCGCTGTATCCCCGTCGCTGCTGCCTGCGTGGGGCTTCGGGGCTGCGCCAGCCACCCAAGACATCCCAAGAGCGATAGCCTCTTCGGCGGTGCCGGCAGAAACAGCCGGCCGCTGCCCGCGGCGGACCGGGGAGGACGCGGGCCGTCGCTCGCTTCGTTGGTTGCCCCCTAGTGTTCGTCGACCCTTGTGCGTTATTCGATCTAAAAAAAATATACGCTTCCAAAGGCATATTCTTCACGAAATTCTATTCGAATCATTTTTTTTTTTTTTTGTCCTATTCTATTACGAGTATCATGAAGAAGGTTGTTCGTTAACCCTTTTAGAACTGCAGTCTCGTTTTTTTGGGGACAATTGGGGACAAATTACTTGGAATTTGAGTGCCTTGTCCCCAAAACGGGACTGGAGTTCTAAAGGGGTTGAGATGGGCCCTTATTACGAGTATGATTATCGCCCAAACAAAATCGCCTTTTGTCCAAACCCGGCCCTTGTTACCGCAAAAATTGGCTTTTTCGCCCTTTCCGGCAAAAGCTGGCGGAGGTTCATCCACAACGTTAACCCCTTTAGAACCGCAGTCCCGTTTTGGGGACAAACTAGTCAAATTTCAAGTAGTTTGTCCCTAAAACGGGACTGCGGTTCTAAAAGGGTTAATCGTAGTGAAAGTGATGGCACGTCGAACGAATACGCCTGCACGAATACGCCGCAAATTCCCCGAAGTTGCGTCAGGTGGAGTGTGCTTGGGCCGAGTGTGGGTGGCTTTTAATATTAATAGTAATAGTACCTCGTATAATCGCTTGTTTTCGTCCTCCACGGTCAGGCGATTCGACGCAGCAGGGTACAGGCTGATTCCCGTGTAGATGCAACGGAAGCGAGGTTGCTGGGTGGGCGTCTGCTAGCATGCTGTACTGGTGTGGCGCAGAGTGTATAGGCTTTACAGCTCACAGCTCCTGTTGCTGACTTTTTCTAATGCACCGCAATCAGGCAATGATGGGAATCTGGCAAAAAGGAACCCAAAATGATTTTAGCACAGGTATCACCCGGCCTGGAAGATCTCGCCTGCTTTTTGAGATCATCCGCTGACGACGACGAGCTCATCGCTGCTTCGCTGCTTGCTGCTGATTGCTGATTGCGATATGGTGTGTGCGCTGTTGTGGAGCAGGTCTGTGCCGAGCGTCGTGGAATGTTGCGTGTGGTCCCGGGTTTTGGAAGTGCAAACGGCTTCCGGGTCCCCCCTTAAATAGTGCAACTTAGGTAACTACGAAACCCTCCAAATATTTTAAATTTTAAATTTTAAAATTCAAACTTCTGAAATTCTGAATTATGTTTCGTCTGCGAAATCAGAAATCAAGGGATGTTATTGATGGCGAATCTTTATGGAGGTCAAGTATTTGGCGCCTATTTAAAGCCCACCCTCCGCGCGACCCTAGAACCCTATAATAATAACAACCCGAACCTGAACCTGAAAAGTCAAAAAGCCAGTGATCAGTGTGCTGGGATGCTGTGCTTGGAAACACTCATTATAAGGATTATACCCTGCGCTGGGTTATCGATCGATCGAGTATACGAACGAGTAGGTTGATTCGGCCGGCTTGGATGCTGTGTGTGCTTGGAAATAAAAAGACTATACCAGCTACCAGGTATTATACTATTATATTACAACAGTAGTAGTAATAATAATCAAAATTGTAGATGCGGCCCGCTCGGCACTCGGGATGATCGGGATGTGCTATGATGTATCAGGCTTGGAAAAGCGACTTGATTGAGCCGCGTACAATATACCGGGTACCCTTTTTCTTTGGCTAGTCACAGTGTGCCCAGATATACCTGGTAGTAATAATAGGAAAAGCTATCAGCAGGTTGTGTCGGTCACACTATTAATATTACGGAGGACCATATATATAGTTAACAGGACCAAATATATTGTTATTATAATAAATAAATAGTAAAAACGGTTAGGTTTTTATGTATGTATGCCATATATATAGGTTAACTTTGCCGCACATATCCCCCCCCCATCAGTCCCACCACCACCACTCACTGCAGCAGCACTGCAGCAGCAGCTATATAGCTGCTGTGCGCTGCTGACAGCTGTGTTGCTGGTGGTGCTGATGGTGTCCCACAGACTATAGAAAGAGTGCTCGTCACTCTCGTCACATTGTTATTCTTTTTAGAACCGCAATCCCGTTTTGGGGACAATCCAATGAAATTCTATAAGTATAGTCTATCTTCCAAACGGGACTGACTGTACAGTGATGAAGTCAAAATGCTTCCCGTTCGTGGTCACACGTGTGGTCATACAACGGTGCAGGCAGCACACTTCAGACAGCATCCATCCGCTGTAGTCAGCAGCCACGAGTTGGTTATAGTGGTGGGAACGGGGGTATATACTCTATGTTATACCTGGTATATGTTATAGTTGAGAGGATATACTTCCGTTCCACTCGCTGCCTCGGCAAGGAATGCTGCGAGGCATGCCCTATCAGGCTAATAGCGAGTGGGGTAGGTCTACTTTCTGGCGGGTGTAAGGCCGGACTCACCCTCAAGGAGTGATACCTTCTTGCTGCTGCCTGTGGCCGCGAGGCTCAGGCGGCAGTAGAGTTGGGTCGTACGTGGTGCGTCAGGTACGGAGACCTACGATTCGCGCGTCTTTTTAGGCAGCTGCGGCAGAGCAGCAATGCTCAATCGGGGTGTCCATGCGCGGAGGCAGGCGCCACCACAGGCCACACTACGGCACAGTCTATTGCGCCGGTAGGAGGCTGGATTCGACGACGAGGGAGGAGGGAGACTGAGCGTCGACGTGCGGGGAAGAGACGGATTGACCTCCCCCTGTGCGCGAGAATTTTTATTTCCCAGATCAGAACCGCAAGTGCGAGGAGCATTTTGTTTTTCAGGATGACGGAGAAAGGGAAACGACTGGAAGGGAATGGCAACGAGTGCACGCGCAAAGGAGCGGGTGGATTGGGCCAAGGCGATGATGCGGCCATGAAGAGCGGCAGGAAGACGGTGCATGGAGACCCATGATTTGCGCGCACACTATCATCACGAGAGAAGCAGTCATAGTTTGTTTTTTCCTGGTTTTGTTTTTCACGAGGCAGAATAGTATCTACCGGTACTCGTCACTGGTTTTTGTAGTTCAACGAGTTGTATACCCTTCATGGGGAATAACCTACGCAACTATCAGGGAGGCATGGTATCATAACTGTGCTGCACCTTTTTGTGTCAGACAGTCCAGGAAGAGATGGCGATCGTTGATATTCGTGTGGCAGTATAAGGTTCGATTGCTCCTTTTTTCACTGCATATCCGCGAGTCTTCACTCTGACAGCACTCCAGATAGCAGGCAGGTGTGTTCCTCTTTCGTTTTCACGACTACCGTGCGTTTCGTACGGTGCAGGCAGCACTTCAGACAGCATCCGCTGTAGTCAGCAGCCACGAGTTGGTTAGTGGTGGGAACGGGGGTACTCTTCTATATTATAGTTGAGAGGATATACCCGCGGCCATGTTAGTTCAGTTTTGCACATTGGTTTTATCTTGTGTGCGCTTTTTTTTTCCGTCTCGTGTGTTTTGAGGCAGCCGAATTTTCGTTTTTTTTTGTTTTTCGGATCTTCCTAGGGCTCCAGCACCTTTGAGTGACCACGGACTCCTTCGTCAGAGAGTTAATGTGAGAACAACAACAACAAACAACCCGCCGTATTTTCTTTCCCCCCCGCCCGTGATTATCGCTTTTTTGTCCCCTCTTTTTTTCATCTCTTCATTCCCGTTTGTACCTCTTTGTGTCTCTGTTATAGTATGGTCCGTCTCCTTTTTGCTTCCCTGGTGTCCGCAGTGGTGGAGTGCGTATGCTTGTTTTTTTGTTTTTGCCTCTGTTTTACTACCGAGGTATATTTCTTCCACTCCAGAGTTAGTGGAGCCTGTCCTGCGACCACGGACTGCATTGTATTGTGAATTAATGTGAGAACAACAACAACAACAAAAAGCCGAGGCCATGTTAGTTCAGTTTGCACATTGGTTTTAGCTCGTGTGTGCTACATCGTCTCGTGAATTTTGAGGCAGCCGAATTTTTGATGTTTTTGTTTTTCGGATCTTCCTAGGGCTCCAGCACCTTTGTGTGACCACGGACTCCTTCGGCAGAGAGTTAATGTGAGAACAACAACAACAAATGTGCTGGAGCCCAAGGAAAATGCGAAAAAAATCAAAAACAAAATTCGGCTGGGAAGCACGACGCTTTTCCCCCTATTATATACCTGAAAAACCCCCCTATATATATACTGGTATACCTCGTACAGCCGGTCGCCCCGGTGGTTCAAGTGGTTAACCTCGAATTCTACTTGTTTGAGTCCTGGGTTCGAGCCCTATTATAGGAGGGTCGGACTTTGACTTTATTTGCAAAAATAAAAAAGGGATTCAATTGTTGAGAGCGCCTTGCAGCGTGGGTAGGCACAATTCGATGCGAGTCGACGAGGGAAGAAAAGGCTGAAATCTGCTCGCGATAAAAATGAAGGCACGTACCGTAGCGGGAAGGGGGGAGAAGAGCCTGCTATGTGACCCCGGATCTGAGTTACGAGTTGGAAGGAGAGAGAGAAGAAGATGTGCGAAGATAATGAATGGGATGGAAAAAAAAAAAAAAAAAAAAAATATTACCCGAAGAAGACGACGGAATCACATAACAAGAAGGCGACACACGCACACACACATTATCATGAAATTAAATCAATGTGTAAAGTGAAGTACTATACTCTTACGGGGGACCTGGTAGCTAGGACCTGTGGTACACATAAAACTTTTACCAGGTACCTGGTACCATTTCTACTATTAATACAATATTTGGTCCTATGAACTATATGGTCCCCCGTAATACTATATAATAATACTATTGATAACTCAATCAGTTTTGATTACATCCTACCTATAGTACTATACTACTATATATATATATGCTTGCCATCCGACAATGTGGTAGTGTTTTGTTCTAGTAAACGACTATTATAACAGAAAGTAAGTGAAGAACTTCCCCAGAACAAAAGCGCGGCATGGCAGTATGCTTTTTTGCTCATCCCATTTATTATCTTCGCCCATATCTTCTTCTCTCTCTCTCTCCTTCCAACTCGTAACTCAGATCCGGGGTCACATATAGCAGGCTCTCTTCTACCCCCTTCCCGCTACGGTACGTGCCTTCATTTTTATCGCGAGAATATTTCAGCCTTTTCTTCCCTCCTCGACTCGCATCGAATTGTGCCCACCCACACGCTGCAAGGCGCTCTCAACAATTGAATCTTTTTTTATTTAGTATTTTTGCAAATAAAGTCAAAGGTCCGACCCACCTTTGGGGTTCGAACCAAGGACTCAAACAAAAGTAGAATTCGAGGTTGACCACTTGAACCACCGGGGCGACCGGCATCCTACCTGGTATTATTAGTTAGTATTTTATTATTTTATTATTAGTTATATAGTATTCACATACCTGGTAGTGTGGTATTATAATAACAACGTTGCCGCGGATATCCACTCTCAACTATTATACCTGGTACAGTGTAAAGTGTGTCCCCCCCGTCCTCACAACTTACTGCATACCTGGTATACGATAATAGAACAACAGTATATAAACTACCGGTATTAACTGCAGATAACAACAGTAAACCAACTATGATCACACATGTAATATCAATACGAGAGAGTATATATATCCCCTCGTTTCAACAAGAGATATATACCAGGTATATAGATTCAGTCCCTCTCCACACATGCATCATAGTACCCCAGATTTCTCCTTTTCGTTCACAATCTTCCGTATTTCATTCTTTTATTATTCACCAACTTTTTGTTGTTTTTTTGAAAGTTTGGTTTTTGGTCGGCTAAAACGCACATACGTACCTGGTGCCAGATGCGGCGAGTCGTGCTGTCCCCGAATGATACGCGGAGGAAATAAACTCAAAAACCCAAAAAAGCAACCACCCAACACCAACAGCACCACCAGGAGCTTGGCAGACAGAGCTACGGCAGACCAAGGCTGAAGGCATCATCCATCGCGGAGCAGTCGTCTCAGGCCTCCACAGAGAGCACAGCAGTGTACCAGCACAGCAGGAAGGAAGCGGTACTTAATTTTGTACTCGTGCTGCATCTGGGATCCCTACGTAGAAAGTGGGTCTTCTTCCGCGTTGGTATACGCATTCATCTGCGGATCTGCGGATATCTGTCTGCCAGGCGCATAGGCGCGTAGGCGCGTAGCCGTGCTTCGAAGCACATCGCCGCGAGGAACGAACTCCTGTTGATAGAGGGGAACACCGAGGTGAGATAGGGAGAGGGCATGCACTCGCCCGGCAACACGCCGTCCGATGAGTGCAAGAAAGGAGAATATTGTTGCCTGATTTTCAAAGCTTGTTCTTTAGTCTGCTGATCCCGGGGAAGGCCGAAGGCTACGGCCGCTCCCCACGTGGACCGTCCACGGTATATACCACGTGACTACAGGATGAGCCAATAGCCACTTCATAACCCGACGTCCAGCGGCTGTCAGGGCAGCCTTTCCGTCTGTACCTGCACACAGAAGACCAGCAGGCAGGAGTTGGCCCGCTAGTAGGCGCCTCCATGTATAAATCAGCGAGTCCTGCGTTTCCAGCCCCAAGCCGCAGGCAGTCACGCACGTACGGTACCAGGTACCACTCTGTCCGTAAATGTATGGAGTGCGTGGCATAGATATAGATACCCAAACGGTCCTTATGTTTTCGAACACATCAGGTACAGGGGCTCTATCGTGCAGGTCACTCGTACGAGTATTAATATTAATAGTTTGCTGACCAACGCCCAGATGGGTAGAGTGGCTCGTGTACAGAGTCACAAGCGTGGGGCAATACTGAGAGGTGTTACTCGTACACTACTTGAGTCGGATGAGATAAAATCTAAACTCAGGTGCCTATACTCGTACGTGCACCCTCGGAGTAAACCACACTTTGTGATGACGGTCGGAGATACTCGTAGAAGAAACGAACCGGGTTCGAGTTCGAACCGGTAGACGGAAACTTGAGAAATAAGTTTGACGTGCAGCGTGAACAAGCAGTGAACAGGTGTTTCCTCTCGCTCTCCGGGGCGCAAAAAAAAATGTATTGATTATAATAGTATGAGTAAAAAACGAGTTCAAATTCAACCTCAGTACGTAAAGACTCGTACGTACCAGTACTGCATTTGTTGGTGTCGGTGCGCCCTGATGATGTATCATGCATAACTTCCTGTATCCCTCCCCTCTCTCCCTCCCTCCGTCCCTCCCTGCTTCTCTCCCTTGCCCCTGGGCATCCCCCTCGATTCCGACGGGGAGGTCATCATACTATTAATAGTATAGAAAAACCCGGTGGGAGCTAAGCTTACTACTGTACCACCGCTCACGTCGGTTCAACCTCCCTCCCTCCGTCCCCCCCCCCCCTCTCTCTCCCTCCCTCCAGCCTGTGAAGACACACATACATCTGACCCTGCCCTCCCCCCGCACGTCTCGCTCTTCTCCTTCTCTTTGCGCTCACAGCACTCCTGGCTGTAGCAGCAGCAACAAACAGCGCTCTTGCAACTGCTGGGGCCACGACAACAAGATGACGCCCGGGGGCTACCATCCTCCTCCACCAGCGCCAGAAGAGCCGTGGCTATCATCATCGCCTTCATCACCACCTCCACCACCACTAACCGGAGCGCGCCGAGTGTTGTGCTCGGAAACAGGCAGGCAGTTGCTCTCTCTTCCCTTGGGGCGCCATTCCTCTACTACTGCTGCTGCTGCTACGCGTACTACTGCTGATTTTACCCTTCCGTCGGCCCCCACCAGCACGGCCGCCACCACCGCCGACACCACCACCGCCCCCACCACCGCCACCGCTACCACCGAGTTATACCATGGCCATCTTCGCTCGCAGTCAACGCCTGACAACACTAGCAGCACTAGCAGGCAGAGGAGCAGCAGGAGGAGGCTGGAGCGCTCTCGGTACCCCTTGAAGGCTAGCGCAGGAACCCACTACGTCCACGCGCACGTGGGCAGCCCCCCGCAGGCGGTGACCCTCATCGTAGACACGGGGAGTTTCACTACGGCGTTTCCCTGCTCGGGGTGCGACAAGTGCCGCGCTGGGAAGGACCAGAACTTTTGGGACCCGAGGGAGTCGGCGACGGCCTTGGAGGTCACCTGCGAGGAGTGCCAGGGGCTGTTCAAGTGAGTGCAGTAACGCGGAGATGTCTGGTGTAGCTCGTGGAGAGTGAAGAGGTCGGTCGCTTGACCGATTGTTCCCCCCCTGTTAGCTCGGCACTGCACGCACTCTCATCACAGACCAAGACGGCATTGCGGTTGCCTCTTGACGGCTCTGGTGGCACTTTCCCCCCTGAATGTCTCTGGCGGTACGCTTCCCCCTTGACGGACAGCCGTCAAGAAAGGTCACTCCGTATACTAAAAGTAAGTGTATTCAGTCCACAGAGGTCTTGACGGCTCCAAGATAGACCGTCGACAACATAGGCCGGTTGACCGCACTCTGTTTATCCGAAGATGAATAGCCGTCAAGGAACTCCCCAGTGTAGAAACTATCATGTTGAATCCGAAGAAGCCTTGTTGGGTCAAGACTGGACCGTCAAAGCCGTCAAATAACGTATCCATACTTCTGTGGCACTATCACACGGGTGACGCGATAACACGCCCTGTTGGACGAATTTCCAACCTGATCTCGGCAACGGCGAGCGTACAGACGCCGAGCGGTGCCTATGGAAATACCTCGTTCATTAGACATTCGAGTATACACCTATAAATAGACCTAGCGTCGGAATATTTCCACAGCCACAACTTTCGTTGCGTGTCTCGGGTTTTTTTTACGCCCCAGGAGGGGGTGTGTTGTCGTGCGTGTTTGACGTACGACTGCACTGCTGTCGTGTGTGTGTGTGTTCTTCACATGAAACCGTTCTTTCTACCAGTCGATGTCCAGCATAACCTTTTTTGTTTTTTTTTTTAGGTTTTTTTTTTTTTCTAGGTTTTTGTCTGCTATTAATAGTCTCCTTTTTGCTTCCCTGGTGTCCGCAGTGGTGGAGTGCGTATGCTTGTTTTTTGTTTTTTGCCTCTGTTTTTACTTGAGGTATTTCTTCCACTCCAGAGTTATTGGAGCCTGTCCTGCGACCACGGACTGCATTGAATTGTGAGTTAATGTGAGAACAACAACAACAAACAACAATAACCAGTGTCCGTGCCGATCTTCAATCCTAGAAGATATGCAAGTTATGTGGTCACAAAGCTACGCCACAGACATGGCTTTGCATTGCCCACTGCAGTTCACACTGCACACGTGGCAACGTAGTATCTCTGTGGCGTAGCTTTGTGACCACAGAACTTGTATCTCTTCTAGGATTGAAGAATCGGCACGGACACTGGTTGTGCTGGATGTCGACGGGTAGAAAGAACGGTTTAATGTGAAGAACACACACACACACACACACACACACACACACACACACACACACACACACACACACACACACACACACACACACACACACACACACACACACACACACACAGATACTACGTTGCCACGTACCAGGTATGCTGTAGGCACAGCAGTGGGCAATGCAATGTCATGTCATCATACTGGATACGACAGGCACGACATAAACATTCCAAAAATAGAGAAAAGAAAGGAATCAAAGAGAAACAAAAACAAAGAAGACAAATCGGAAGAAAAAAAGAAAAAAAAGAAAAAATACAGGGTAGAAGAAACAAACTGTCGTGCCCCCCCCCGCAGGCAATGTGGCAAACACTTCAAAAGAACGAGCTGGGAGAAAAAAGTCGTGCGAGGGATGAAGTATGGTTGTTGTTGTCGTTGTTGTCGTTGTTGTTGTTGTTACTTTAACTCTCAAATATATCAAGGAGTCCGTGGTCACACAAGGTAGGTGCTGGAGCCCTAAAAAGACCAGAAAAACCATTTTACTAATCTAAATTTGCCTGGGAAGCACAACGCTTCCCACACGACGCTTCCCACCTACCTGGTACTTCTTCGAACCAGGTATAAATGTACGAGACGAAGAAAGCGCACATAAAATGGAATCAATGTGCAAATCTGAACTATTAATAACATTGGCCGCGGGTATCTGTTAGAGGGAAGGATTACCCTGGGCTGGGTAATCGATCGGTCTTTTACTCCTATAGGTCAGTAGGTAACACCTTCACATGCCCACTCAACTACAGCATAGAGTTCCCCCCGGCCCCATAACTATCCAACTCGTGGCCACTGACTACAACGGTTGCTGTCTGGAGTGCTGCCTGCACCGTACGAAACGCACGGTAGTCGTGGACACAGGGAGGAAACACGCCTGCTGGTTGGGGTGCTCTCAGAGTGACGACTCGCGGACATGCAGTGACAAAGGAGCAATCGAACTGAAGACCGCCATACAAATATCAACGATCGCTATGTCTTCGCGGACTGTCTGACAAAAGGTGCAGCACAGCTATGAAATATGGTACCACGTCCCTGGCAAAGGCGAGAGTCATTCATTCCCCATGAAGGGTATACAACTCGCCATCACTTCAAAGTACAGTGATGTACCAGCAAATAACAAGTACGTATGTACCTCGCACTGACTCGTAAACAACAAAGTTAAAAAAAAAAACGGTGACCGCTGCTCTCGTGGTGGTGTGCGCGCCGGTCGTGAGTCTCGGTGAGCCGTCCTGCTGCCGTTCTCCGTGGCGGCCTCATCGCCTCAGCCCAATCGGCCCGCTCCTTCGCACGTGCTCTATATTTAATAGTTGCCGCTCCCTTTCAGTCGGTCCCCCTTCTCCCCCGTCCCGAAAACAAAATGCTCCTCGCTCTTGAGGTTCTGATCTCAGAAACAAAAAATCTCACTCAGGGTGAGTTCAATCGGTTTCTTCCCCGCTCGTCGGCGCTCTGTCTCCCGCCGCCTTCGTCGTCGAATCCAGCCTCATACCGGCGCAGTTAGACTGTGCTGGAGTTTGGCCTGTGGTGATGCCTGCCTCGGCGCGCGGACATCCCGATTGAGTATTGCTGCTCCGCCGCCGCTGCCTAAAAAAGACGCGCGAATCGCAGGTGTCCGTGCCTGACGCACCAACGTACGACCCAACTCTACTGTCTCCCGCCGCCTTCGTCGTCGAATCCAGCCTCATACCGGCGCAGTTAGACTGTGCTGTAGTTTGGCCTGTGGTGATGCCTGCCTCGGCGCACGGACATCCCGATTGAGTATTGCTGCTCCGCCGCCGCTGCCTAAAAAAGACGCGCGAATCGCAGGTGTCCGTGCCTGACGCACCAACGTACGACCCAACTCTACTGCTAAGAGTAAGCCTCGCGGCCACAGGCAGCAGCGAGAAGGTACCGCTCCTTGAGGGTGAGTCCGGCCTTACGCCCACCGGAAATACCTACGCCGTTCGCTATAAGCCTGACAGGGCATGACTCGCAGCATGCCTTGCCGAGGCAGCAAGGGAAACGGAGTGGCACATGGTATCGGTTGTGGGACTGATGACGTAACAGAAAATGCGGGAGGTTGCTGCCGAGGGTCATCACGACTGTAGGACATAGTACAAGGCGCTTCGCTCCGTGGGCGGCCTACGCCGCCCGCTACGCTCGCTCAGGAAGGAAAAGTGCATCCAATTATGCGAAGCGGACAGAGGTCCATGATTGAAGAGATATGTAGGTTTTTTATGATTGTGTTCGTGATTGCAAACCGGCGACTTGATAGTGCCAAGAGTCCCGCCGCCACTCTTCAGGAGAAAACACCTCCGACGCCACATACGCTTCGCGTCGCGGGCGGTTCCACCCGCTACGCTCGCTCACGTGTCGTACGTACATACCCCCAGGAGGTAGGGTACTTACTTTCTTCTTTTGATATGATGTGTGTGTGTGTCTGTCTGTACTCGTATGTGCGAAAGAGAAAGCACAGCACGCCACAGCAGCACCGCAAAAACACTGGGAACGAAAACCGAAAAATTCGGAAAGAAAAATAAAACCCGTCCCCTCTCGTGTAATAATGCCCTGCCTGATGAGAAACACCGGTAAAATAAAAAAAGAAGAAACAAAATGAATAGCAGAGCTTCTCTCTCAGCCTCATACGCCGCCCGCCCCTCTCGCGACCATCTCGCAACCGATTCGGTCCGGGTCAAGCTTTCCTCTCTCTCTGCCACAGTGAGCCCCGTCGCCCGCCTCGCGTGAAGCCCGGTGCTCACCGTGGCCCTCGTTCGCCAGCTCGACAAAGTTGGTGCTCAGGCTGCGTCACTCTCTCTGTGGTTTTTAGTTTGGTCACAAAAATAAGCACCGCTTGAATTTTATTTTGCATGTTAAAACGACCCTTATATACTCGTACATAGTACAACCGGAACCACACCAGGAGGCCAGACAGAGCCCATTCATGACTCCCTCGTGTCTCGAGGCACACGCGACTGCCTAGCCACGAAAACGGCGACCGAGCTCCTTTCAACCCCCGCTCTACCCGCCAGCACCCGCTGATGCCTACGACGGTGCCGCACTCGCCCGCGGTGCCGTGCTCCGAGTACACGCACGCACACGATACGGAAGAAGAAAGAAGGACTGAAAGTGCCAAGAGAATGGGTGAAAACAAAGAACCGCTGGAAAGGTCCGGCAAGTAGTAAAATGAGGTGATTGCGAAGTGGGAGCTCTGAGAGGCCAGGGATGTACCAACCGAGCACGCTCAGAGAGTGATATATCTTTAAGTAGTTCTGTATACGTCTACACCGTTCCGTTACTGCTGTCTGTATTACCGTATACGCAAGCAGTGTATTTTACACCCCCTGTGATAATATTTTTGCATATAACAGAACCTGCCGGAGGTTGCTGCCAAGTGTCAATAGGGCCCATCTTATCGGGAATTATTTTGTTGTTCTACAGTAGTTGATTTCATTTATTTTTTCTAGTTTAAATACCATCTGATTGGCCGAAGAGTGAATCACCGAGCAGGCAATCCCAAGTTTTTTTTTTTTAAACAGTGAAAAGTTTCTTCGTGTGTTTTTTTTATTTCATTTTTCCATTTTGGGAGTTGATCCACCTCAATGTGGCATGTTCATGGTGAGTCAACACCGGTGGAGTCTGGGGTGATTCCTGGCCCGTTCGGGGACCACAACCGAGGCAATAAAGCGCCAACCTGAACGAGAGGCGACCAGAGCAATAGCCGCGCCCACGTCCGCAGACCATAGCACATATCACCTCCACGATGGCGCCAGAAAAATCCCGGCAGCCGCAAGCCCAATTTGTCGGCCTGCTCGATCGCCCAGCCATCCGTGCACTCTGGATCGCGTGGCGAGCGCTCATTTTTTTTTCTCGGCGGGAGCGGATAAGACCATTTACCAGTGGTTTCAGTACGAGAGGACTTGTTTTGTAGGGTAAGTACCGATAATTTGTTGTCTGTTCTTTGCGTCATGGGCACACAGCCCAGACATATATTAATACAAGGTAGACAACAGACAACATGCACAGCGTTACAACGGTGCCGCCCATACGCCATACGTGCGTGACACACCCATTTGCGCCGTGTACTGCTGTTGCTGGTTGTGTTTCTCGGAGCCTGCGGTCCGTAATCCACCATCTACTTGTCTTTGCTGCTGATGTTTGACAGTTATATGCACACCCTGGAAGGAAGTGTGTGTATGGAGCGTTTAGATCAAATCTGATTTTACCTCAAGTGACTGTCCTTATATTTCTGACGTTTCGTGTTTCTTGCCTGAAGCACACCCCAGAAATCTGGACATCAGACAACATACAAAGAACAAAAACGTTAGAACCCCGCCTAGCAGCACAACAAGCTGCGCCGGGCCGCACCACACGCGTGTCGCCGCTTCGTTGGACGTTGCTTCGGCTAGTTGGTTTATCGGACGCTCCGTCATCGGTCATCACCGCCTCTCTCTTTTCTACCGTGCTGCTGTGCATGACTGTCTGCACGCCGCGGAAAGTAATAATATAGATCTTTGGCAATATGGTAAAAAAAAACACGATGCCCGATTTTGGACTTGAAGGCGCCAGTTCGGTCCTTGCAGAGATCATGTCTACTTTTTTTTTCACTTTTTATTTTTCATACCTGGTACATTTTTCTTCGTATCATGAACGTAACCCAGACACCACAAACAACAACTAGCACATGAGCAGTGCAGGGCGCGTGCTACGAAGCAGCCGGCTACAACGCTTTACGCACTTGCGGTCCACCAGTAGAGCAAGAAGCAACATCACGCGTGTGCGACAGTTTGTCCGCGCTGTATCGCTGTGGTTTCCTATTACGGGGGACCTGAGTAAATAGGACCAAGTATTGTTAGTAAAAATAGATGAATATATAGGTTTTTGTGTATACCATAGGTCCTATTTAATATGCCCCCCCGTAACACTACTAATAAATACGTACCAGGGTACCAGATAGTTCCTCATTTATCGGACCCTGCGATCTGAAAAGCTGGGGGTCTCTGCTGCCATTGTGTGATACATGCGTGCTGCCATAGGTACAACAACCCTGCTGCTGCAGTGCGATTTTCATGGGCAGCGGAGTGAGCTCTAGACTTCCAGCCTCTTCTTCCGTGTATCCTTTCCTGTTCTAATAATAGTGCTGTTTATGTAAATATCATCCCACTTTTTTTCTGTGCTACTACTGTGTTCTGCTGTACAGCAGCACTGCTGTGTTGCGTGTGTCACGCGTGTGTGTGCCGTGTGTCACGCGAGTGCTGTTAAGCGTTTTTTTTTTTTGCCGGCAGTCCTTGCTTTTGTGCGGGGGTCGGGGGGGGGGGTTCTTCGTTGTGAGCGCCACAACAGAGCCATGACAATTAACAATGTTTGGTGGAATCGTCACGAAAATATATGCGAACGATTCAGTCAATAATAACTCTTCCCCACTTCTTTCCATTGTAGGTGTGTCCGCGAAAGTGCAGTTTATTGCAGTTCTAGAGTGGTCTATCAATAGTGTACATGCCTCTATGTACTTCAATGATATGCAGATACCAGGTACCAGGTATTTCATAAGGTCGTAATGTTGTATTTTGTGCGCATGATACAGCAGTATCGCATGCTGTACGGGTTTCAACTCATTCTTGCCACTCCCCAAGGCACGTCCAGGAGGGGGGTATCCTTGCACCTTGTATATTGACATGGTAGTCAGTAGTCAGTACAGCAGTAGTACTAGTGTTAATAGTAGTAGTATTAATAGAGCAATCAACAATGTAGTCTGTCCTGAGAGCGCGTGTTATGTCGTGTGTGCAGTCTTCACGTTGAACCGTTCTTTCAAATATTAATATTAAAATAGCAGTAGTATTAATAGAGCAAACATCAACAATATAGTCTGTCCTGAGAGCGCGTGTTGTGTCCTGTGTGCAGTCTTGACGTTGAACCGTTCTTTCTAAACGAACAGCTGTGTTGTGAGCGTAACATTCTTTGTGGAGACACTCTAAATGTTCCAAGCCCCATAATGTTCTGCCAAGCCTCTCTATTCGGCACATGCCTGTCGGTGTTCTACATTGTTGGATGTCTCCACAACGATTTTGTTTCCCCCCATGTGTGTGTTCTTCACATTGAACCGCTCTTCCTTCTTCCTGCTTCCCGCCCAATGACATCGGCACATACGTTAATTGGGTCCGTCCTGATTCTTCATCCGCAGAGATGCAGTATTCGGGGTTCAAGTTATGTGATCACGTGGTCACGGACAAGAAAAAATTGAAAGTCGCCGCGATATATCGAGGCAAGCAAAAGCAAGCCCAAACGCCAACAACGCGTGATGGGTGCTGGGTACGAAAAAGCACAACCAAACCAACCCCCTCCATGATCGTTTGGCGCTTGCCTGCCTTGTGACTTGTGGCTACTACTATTACGGGGGACCGTATTAAATAGGACCTTCGGTACACACTCAAACCTATATGTTTCGCTGTTTTTACCAACAATATTGGGTCCTATTTACCCCCCCGTGACATTACTGATAGTATACTTGTAGATATACAAACATTCACGTAGTAATTATTTCATTTTCCGAATTCGAACAGTAACTTGAGAACTTGATATCGCACGAAAAGAGAAACGAGACACATTACGGTACAAAGACGCAAGGAGAGCAGCATACGTCAATACTGGTGTGCCTGTGCCTGTGCGTATTAATAGTGTCTTTGTACGACCGAATCCGGGTTTGTACCCGGGTCACGCTACCAATCTACAAACCAACCGCCTTGCCTTCCATGTTGTTTTTCGTTGTACAACCAAACCAATCTACCCAGGAATCAACCAACCAACCTGAACAAGCAACAAAACTATTAATACGAGCCTAACGACTGTCCACCCAGTCTTAAAACCGTGGTTCCGGATAGGGGACAATGCAGTCAAATTCTAAGCAGCTTGTCGCCAAAACAGGACTGCGGTAGTAAAAGACCAACCAACATACCGGTACAATCGAACTCAATTTTCCAAGTTCCAACTTATATCTCCCAACTCATCTGTCTGCAACCTCTACCCACCAACCAACTGACCTACGAACGTACATACCAACTATTTAATAGCCTACCAACCATTCTACCCACCAATCTACAGTCAACCACCCAGCCAGCCGCCTTGCCTTCTGTCTTGGCGTACAACCACCAACCAATCAACCGTCTCGTCGTATAACCAACCTATCAAACCACCTACCCACGGACCAACCGACCAATCCACCCATCTACAACCAACCAACCATCTGACCACCAACCAATCTACGTACCTACCAACCAACCAACCAACTAACCGTCTTTGAGGTAATACCAAACAATCAGCCTGCCCACGAAGCCACCCACCCACGGACCAACCGACCAATCCACCCATCTACTACCAACCAACCATCTGACTACCAACCAATCTACGTACCAACCAACCAACCAACCAACCGTCTGTGAGGTAATACCAAACAACCAGCCTGCCCACGAAACCACCCACCTACGGACCAATCGATTTCCCTACCAGCCAACCGGTCAACGTTTTGTGGTCGTTCAACGAAACAACGTACCAGCCTGCCAATCGGCTGGCTATCAACCAATCTACCTGCGCACCAATCGACTATCAACCAATCTCCCGACCAACCAAACTACCTACCTATTAAGAGGGACCATCGTAAATAGGACCTATGGTACACACAAAAACCCAAATATTTTTTCTAATTTCACCACCAATATTTGCTCCTATTTACCATGGCCCCTCGTAATAGCGACCAACAGACGACATCCATCCAACCAACCCACCGAGCAACCAAGCTCTGCCAACCAACTGACGACCACCCAACCAACCGTTTTGTCTTGTGAAGGTGCGCAACGGATGCGGACACGTGCTCCTACCGCCAGAGGTATAGCGAAGGAAGCTCGTGGACGGCGTATCAGGTGACAAAACAATCCGTACGAGCGTATTTTTTTTTTCCTTGGTACGGAGCGAATGGAGTTGCTATTGCGAGGGGACCACAGTATGTAGGACCAAATATTGTTAGCTAAAATAGCGAAATATATATGTTTTTGTGTGTACCACAGGTCCTATTTAATATGGTCCCCCGCAATACTGTACGCGGCCGCTCAAAATAGAGGGTTTCATATATATATAGGGCATGTCCTGCGTTTGAGCTACAGTCATAGTGGTTCCTTTAGAGTGTCGGTACGTGCCGCAAGCCAACAATACAGGCAAGTGCCGATGGCGCTTGGCACAGATGAGGTGGGCGGCATCCGGCACTACCTCGCACACTGCTACAAGCGCCACCGGCACTTGGGGGTATGTGGGACCGACCGCTACTATTACGGGAGACCATAGTTAATAGGACGTATGGTATAGACAAAAATCTATATATCTACCTGTTTTTACTAACAAGATTTGGTCCTATTAACTATGGCCCCCCGTACTATTAGTAGTAACTAATGTATAGTTGTACTGGGTGGAGCCGGAGATGCTATGGAAACTCCGCAGTCGGAGATTCGTGCTGTTCGACTCGAAATTCTGGTACACGCGTACAAAAACCGTCAGATTTTTTGTAGACCCCTCTGAAACCTACATACACCACGCTTGCAAATATGAATTTTGAGGAAACTTTGAAAAAAAACGATCTCACAGCCGAGCTGTTTCGTTGGTTGTTTTTTGTTGGCGAGTGTATATTTGTATGTATGCCTTCTGCCTTGTATGCTTGTATGCCTTCTCTGCTATACCTACGCACGCAGTTGACGACATTTGCAAATATATACCAGGTATACAGCAGCGCGAGTTATGCTCGTAAATGTTCCTGGCGAGAGGTACGGTATCTTGGGTGAAAAACGTGGAATGCCTGGTATGCGAAAGACAGATCACGATCCAGATCTCATCTGTAGATCCTAACCTGCCAATCTCAGATGCTGTGCAGGATCTGGCTAGTACAGATCCAGCTCAGGAAGCATGATTTACCGTACAGATCCTGCAGAATATGCGGCTCCCACCCGGCAGCATGAGCTAGATCACACAGATCATGCAGATCTATCTGTCTATCTGCCCTGACAGGTGGAGATCATGTAGTGGGAATCGATTATATGTTGGACGTGTTGAATGTAGTTGGCGAGAGCTTCCCTATATATCTCGCAACGAAAAAAACGTGAAATATGGTGAGTGTTGGAGCAACGGCAGCATGTACGCCCAGCAGTAGGTCGTTTGCCAGGCCCGCAGGAGGAATTGAAAGCAGATACGTCACAGTTCCTCGTGTCCATAGATTGCTGACTGTAGTCGCAAAGGCTGCCTCGTCTGTTGCTCCTGGACTCTCTTGAATGTTTCCCAATACTATTAGCTGTTTGTGGCCAATCGAGGTAGGGTTTATGCTTGAACATTATTGGATGGCAAACCTTACCTCCTTCCTTTCTGCTCTCCCTCTTTCCCTCCCTGCCGCCCTCCCTCTCCCTCTTTCCCTCTCGCTCGACGGCCTCAGATACGAGACGTCTTCCGATTCGGAACAGAGGAGACCGGCAATGCTAGCGGCACCATCGCCGCTCCTGTCCAGATTGATGAAAACGATAACGCTCCAACGCTCAGCTTCGGGTGCATCAGAAAGCAGTCGGGGCTGTTTGACCATCAGGTCAGAGGGTAAAAAAGGCGCTTGCGTGCCCTCCCAAAATGTGGGGGGTACTTGTGGAGAAAGTTGAAGTGAAGGCGGGTGTTGCATGAGGCGTTTCCTGTTGCTCGCTGAAGTCGTCTACTTGCTCTGCTCGCATGTTGCTGTCCGTATGTTCTGTTGGTGATTGCACAAGTTGCTGCTTGCAAAGGTTCTCATGCCTTGCCCCCGAGAGTTGCCCCTTGCAAACGCTGCTCCAAGCAAAAGTTGCTGCTCCAAGCAAAAGTTGCTGGTGGTGAACGTTTCCGCTCGCAAAAATTGCCGCCCGCAAGGGATCGTGAGAGCTACTGTGAGAGACAGACGGACCCAATCAATCGACTGACACGACTTTTCGCGTTCACAGCAGTGGTTTTTGTTTTCATTCAGAGTAGGCGAAGTCTGGGACACGCAAGATGACTAGCCGGACGCGTACACTTCGAAGGTTTTCAGTTCCATGGCCGGTAGTTCACGGAACACAGACACCAACCTCTCTGTACGGGGAACTGCAAGGATTGTTCTTAAAAAAGTAGTACTCACGCTAGCGCCCAAGCGATCCTGCCTTTTCCGGACATTCATCGTGGCTGCATTCATTGTTTCAATCCAGTGTCCCCCTTCCGTGATCTGTGAATCCGGCTGACTGGGTAAGAAGTCGACACCCATCTCTTTCATCTCTCATAAGCCGGAGTATGACAGGGGCAGATAACTCGGACCGATATTATAATCACCATTTGGACTGCGATTTGGAATATCAAACGTATCTTATATCCCCGGCCGTAGTAGCACTTTCGGGCCGAAACATTTTCTGGCTCACGGCGCCTCCTTACGCCCTTTCAGTACCGTAGTCCCGTTTTGGGGACAAAGCCCTCCTTTTTTTCTATTACGGGGGACCATAGTAAATAAGACCAAATATTGTTAGTAAAAAAAGGTAACTATATAGATGTTTATGTAGACCAGAAGCCCTATCAACTATGGTCCCCCGTACTATTACGGGGGGGCATAGTTAACAGGACCAAATATTGTTAGTAAAAATGGTTAAACATATAGGTTTTTATGGATACCATAGGTCCTGTTAACTATGGTCCCCCGTAATAGCACTTTGTCCCCAAAACGGGACTGCGGTACTGGAAGGGTTGATCGGCCCCTCTATTCACAGGAACGCAGGCAGTCCCGTTTTGGGAGGACAAATCGCTCAAATTCTAAGTGGTTTCTCCCCGAAACGGGGCTGTAGATTGCCATCGGAGGGTGAACTGAGGAACCTCCCCCCCGAGGTATTGTTGGAACCCCATTTTGAGACGCGCTACGTATACCAGGGTCTACCAGTTACATCCTTGTAGCCATACGTGAGGGGTTATTTTGTTGATATTATTTATCTTGCCATCCGACAATATGCAGCATGATCTTCAACATTGGTCACTCATAACTTTCCCGAAAGAAGAAAACCTCGGAAACAAAAGGATGTTATTGTTTGTCGTGTTCAACGCGCATGGTTTTCAAGTGCAGTTTTTTCGGCGGAGAGATACCTGGTACCAGATATGCAGGTTCCCTTTAATAAAAGCCCTTTTAGGACCCCAGTCCCGTTTTGAGGACAAATGACTTGGACTTAGAATGGTTTGTCCCCAAATCGGGACTGCGGTACTAAAGGGATTAGTGAAGCCCTTTTTCAGCGAGTATATACTGCGCTGCACTGCTGTGCGGTTTATCGCTGCAAGTCTGACGCAAAAGTCATGTAGTTTGTCCCACCAAACACACTCGACCGTTTTAGGACTCCCCTGCTACCGCAGCATATAGCACGCGTTATTTGCAAGCTGGGACGCACGTCGGCCGCGCGTGATCTGCATCCATCTGCAAAAACAGACCAGCCTGTCCGGAAACAAAATGTGCTGTAGTTGTTGTTGCTGTTATTGTGTGTGTTTTTTCAGGGCTCTTGACGGGGATCATGATAATCCGACCCGTGGGACGGGTCAGGAAGTTTTTTTTTTTTTTTTCTCAAATCTCACGGGTCGGAGCAACCTGTCCGGAAGCACATTAATGTACGAGCCCGGAGAGATCGTGCCATGCGGCGTAACTACCGGGGTATAGGGGGAGGTGGGAGCTTAGGGGAGCTGCCATCCATGTGCGAATCGAAGTATTTTGTTTTCTGGGGCTCTTGACGGGGGTCATAATCCGACACGTGGGTCCGGTCAGGATGTTTTTTTATCTCACGGGTCGGGTCGAGTCGGGTCGCTTTTAGTGCTGCAGTCCTGTTTGGGGGGCAACCTACTCAGAATTTGAGTGGTTTGGTCCCCAAATCGGGACTGTGGTTCTAAATGGGTTAACCGACCCGACCTGATCCGCGAGGTTTGACCCGACCCGTGAGCAGGCCTGTATTTGTTTTCTACCGAGAAGCGTGAGCCATAGTGGTAGTTTTTATCACTGCTCATTAAAATACACCGACGTGCTGTTGCCACTGGGCGCTGCTTGCCGCGCCCGCCGCTTTGCGTGCGCAGGAGCCCGACGGGATAATCGGCATGGGCCCGCACAAGGACTCCATGGTTTGGGACATCACGGAGGTCCAGTCCCCACAGGTTAGGCCACGAGAAAAGGTGCTGTTAGAGGTGGGAAGGAACCGATTTGATCGGCCTAGCCGTGGTGGTGTTGGTGTTGGTGGTGGAGGTGGTAGTGGTGGTGGAGGCGGTAGTAGTGGTGGAGGGGGTAGTGGTGGTGGAGGTGGTAGTGGTGGTGGAGGCGGTAGTAGTGGTGGTGGCGGGGGCGGCGAAGACGGAAGTGGAGGTGGATGCGGTGATGGTGGAGGTGCTACTGCCTCCCGGCAAGGCCTGCGATGCCTGCAATCGAAGGGGGCCATGATGTACCTCAGCTCTGGTGGTGGTGGTGGTGGTTGTGATTTTGGCGGCGGTGACGGCACAGCGGTGGCCGTGGTGGTGCTGGTTTGTGGCGGCGGCGGCGGCGGTGGTGATGGTAGCAGTGGTTGAATGCTCGGAACCTTGCATGCATCTGCGCTAGGTACGCCTACAAACGAGTGTATAGGAGCTTTGCTTGCATTCTTGCCCTCAGCAGGGAGGAGACATTGACCGCCTACTACAATGTTGGAACCTCGTGTGCTCTATTTTTATCTCTCGCCCGCTCCTCCCCCCCCCCCCCCCCCCTTGACCCTCTCTCTACCCCCCCCCTCCCCGCTCTCGCACCGCTCTCTCCATATCTCGCTCTCTGTCTATATATATATATATATATATATATCGGGTTGTCTGTCTCGTTTTTCTGTCCCAGCACGAGGACCACAAGTTCTCCCTTTGCTTCTCGGGGAGTGGGGGTAGCATGGTCTTGGGGGGATACGACTCGACCGTCATCGAGCCTGGAGAGTATCACGAGTATACGCCCATGGCGCTCGACACGGGCTTCTTCGTTGTGAAGGTGGGGCGCGGTGCAAAGACACGACCGAAGAATATTCCGAAGAACGTTCTGCAGAAGATGGGTTTTTTTCGAAAGACTCTCTGTCCGATTTAAGGCGCGAAGGACACTCCGAAAAACATTTGTTATGCGGGACATTCCGAAGAGACGCTCCGAGGGACCGTCCGAAGGATCTCTAGGACTCATTTTCGGAAGGATCTTCCGAGGGAGTTTTCGAAAAACCTTCTGAAGAACGTTCCACGCGCTTTATCTCGCGCTGTCCCATCACCCAACAACCATAAATCTTGGATGACAAGGGAGAGCCCAGTCGCCTTGAGGAGGGGGGCGGTAGATTAGAGTGTAGGTGAAGCTCGACCAGACGCGCAAAATACGTGTTTTAAAAGCTGTTGGGTTTTTGTTTCATGTTGACGTGGCCGTTTGAGCATCCCCTTACCCCCCCACCCCGCAACACCTCCGTCTACGTAATTTTTTTTGATCTTTTTTGTATAACCAGGCTGGAATCGATCATCAGGGAAACTATTTATCAGTACTCGGAAGCCGAATACTGAAGTTGGTGTAGGATACATATGATACACCCTTTTGCTCCGACTGAAGTAGCAAGAAGTGCGCAAAAAAAAACATGAAGGCCAACCTGTGGGTCAATCAACATCCCTGTTTCATGGTAATACGAAGTACGGGTGTCCTGCGCTATTATACCAGTAGTTGCTGTGCGATTTTCGGCCTCTTTGTTGGTGTATTTTTCGCTGTGGGGTCTGGTATGCCTCTTCACCGTTTCGCGGCAGTGTCCTGTGTACTTTGAATGATTTCCCATTTTTCTGCGTATCAACCATTTTAGGACCGCAGTCCCGTTTGGGGGACAAGCTACTTGGAATTTGAGTGGTTTGTCCCCAAAACGGGACTACGGTACTAAAATAATGAACTCTCTTTTTCTTGGGAGACGCTAAAAGACAAGAAGTGACTATTAATAATAGAGCAATGGCCACTGCAGAATTCGGGAAGGGGGAGGGTTACGACTTGGTGTCCTAGTTACAATGGTTGGCGCAAGGAGTCGTGCGGCACTGCAGCATGGAGCAAACACGATCCTAGAGACAGTGGTTACCCGTACTTCTGCCGCTCGTAGGCGGTCCAATGGGTGATAACACCAAAATCACCAACCATTGCTTTTGGCCGCTATCTGTGGGCCAATGCCAAAGGTGTTCTGCTGCTGTGCTACGCTTCTGCTGTTGTTTCCCTTTTTTTTTGTAATCAGGTCCTGGGGGTCAAGCTCGGGGGACAAACGATCCACGACGAAAGCGACTTAAAAGCCTTCCAGGCGGGGGGCGGAACAATCGTTGACAGCGGCACGACAGACACCTACCTGCCGGAGTCGCTAGCAAGGAGTTTCCTCGATGCTTGGGAGGCCGCCACAGGACGGGTACGCCGCCCCACGCGCCCGCGTCGACGTGCTGGGAAATTGTGGCATCCCACCATCGTCCGAGCCCCCCCCCCCCCCCCCCCACACAAACACTTTGGTGAAATTTCCTCTTTCCGCCCGTTTTCTTCTCTCGTCCTCGCCCTTGTTTTTTTTTTTCCCCGTATTTTTCGGTGGTTTTGCCCGCCTCCCGCTGGAGAAACAGATAGCGAAGCGCGCGTGTTCTGTCAAGATCCGACCCGTGACCCTGATTCGACCTACCTCTAACCCTGATTCGACCTACCTCTAACCCTAACCCTGACCCTGACCCTGACCGTTCCTACCCTTAGTCCATGAGTTGCCACTCAGGGTCTGTTGCTTGCAAAGCGCGGGTGTTCCTCTTTCCCTTTTCCCCCGTTTTTTTTTTCTCGTGTGTTCCATGTTTGTTTCACCCTCGTCTCATTGGCTCTCACTTCTCATGTTTATTTATCCTTGATTTTTTTATTTGCTGTTTATTCGGTTTGACCCGCCTCGTGACGGAGCAAGGGGGACGTAGGCGTGAGTGTCTTGTCCGGAGAACCGACCTGTGACCTTGATCAGGTCTATATATATAACCCAAACCCGAACCTTGCCTACCCTTGGCTCTGAGATGCCGCGTTCGGCCTCTGCTGCTGACCATGCGCGATGTTTCCTTTCCCCCCTGCTGTTTTCGCCCGTTTTTTCGCCCGTCTCGGCGAGATTCTTTTTCCTGTGCACTCTCGTTTGTTTTTGTGTGTTTGTTTTTACGGTTGGCCTCTCTCCAGATGGAGGAGCAAAAGTAAGGAGGCGTGTGTCCTACCGACAATCGAACGATGCGTGGCCCTGATCCGACCCAACTCCGCGTAACCCAGCCTCCAACCCATGCCGAACCTGCTTCTGGCCAAGCGCGGGTTTGTTTCCTCTTTCTCCCCGTCATTTCGTGTTTTTTTTTCCGCCCTCATTCTTGGTTTCTCGAGTGACCTGCCTCCCGATGGAGGAACAAGTGGGGGTAGGTGTGCGTCTTTGCCCAGAGACCCGATACCCCCTTGTCCCCCTTCTTTATTTCTTCCGTGCCCAGTTTGTTTCTTCTCGTTTTTTTTTTCGTGCGCGTGTTTCTTTTCGTTTCTTTATCCCCCCGACCAGAATTGTATGGTTGTTTTCGTTTCGACGGACCTTGGTGGAGGAGAAAGTGAGGAATGTGTGTCTCACCTGCTGCTGTCGAGATCCGATCCCCGTCCCTCTATTTTCCTTCCGGGCCCCTTTTTTTTTCGTTTTTTCGCACGCTATATACCGCCGCCGCCGCCGCCGCCGCCCCCCCCCCCCGCGCGCAGTCGTCGTTCAGCTGCCCAGACGAAGGTTTCTGCTTGGAGTTCACGCAAGAAGAGGTGGCCGAGCTCCCAGCGTTCTCCATGACGTTGTACGGGGGCCTGACGCTAGAGATGGGCCCGCCGCAGTACCTAGAGCTGGGTCGTGAGGGCTTCTACGCCCCCAGGTATGTGACGTACATATTTCTCGAATATTCGCTTGTAAACATACAGGTAGTAGAGTCAACTCAAAGTTTGCACGTTTTCTTGCACGGTAGGACAACACGCGGAGCAATCAGGCAGTGTTACCTTCGATTTCGACAATAGCAGGGGTCTTCGAAGCACGAAAACAAAGAGTAATGGCTGCCGAGGAAATCTCATTATTATTGTTATTATTATTGTTATTATTATTGTTGTTGTTGTTATTATTATTACTATTATTATTATTATTATTATTATTATTATTATTATTATTATTATTAGGCTTGCCATCCGACAATTTGCAGCGTGCTTGAGCTTCAACGTTGATCGATCAAACATTCCTCAAAGAAAAAATACCCGGATACAGAAGAAAACCTTACAAGTAGTATGCGCAAGGTCTTATCTATCTTACATGTCTACTTCCTGTGATGCTTTATCTACGATACTCTTATGTGTTGTCTTTGCTCCCTCCTACATATTAGTATGAAATATCATCGTTTCGTGTACCAGGTATGAATATTATCGATTGTGTTCCAGTCTACCTTCACCCTTTTGAGGCTGCAGTCCCGTTTTGGGAACAAACTACTTGGAGTTTGACTGGATTGTCCGCACAACGGGACCGCCGTACGTAGCAAGACACCGGGCCGACTATTACTAGTAAGTGAAACATGTCTACGCTACTCGTGCCGCCAACTTATAAGCATCTGGTTCGAACTCGTTCTTCCTTCGGCATTTTTTTTTCTCTTTGCGCTTGATCCTCCGCTTTTTTTCAATGTGTTGCCGTACTCGTACGTATCTTTCTTTCTTCTTGTCCTAACGAAAGGAGTCGTGTGGCGGGGGTTGTTGTTGTTGTTGTTGTTCTCACATTAACTCACAATTCAATGCAGTCCGTGGTCGCAGGACAGGCTCCAATAACTCTGGAGTGGAAGAAATACCTCAAGTAAAAACAGAGGCAAAAAACAAAAAACAAGCATACGCACTCCACCACTGCGGACACCAGGGAAGCAAAAAGGAGACTATTAATAGCAGACAAAAACCTAAAAAAAAAAGAAAATGAAGCTAAGCAAAAGAAAAACAAAAACAAAACTAAAACAGAAGCAGATAGCAAAACGCAAAAAAAAGGCAAAACGGACCATACTAACAAAGACACAAAGAGGTACAAACGGGAATGAAAGAAAAATGAAAGGGGTGTGGATGACGAGCGAGCCTGCTTTTGCGTGTTTCGTTTTGTCTGACGCATCCCCTCGGGGGGTGGGACATCGTTGACGAATGCAGGACGGAGACGGTAGACAGGGTAGCAAGGTACCAGTCCGACCATTAACCCTTGTAGAACCGCAGCCCCGTTTTAGGGACAAACTACTTATAAATTGACTGGATTGTCCCCAGAACGGAACTGCGGTCCTAAAAGGGTTGATAGTGGGGGGAACCTGGCTATGCTACTCGTACCACAAACTGCTGCGGCTATCTGGAGGGTGCGTTGTTCTGCGGCTTGCCTGTTATCTCCCTTGGTTCTTAGTCTTCCTCTGTTTGTATGTGTATGTGTGTTCTTCACATTAAACCGTTCTTTCTACCCGTCGACAGCCAGCACAACTAGTGTCCGTGCCGATTCTTCACATCCTAGAAGAGATACAAGTTCTGATGTCACAAAGCTACGCCACTACGTTGCCACGCATGCAGTAAGCACTGCAGTGGGCAATGCCATGCCATGTCATCATACTATTAATAGACTAGATACGACAGGCACGACATACACAATCTATGAAATAGAGAAACGGAAGGAAACAATCAAAGAGAAAACAAAAACAAAGTAGACAAATCGAAAAAGAAAAAGAAGAAAAATGAAAGCGAAAGCTAGGAGCAACAATCTGTCGTGCCCCCCCACCCCCGCAGGCGAGGTGGCCAACACTTGAAAAATAACGAAAGTCGTGCCCCCCCCCCTCCCGCAGGCGAGGTGGCCAACACTTGAAAAATAACGAGCTGGAACAAAAGAAAAAATAACGAAAACACCATTGCTTGTAAGCAGAGTAAGACAAAGAACCAAGGAAAAAAATAACAAATAGAAAATAACTAAGGGAAAATAACAGGCAGACCAAAGCCCAAAGCACCCTCCAGGTGGCGGCAGCAGCTTGTGGTACGAGTAGTATAGCCAGGTTCCCCCTGCTAATCCGCCTGGTACCTTGCTACCCAGACTGCCGTCTCCGCCCTGCGTTCATCAACTATGCCCAGCCCCTTGGCGTCAGACAATACGAAACGAGCAGAGCAGGTTCGTTATCCAACCACGCCACACGGCTCCTTCAGTACGGCTTATCAATCAGAAAAGGAAGAGGAAAAAATAAAATGAAAATCACGGAGAGTCAGCGCAATGAAAGAATAAAAAAAAGAGAAGACAAGGGAAGACAACGTTCGAACCAGCTGCACCAGTTAGTGGCACTAGTAGTATGGTCATGTTCTACTTCCTAGTCGACTTGGTGCCTTGCTACCCTGTCTGCCATCTCCTTCCTACTTTCGTCTACCGCAGTTTCCCTGCTACCCCTCCTGCTTCCCCCCCTCTCCGCATTCCCTTGGTCGGGCTTTCTGCCACTTCTCCTGTTGCCCCCTCCCCCCCCGTTCCCTTGGGCACCATCCACGGCGGATGCGCGGCGCTGCCTACTCATCTCAGCCTCAGCCTCGTGCCACCTCACCATGAACCGTTCGGCTGCTTCAAGGATCCCCCGGTACCACTTGCCCGCCTTTTTGGCTGCAGTGGACCACAACGCGGTCTCAACTCCAAACACCAAGGGGGCAACTTCCGTTGACCCTTCGGTGGCTCGGAACTCCCTAAGGTCTTCGACTATGCATCTATGCCAAGTCTTACACTGTTCGCCTGGTCTCGGGTTCTCCCCACCAGCTATCGTCCCGAACATTACCCGACTGGGTAATCGCTCCTTGCTTTGCCGTGCCACGCCCCCCGCAAAGAAGAGCCGCCGTTTACGAATGGTCGTTTCGATGCTCTCGCAACGTGTCATCTTGAGGGCCTTCGCGTACGAGAGGGTGGCATGGTCAGTACGAAGTCGGCGCTGGAAGCCAATGACTCGCAAGAGGACTTGGTGGTGAGCCGTTCGAAGCTTGGCAAAGTGTTCCGCTCTGAGGGTCCTTGTCACACACCCGTACAGCGGGGTCTCAATCACCTTGCTCAGCCTTCAGCATTCGGACTTTAAGGCTAAGGGGGGCGGTCGTCCTATCGTACAACTCCGGGCCGAACCGTTTGAGGCATGCTCGCATGAGGCGGATCCGTAGGTCGATTTCGAGCGAGAAGTCAGCGTTTTCGTGGATAACGCCGCCTAGGTATAAGAACTGGGTCGTCTGCTTACACCTCTGGCCTGCCGCTTCGATGACGACCGGTGGTGCGAGGGTTGTCTGGTCTGGTGTTTGTAGGACCATTGTCTCAGTCTTCTTTTCCGACACCGTGAGGCCTGCTGCTTCGAAGACAGTCACGATGACTGTCATCATTTCTGCGAGCCCTTCAGCCGACTTCGAGACAATTCCTGCATCGTCGGCGTACAACATGCCCCATACAGACCTTCGCACGCACGCCAATAGCTCCTCCTTCCCTGTTCGAACTACTCCAGCTTCACAGAGTTGGACCAAATCCCTTACAATGGCTTCGTCTTGGCTGAAGCGTACTAGTTCGACGTGTAACGCAGCAGCGAAGAACACGTTGAACAGTAACGGTGATAGTACACAGCCTTGCCGCAGCCCCTGCGTGACATCAAACCATTCCGAGAGCTCGCCGTCATCAGTACGCACGCGAGCCCGCATGCCATCGTGGAAATTACGGATAATTCTCAGCATCTTGGTTGGTACGCCAAAGCATGTGAGTACCTTCCATAACAGCTCTCGGTCGACAGAGTCGTACGCTTTCTGCAGATCGATGAAGCACACGTATAAGGGGATTTTCCTCTGTCGTCCGAGCTCTTGCAGCCGGCGCACGACGAACAACATATCAATCGTTCATCGTGCGGGGCGGAAGCCGCACTGTTCCTCGGGGAGTAGTTCCTCGGTCTCGCAGTAGTTGCTGAGGCGGGACGCGACGATTTTCAACAACACTTTGCCTGCGTGGGCAACAAGCGAAATCCCTCTATAGTTGTTGCAGTCAGTTCGATCCTTCTTTTTGTGAAGGACCTTGATGATCGCATCTTTCCATTGCTGAGGGACTTCTCCTGTTAACCAAACATTGACAAGGATGTTGTGAAAGCGCTGGGCGAATGCCGGGTGGTCGATTTTTAGGAGTTCGACCGGGAGACCTTCTGGCCCGACAGCTTTCCAATTCGACATCCCCTTAAGTGCTTCGGTCATCTCGTCTATGGATGGTTCATCTTCAAGCGACAGTTTAGGCGGTCGCGGTGGCAAGAGGTCGATGATCGTGGGATCGAGTTTCAGCGACTTCGTGTTCAAGAGTTTGTGGTAAAACCCCGCCCATCGTTCACGAATTCGCACCTTATCCCGTAGGATCGTGCCATCCTCGTCCCTAATGAACTGTTCGCTCCTCGCTTTAGTCCCTTCCAATCCTACCGTACTCTTGAGGTGCTTGTAAAAGCCTCTTTGGTCGTTGTTCGCTAGGAGTCGTTCGGTTTCGGCAAGGTACGCTTCGAAGTACGCATGCAGTCCTGCGGCAATCACCTTCTGCAGGTTCGCACACGCAGATCTCAGGGTCTTCCACGCGGTTCTGTCCCGGGGGTGGGCAGAATTTCGTGCATCCTCCCTCGCTGTCCATGCTGGCATGAATGCGGCCAAGGTTTCGGCCGACTCACACCATCCATGTCTGCGGTGGCGACGTGCAGGGGGTGGTACCTCTTTTTCGACCGCATCAATAACAGCCGTAGTGAAAATCTCAACCATACCAGACGTATTACGGGGCTGGATAGGCTGGTTGAGAGTGGAGATGATCCTGGAGACTACTCGTTCACGACAATTTCCATCGGACATAAAAAGCTGCCTGTCGAACTCTCGGCGTTTCGTCGGTCTACGTATTTGTCTGTTGGGCGCAAAATGACCACCGAGTCGGACTTTGATATACAAGATGTTGTGGTCTGAGTCAGCCTTAGCTGGGGCAGGAGGCTGTGGGACGACTTTCGCATCTTGTACTCTAGGTCGATGGACTTGACGGGTTAGGATGTAGTCAATCCGCTTACGGCCATTCGGGCCGGTGCCGTTGTGAGTATGCCATATCCCACCCTTGCGCGTGCTGAAAAACGTGTTGGTGAGAGCTAACTTGCAATTGGTGGCGAACGACAGGAGCCGTCTGCCATTATCGTTACGAACATCACGTCCATACGCTCCCAGCACTCTGCTTTCATCATCACCGCACCCTTCCTTCCTCTGTCCAGTTCGCGCGTTGGCATCCATCAGTACAAACAGACACTCTTTCGTCGGGATTTTTTCCACCAAGTACTCCAGCTTCTGCCAGAAAGTACGTTTCAGTTCGGCGTCCTTGGTACAATCAGTTGGAGCATACGCAACGACGAAATTGACTGCCTCGCATTTGCCAGCCAGCTCAAAGCGCATAGACATTAGCCGCTCGTCAACGAACTGATGAGTATACACAGACTTACTGCACAACGGTTCCTTGACAGCTAGGCCTACTCCGTACAGCCCTTGCCTGGTGGCTGTTGTTTCCTGTCCTGAACAGAAAACACGATACCCTGCCGCACGGAACGTCGTGCTGCCGGACCTCCGAGTTTCTTGCAGGCCAATGAAGTCACAGCCGAGTTGCCGTCCCTTCGCCAGTACACGCTCGTCATGTCCGTACCCGTTCTTCCCCTTTACAGCCAGGGTGCGCACATTGTAGGTCGCTACCGTCACAAGTGCCTCCTTCTGTCTCTTACGAGCCTCGCGTGCTGCTTTCTTTGCCAGCCGACGTGAGGCTCGTCCCCGCCTTCTTTTTTTCTTTTTTTGTTTCTTTTTTCTCTCTATGACGAAAGTGGCTCTCCGTTTCGTAGCCCGATACGCGCCTTGGTTTCCGTTGGCTGGGTGCAGCCGTCCCAACCCACGCCGACAATCCCATCCTTCCTGTCGTGCATGCATACCCACGCTGTGGCCAGCCTCCCCACTCCACCGGCTGCCCACGTAGCGCTCTCTGCTGTGGTGATGTACCCGTCCCGCCTGAGGGATGAACTCCTCGGCGTCGGGGTTAAGAAGAAAAAACATCACCACCACCCCACGCGGTCCTTAAAGCGAGCAGGCCACCAGCCGGACCGCGCAAGGTTCCCTACCTACGTAGTCCGAAGCTCGATGTTCGTGTGACTGTCGCTAGACCGCTGCAGGTCCTGGCAGACTTCCTCGGCCCACCCCAAGGACGGGGCAGGCCGAAGCAGGTAGTTGGTAGTCGATGCTGATTCGGGTGGATCTAGCATGATGACATGGCTTTGCATTGCCCACTGCAGTGCATACTGCACACGTGGCAACGTAGTATCTCTGTGGCGTAGCTTAGTGACCCCAGAACTTGTATCTCTGTTAGGATTGGAGAATCGGCACGGACACTGGTTGTGCTGGATGTCGACGGGTAGAAAGAACGGTTTAATGTGAAGAACACACACACATCCAACACAACCAGTGTCCGTGCCGATTCTTCACATCCTAGAAGAGATACAAGTTCTGTGTGTGTGTGTTCTTCACATTAAACCGTTCTTTCTACCCGTCAACATCCAGCACAACCAGTGTCCGTGCCGATTCTTCAATCCTAGAAGAGATACAAGTTCTGTGGTCACAAAGCTACGCCGCAGAGATACTACGTTGCCACGTGTGCAGTATGCACTGCAGTGGGCACTAAACTACGCCACAGATATATTACGTTGCCACGTGTGCAGTATGCACTGCAGTGGGCGATGCAAAGCCATGTCATCATACTAGATACGACAGGCACGACATACGCAATCTATGAAATAGTGAAACGAAAAGAAACAATCAAAGAGAAAACAAAAACAAAGTAGACAAATCGAAAGAGAAAAATAAAAAGAAAGAAAAATAATGAAAGCCAAATCTAGGAGAAACAATCTGTCGTGCCCCCCCCCCGCAGGCGAGGTGGCCAACACTTGAAAAAGAACGAGCTGGAAAAAAAAAAAAAAAAAAAAAAACACCACTGCTTCTAAACAGAGTAAGACAAAGAACCAAGGGAAAAAATAACAAAGGAAAAATAAGAAAGGGCAAATAACAGGCAGACCAAAGCCCAAAGCACCTTCCAGGTGGCGGCAGCAGCCTGTGGTACGAGTAGTATAGCCAGGTTCTCCCTGCTAATCCGCCTGGTACCTTGCTACTCAGACTGCCGTCTCCGCCCTGCGTTCGTCAACTATGCCCAGCCTCTTGGCGTCAGACAATACGAAACGAGCAGAGCAGGTTCGTCATCCAACCACGCCACACGGCTCCTTCAGTACGGCTTATCAATCAGAAAAGGAAGAGAAAAAATAAAATGAAAATCACGGAGAGTCAGCGCAAGAAACAAAAAAACAAAACACAAAGAGAAGACAAGGGAAGACCACGTTCGAACCAGCTGCACCAGTTGGTAGCACTAGTAGTATCGTCGTGTTCTACTTCCTATTACGGGGGACCATAGTTGACAGGGCCCATGGTACACATAAAAACCTATATGTTTAACCATTTTTACGAACAATATTTGGTCCTGTTAACTATGCCCCCACGTAATAGTCGACTTGGTGCCTTGCTACCCTGTCTACCATCTCCTTCCTACTTTCGTCTACCGCCGGTACCCTTCTACCCCTCCTGTTTCCCCCCCTCTCCGCATTCTCCTTTGGTCGTCGACTCGGAATTTTAGACGCCAAATAGTTCATGGACACAAGGCTGACCATCACCCTGTCCCCAAATATGAACACCGATTGTTGTTGTTGTTGTTGTTGTTGTTGTTGTTGTTGTTGTTGTTGTTGTTGTTGTTGTTGTTGTCGTTGTTGTTGTTGTTGTTGTTGTCTTCACATTAAATCGTCCTTTCTACCCAGCTTCATCAGCACAACCAGTGTCCGTCCTGATTCCCTATCATAGAGGGATGCCGATTCTTTGGTCACATACTGTGAGACAGAGGAAGATCAAAAATAAAAACTAAATCGCAAATTCAAGTGTCAAGCAAGTGAAGTGTCAGCGTACCGCGCACGAGAACACAACAACACAAGCAACACCTGTGTTCAGTATTATTAATATTACTACTGGTAGTATACCAAAAATCCCTACATCTCGGGACAGAGTAGTATGTAGCCTCTGTGCTGCTGCTGTTTTTGCTGTTATTGTTGTCGGTTTTCAGTTTGTGAGTGGTATTATGCCGGAACGGATTATATATAACCCTTGCAGTACCGCAGTCATGTTTTGGGTCTGTCTGGAGGGTGCTTTGTGCTTGCTTCGGTCTGCCTGTTATTTCCCCCTGGTCCTTGGTCTTGCCCTGTTTACAAGTATTAATATTAATAGTGGCGTTTTTCTTCTTTTTTGTTTCCAGCTCGTTCTCTTCAAGTGTCTTTGCCACATCACCCGTGTGTGTGCGTGTGTGTTCTTCACATTAAACCGTTCTTACTACCCGTCGACATCCAGCACAACCAGTGTCTGTGCTAATTCTCCAATCCTAGAAGAGATACAAGTTCTGTGGTCACAAAGCTACGCCACAGAGATTCTACGTTGCCACGTGTGCAGTATGCACTGCAGTGGGCGATGCAAAGCCATGTCATCATACCTAGATTTTGCTTTCATTTTTTTCTTTTTCTCTTTCGATTTGTCTACCTTGTTTTTGTTTTCTCTTTGATTGTTTCTTTTCGTTTCACTATTTCATAGATTGCGTATGTCGTGCATGTCGTATCTATTAATAGTATGATGACATGGCTTTGCATTGCCCACTGCAGTGCACACTGCACACGTGGCAACGTAGTATCTCTGTGGCGTAGCTTAGTGACCACAGAACTTGTATCTCTTCTAGGATTGGAGAATCGGCACGGACACTGGTTGTGCTGGATGTCGACGGGTAGAAAGAACGGTTTAATGTGAAGAACACACACACACACACACTAGATACGACAGGCGCGACATACGCAATCTATGAAACAGTGAAACGAAAAGAAACAATCAAAGAGAAAACAAAAACAAGGTAGACAAATCGAAAGAGAAAAAAGAAAAAAAAAGAAAGCAAAATCTAGGAGAAACAATCTGTCGTGCCCCCCCCCCGCAGGTGAGGTGGCCAACACCTGAAAAAGAACGAGCTGGAAAGAATGAAAAACAAACTAAGAAAAAACACCACTGCTTGTAAACAGAGTAAGGCAAAGAACCAAGGAAACAAATAAATAAATAAGAAGGAAAAATACCAAAGGGGAAAGAACAGGCAGACCAAAGCCCAAAACACCTTCCAGGTGGCGGCAGCAGTTTGTGGTACGAGCAGTATAGCCAGGTTCTCCCTGCTAATCCGCCTGGTACCTTGCTACCCAGACTGCCGTCTCCGCCCTGCGTTCGTCAACTATGCCCAGCCCCTTGGCGTCAGACAATACGAAACGAGCAGAGCAGGTTCGTCATCCAACCACGCCACACGGCTCCTTCAGTACGGCTTATCAATCAGAAAAGGAAGAGGAAAAAATGAAATGAAAATCACGGAGAGTCAGCGCAAGAAAGAATGGAAACAAAACAAAAAGAGAAGACAAGGGAAGACCACGTCTACCTTGTTTTTGTTTTCTCTTTGATTGTTTCTTTTCGTTTCACTATTTCATAGATTGCGTATGTCGTGCCTGTCGTATCTAGTATGATGACATGGCTTTGCATTGCCCACTGCAGTTCACACTGCACACGTGGCAACGTAGTATCTCTGTGGCGTAGCTTTGTGACCACAGAACTTGTATCTCTTCTAGGATTGAAGAATCGGCACGGACACTGGTTGTGCTGGATGTCGACGGGTAGAAAGAAAGGTTTAATGTGAAGAACACACACACACACACACACGTCCGAACCAGCTGCACCAGTTGGTAGCACTAGTAGTATGGTCATGTTCCACTTCCTAGTCGACTTGGTGCCTTGCTACCCTGTCTGCCATATCCTTCCTACTTTCGTCTACCGCAGTTTCCCTTCTACCCCTCCTGCTTCCCCCCCATCTCCGCATTCCCTTGGTCGGGCTTTCTGCCACTTCTCCTGTTGCCCCCTCCACCTCCATTCCCTTGGACACCATCCACGGCGGATGCGCGGCGCTGCCTACTCATCTCAGCCTCAGCCTCGTGCCACCTCATCATGAACCGTTCGGCTGCTTCAAGGATCCCCCGGTACCACTTCCCCGCCTTTTTGGCTGCAGTGGACCACAACGCGGTCTCAACTCCATACACCAAGGAGGCAACTTCCGTTTACCCTTCGGTGGCTCGGAACTCCCTAAGGTCTTCGACTATGCATCTATGCCAAGTCTTACACTGTTCGCCTGGTCTCGGGTTTTCCCCACCAGCTATCGTCCCGAACATTACCCGACTGGGTAATCGCTCCTTTGCTTTGCCGTGCCACGCCCCCCGCAAAGGAGAGCCGCCGTTTACGAATGGTCGTTTCGATGCTCTCGCGACGTGTCATCTTGAGGGCCTCACTGCACTGCCCACTGCTGTGCTTTACCTGCATACGTGGCAACGGAGTGGCGTAGTTTCGTGTTCAAATAACGCGTATAATATGTGCCGTAGGACTGAAGAATCGGCACGTCTGTACGTATGTACACTGGTTGCGCTGGGTGTCGACTGGCAGAAAGAACGGTTGGATGTGAAGAATACACACAGCTATAAGTAATAATAAATCGAAACCAACCATGGTTCAACTGGAATGGTGATGTGTACGAGGAAATTTCGTATTTTCGTACTACAACACAGGTAGAGGAAACGAGAAAACCTTGAAAAAGGGACACGATAACTCATATTATTACCTTGTGTTTTTTTTTGTTTTTTTTCTTATCCCATTCATTATCTTCGCACATACATCTTCTCTCTCTCCTTCCAACTCGTAACTCAGATCCGGGGTCACATAGCAGGCTCTTCTCCCCCCTTCCCGTTACGGTACGTGCCTTCATTTTTTATCGCGAGAAGATTTCAGCCTTTTCTTCCCTCGTCGACTCGCATCGAATTGTGCCTACCCACGCTGCAAGGCGCTCTCAACAATGTGGTTGGGTTTGAGTGTTTGAGTCGTGCTTCGCTAACGGTTTAATGTGAAGAACACACACACGCAAAGAAAGAGGGATGAGATAACACATACTGGTATTCAGCAGTCGTGTGTGTGTGTTTTTCACATTAATCCTTTTAGGACTGCAGCAGCCCCGTTTTCCGGACAATCCACTTGAATTCTAAGGAACATGCCCCCAAAACGGGACTGCGGTTCTAAAGGGGCTCAAGTCCTCTCTACGAACCCGTCGGCATCCAGCACAACCTGTGTCCGTGCCGATTCGTCGCACATAAACGTATTCATATATCGAAATACAAGATTGTTTTTTTTTTTTTTTTTTTTTGCTCATCCCATTCATTATCTTCGCACATCTTCTTCTCTCTCTTCTTCCTACTCGTAACTCAGATCCGGGGTCACATAGCAGGCTCTTCTCCCCCCTTCCCGCTACGGTACGTGCCTTCATTTTTTATCGCGAGAAGATTTCAGCCTTTTCTTCCCTCGTCGACTCGCATCGAATTGTGCCTACCCACGCTGCAAGGCGCTCTCAACGATTGAATCCTTTTTTATTTTTATTTTTGCAAATAAAGTCTGTGGGCACAAAACCACATCACAGCAGCAGGTCGAGATATTACAGCAGCAGATTGTTGTCATTGTTATGCAGCAGGCGGAGTAGACAGCAGTGCACTGCCATGACATCGTACTGGATACGAGTGTTGGATATCTACCTGGTATTTAGAACTTTCGAACAAGAAGAAAAAAACTTGTTTAACCCTTGTAGAACCGCAGTCCCGTTGTGGGGACAAACTATTACGGGGGACCATAGTTAATAGGACCAACTATTGTCAGTAAAAATGCTTAAATATATACCATACCAGGTAGGTTTGTATGTATACCATAGGTCCTGTTAACTTTGGCCCCCCGTAATAGTCAAATTTCAAGTACTTCGTCCCCAAAACGGGACTGCGGTTCTAAAGATGCATACAAATACTCGATTGTACACACATGTATGTTTATGGACGACAGCAGAGCTGAAGCTATCACGGGCCTTTCGGGACGTGTCGAGGCCTTTTGTGGGCCTTAATATACTATTAATAGTGATAGTGTAGGGGGGGCGGCCAGTCAAAGGGGTCGAACCGCGATCCCCTAGCACATTTGCCGGCGACAGAAACGAAAAAACGCCTCCTCGTGCTCGCAACTCCTACTGTATCAGTAGTGCGATTTTGGTGATTTCGATAGCAGAGCCTAAATACGGACCTGTGCTAGTTCTGTCGTGGACCAGGTACCTGGTATCTATTTTCTTTGCTTTTACCTTGTTTTGCCGTATGCTATCGAGCAAGGCAAGGCCTCTCCGCATCTTGCGGGGAAGCTAATGCCTCCCCCCCCCCCCTCTGATCAATGGTTAGCCCCAACCCCTCTCACCAAAGAAACTACCCCGACACCAACCCTGCCCACCCCCACCCCCCCCCAACACATGCACCTCCCCCCGCCCCAACCGGTTTTCTCCCCACCCACGCGGCAGTTACATACTGCAGTATTTAGCTATTGCTGTCTCTGGAAGTGGCCACACCGGGAATTAAATCAATTAGTTGACGCTGCCTTCCATAGGCAAGAAAATCCGCCTCGAAAACGGTTCTTATTCATAGTAGGATGCAGCTGACCGTTCATGCGACTTGCCGGACACCTCACGGCGCTTCGCGCGTGGTGCAAGCAATGTCTGCCTGGTCGGTGGAGACTCGACGTGCTCCGTCTCGGCCTTGTAGGGATGCGAGGGTCTATGGCCATACAACTACGGCCATGCATGATAATGAGTACCCCCCGCGCTGACTAGCCCTGCCCCCCCCCCCCCCCCCCCCAACCCGGCCAATGCCTCCCCCCCCCCCCTCCCGATGAAAATCTAGCCCTCCGTCTCGAAAGGGGTTCGGATTCCATGTGCTAACGACAGAGGCAGCAACAAATGAGTACGCGCCCCGCTCCCCCCCCCCCCCCCCCCCCCTCCTGGTCCCTTCGTTATCGTGTTCGTTTCTCAAGAATTTATCTCACCGAGAACTTAGGCGCGGTTCTCGGCGCGAACATGCTTATGGACAGAAACGTTCTGTTCGATTTGGGCAACAAACGCTTGGGGTTTGCGAACGCTCAATGTGACCGGCGAGTCGTCCATCATGCACAAAAAAAGCCGTCGGTAGCAGCGCAAGCGAAGGCGGCGGAGGCGTTGGCGGAGGCGGGGAAAGGGGACAACTCTGGCGATGGCAGGTTGAACGGCGACAGTAAATACGGGGAAAGTTTGGGCGAAGATGATGATGAGGATGATGATGATGATGATGAGGATGATGACGATGGGGATGATTATGATGAGGATGATTATGATCAGGAGGATGATAGCGATGGTGAGGGTGATGGGGGTGATGATGTCGGGGATTATAACGTCAGCGCTGAGGACGGGGGGGGGGGGCAGGAGGAGGAGACAATTGGATCAAGTGACGCCCGAAGGGGAGTTGTAGCACCGGGGAAGGCATCCCTTGAGGTCGACGGGAAGGGAGGAGGAGAGGTAGATGAAGGAGGGGGAGAGGGAGGAGGAGGAAGGAAGGGGGGAGGGGGGGCTTCGGCAAGCTTCGATGACGACTTTGAGTTCAACAGCAAAATCGGTGGCAGTAGCGGTGGCGGCGGCGACAAGGATAAGCGCAACACTGACGCTTCGAGCGACGGGCCCAAACTCGAGGAGGGCGGAAACGGGACAGGGGAAGGAGGAGAAGGGGGAGGAGGAGACGGGGGAGGAGGAGGAGAAAGAGGAGGAGGAGAAAGAGGAGGGGGGGTGGGGGGAAGAGGCGGCGATCGTGGTGCCGACAGCGGCGGCGATAGCGGCCTTGCTGTGGAGGATTCCCCTCCTCGAGATGAAGGTGTGAACACCAGCCTAGACGGCACCGGGGAGGCTTTGGGTGCAAGGAAGAGTGACGGGGAAGCCGCCAGCGACGGCAAGCAACCTTCCGGAGCGAATGGAGGAGGCGGTGGCGAGTCGGGAGGAGGAGGAGGGCGCGGCGGACTCGGGGCGGCTGGCAAGGGCGAGGATGGAGCGACGGACTCGGAAGTGACACCACACGTTAGCGATTTCACGTACGGATATTCGGGCGATGACCGCGAACCTGGGGTCCAGACGGAGATGGAAGTAGAGAAGTCGGGTGGGACGGGCCTTCCAGAAAAGGAGGCGTCCGTGGCGGCGGCGGCGAGGGAGGAGGGGGTGGTAGCGGCGACGATACCGTCGCCGGACGACCTGGTCAATTTTACGTTGGGGCATTCGAGCATGAAGTCAGACAACGACGAGCACGAAGGAGCGCATGGGGAGGGGGCGGGGGCGGGAGGGGAGAGTAGTACGGATGAAGGCGGGGGGGGTGGCGGTGGCGATGGCGGCGACCTGGAGTCGGGCGGTGGAGTAGAGGAGGAGCCGTTTGAGGAAGGGAGAAGCGCGGCGTCGTCGGCGCTTGGCATGACGGCCTCCGCGGAAGATGTGGACTGCGAGTTGGAGGTCGTGCGAGAGACGCCATGCGAGGCTGGGGCCGAGTGTCCCCCGCACTCGTCGCTACCCGTCACCGTAGAAGGCATTCAGGTTAGTTTGACAACCGTAGACGTCATGTACTGTACGTACATATCACGTCATTGTTTTCTTGTATTTCAGAAGTACATATGATGCGGGCAGGTCAAAAATTGTTTAATCTGTTTCCGGCTACCTCGTACTAATTTTCGAAATCCGACGAATTGAATGACCACACGACGACAATCGTGATCGCCTGGCCTGAGCAAACAAGTACTACTGTTTCGGCAGTTTTTTATCCCCATGTACTCTGAAATGAAGTACCTGGTAAGTCACAGCTCAACATTTTGGCAAGAGCAGCTTCTTATCCCAAAGCCTTGAATATCTCGCGAACTCCCGTTCCTCTTGAAAGGTGAAAGCCCGAGCATCGTGGAGTTTGGCCTAGGGAACCGTTACGTAGCTGTTCTGTGTTTTGAATTCGTGTTGTGCGAGTGGGCTCTCGCGAAAACAAAAACACATTTCCATCAAGTCTTGGATCTGGTATTGTGTCTGTAAGTTTTTCTTCACAAAACCTAGAAGAGCGGTTGGTCGGGTGGATGACGAGATCTGTCGAATGCTGAATGCCACCCTCTCATTTATTTAGCTTCCGAAAAGTGCGCACCCTGCACAACAAACCAATGACGTTTTTGTGGGTTTTCGTCTATAAAGAGGCAAATCACTTTCCTTTTCTTTTTTTTTCAAAGGAAAATCTTCCCCTCAGGGCTACTAATATAATACATAGCGCTAGTACGATGTTGAAGAATATCGGAACAACATCCCCCATCCCGAGCAATACCGTACATATCCTGGTGCTGGGGAAAATTGGGCGTTTTTTTTCGGACTAAGACCTATGCCAATGGGACAGCGAAGTTTCAATAAAAGGTCTGAATTTCAAAGATACCCGCCAAAAAAAATCAGAGCACGCTTCCTATGGGCCACGTAAAAAAAAAAAACGTTCCTAACTTCTGGAAAAGCCCGTAAAAAGCAAATCTGGGGCCGATGTTGGGCCAACATCGGCTTGATGAGAAAAACTCATGCCGATCTTTGGTTCGAAGCAACGAGATTCCGAGTCCTCGACAGACATCGATCCACAAAACCAACGATTGCGTCATGAATTCTGAACGGAGTGCGCTCGTTAGGGGCTCCGACCCCCCCTAGGGTCAATGTCTTCACACCATGGCCGGTGCCATGTGGCGGGAGCTGACCAGGTGCATGATGAAAAAACATTTGGCCGCTGGTTTGCACAAAACAGAAGACAAAACTTCTCCATCCGTCTCGAATGGCAAAAAAGAGACTTTTTTTCAGGTTTGGGAGGATACCGTAGGACGCCGCCGGCAAGCTCTCGCGCCCTAGACCATGGATCCACCTGATATCTTCGAGGCCGTCATCTATACTCGATGGCCTTGCCAGATACCGAGCGGGTGGGCCGTGGGCTGAGTCTATGTCGAGATCGAGCGTCGATCGTCGCACGAGCTGGTTTTGATTACCGTGTTGACAATTTACAACCAGAAAAACACAAATTGCGCCGCCTGCAGCCGTTGGGGGGGAAAAAAGAAAAAATCAAAGATTTCTCTCTAATTTTCCCACAGCGGCGGTACGTGAAAACTTTCGGCTGTTTTTTTAAAGCAATACATTTGAAATAAACTTTTGAACTTCGCGTTTCCATTGGCATAGGTCTAATACCATTCTACGTTTTTTTCTGTTGCCCACTTTTTCTTTGTTGCACTTTTTCACGTGTTTTTTTTGTCGTTTGTCGTCCTGCCTTAATTTTTGTTTATACTTTTTTTTCTTCTTCTTACACTTACGTGCATTCGTTCGTTTCGGCGTTGTGATTTTTCCTACCGTGTACTTTAGGCACAGCTCATTTCATCTCCATCTCTTGTTTTCATCTATATGCGATGCGTATATGCTCTGTGCCTCGTATGCTCGTGTGACCACGGAGCTTGTGTCACATCTCTCCAGAAAAATAGAATCTCTGGTAAAGCTGTGAGCCGGCATGACACCAACTAGTCGGTAGTAGGACGTGTAGTTATTTATAATAGTCGTTCCCCGTAGGTACCGACTACCCGATTTTGTATTTGGTTTCCATACTTTTGCAAGGATTGTTATCGTTTGGGACGGGACCCCTTCAGCCGGGGAGGGTTGAGTTGCCTCGCTTTGCTCGCCTGGGTCAAGTGGGAAAGCCGGCTGGCCACAGCTGGCTTCGCTCGCCAACTTGCCGACTAAAGTCGGTTAGTCGCGCTTGGGGCAAGCAATGTCTGCCTGGTCGGTCAAAACCCGACGTGCCCCGTCCCGGTATTGTAGGGATGCGAGGGTCTATGGTCATAATACTACCCTCCGCACCTCTACATAGGTTGATAGGTTGGGTTGGCGTCGGTTGGCAACGACACTGTGAAACATGCCGCTCAGTACTTGAGCTACTATAGATAACCAGGGTACCGCTTTTTTTTCTTTTCTTTTTTTGGCTATCGGCCACTGCTGGTTTTCGAGTTAGATTGTTCGTGCGAGGTGTACAACCTTTACTCCGCACAATTGGGAATGATCGTACCACGTAGTGTTCGTGGTAAGGCACCCAAGAGGCAGTTACATAGTACTCCCATTACTGTCTCTGGAAGTGGCTACACCGGAAATTATGAAGCTGTCATCCATATGCAAGTCCGCCTCAAAAGCGTTTCTGAGTAGGATGCAGCTCACCCTTCATGCGAATCGCCAGACACCTTACGGCGCTTCGCGCTTGGTGCAAGCAATGTCTGCCTGGTAGGTGAAAGCCCGACATGCTCCGTCCCGGCATTGTAGGGATGCGAGGGTCTATGGTCATACGACTACAGTCATGCATGAGATCGAGTACACCCCCCCCCCCCGAGCGTAATCCATTTTATGGCACATTTGCAGCACCTAGAGGTATTATGGAGAAGAATTAACAAAAAGCGTGTACAACTATGAATCCCCCCTTGTCCCCCCCCTCCCCCCCTTCTTATTCCGCTTATTCCGCCCTCAGTTTGTCCGAAGAACAATCATAACGCTTGCCCGCGGCGGTGGAACTCCCTGCCCAACAGTAGAGGATGGAAACGGATCGCCCCTGTTGACCACTGAACCGTGCAGCTTTACCTGCGGGGCGGCTCCAGACGCCGCCATCGCCGCTACTACCGCCGAGAAGGTTCCGGAGACCGTTCCGGAGGTAGACGACGCTGGAGCGGGTGGTGAAGACGGCGGCGATGGCGGCGATTCTAAGGACAGGAGCGCCCTGGGCAACGGTGGTAGGTATACGGATGCGCTGGAAAAGGGTCACAAGAATATGGTCGGTCTGGAAAATGGCACGGCCGACAAGGAGGAAAAGGGTTACAAGGAGGAAAAGGATTACAAGGAGGAAAAGGACGACAAGGAAGAAAAGGACGACAAGGAGGAAAAGGACGGCAAGGACGAGGCCGGAAACGATGAGGGCACTGAGGATAAGGATGCTCACAAACAGGATGCTGGGGATGCGGACACTCGGGATAAGGACGCCAAACATATGAGCGGCAAGGATAAGCAGGGAGGAGAAGGCAAGGGCACCGCCGACAAGAGCGAGGGCAAGGGGGGTAAGGGGGGCAAGGGGGGTAAGGATAAGGACTCGGAGGGGGGCGGCGGAGGCGGTGGGGGTGATGTCGGACCGGACAGGTTGGAAGACATCTGCGTGCCGGGGTCTTGGCGTCCCTGCGGCGTGACGTGCGAGCAGGAGCGGTATGACGGGGAGGCGTGCACGGGGAAGCGGGAGGTGAGAAGGGGTGTAGGTTGTTGGTGAGGGTCTGGGTGAAGGCGGTAGCGGGGTTTTTTAGGAGCTGGAAGCGTTGGTGGTGTTGGGTGTTTGGGGTGATGTTGGGAGCGGTGGTAAGGAGTGGGTGGCTTTCGGTGTGGGTGGTGGTGGCATTCATGTTTTTTTTTGTTTTTTTTTTATCCTCCGGCGGATTGGTAAAAATAGAGGTCAAGCTCATCACCCTTCCACCTTTCAATTTCGTGTCGTGTGTCAATTTAACCTATAGCTCCCGTCGAACCGGCGTTGATGGTGGTGTTGGTGTTGTGCGTTGATGGTGGTGTTGGTGCTGGTGGGGTTAGTGTTGGTGGTTGTTGTTGTTGGTGGTGGTGGTGGCGACGTTGTTGGAGGTGCTGGTGTTGGCGCTGGTGGTGTTGGTGTAGTTAAGTGGTGTTGGTATAGGACGCATGATAAGGTAGGTAGGTTCTATAGCGCACGTGCGTAAGTTTTATGAGGGTCCTCGCCTAAGCATCTATATACCTAGATACCTTCAGCAACCGATTTTGAGGGAAAAATGTGAAACAATGCCATGAACTATATACCATATGTATGTAACTGGCTTATGCTTATGACGACTAAAATAGAAGAAATCGCATACCAGACATGATGCGTATAAGGCATGCCTTAATAGGGGCCTTGATTTGCCTGAATGGGTAGATTTTTTTTCCAGGTGAGGGAGCCTCAGTCAGTGGCTGTGACATTTTGCCCCAAAAGTACTCGCACCTCTATCGTTGCTTGCCATGTTGAAAGTTGAGTAAAAGGCGATGAATATGTTGATGGTGGCGGTGCTAGATTCGGTGTTGGTGTTTATGTCGGAGACCTTTTTGTAGGACAGATTGATGTGCCGTGTTGTGTACCTGCGCTTTTTCGCTCTTTTAAGAATTGGCACGAGGCGTTCTACGATAGGGGTTCCCCCCTATTGTTTCTGATGGTCCTCACTCAAGGAGATCCATACCTCGACCTAAACCTGACCTCAGACAAAAATCAAATTGTTTCCCGATGAATAATCCCATGGCCCAAGTATACAAAGATGTCATTTTTCGAAATAAGATTGGCATGCCGGCGGTTTTGGGTTATGGAACCCCGTCATTCTGAAAACATTTTAGCGGAAATGTTCTACCTCTATCGTAGAACGCGTCGCTCGAGGAACGAGCACACCTGGCGGGAATGGAGCTGGGTGGGCATCTCTCCCCCCGCCCCCCCCCTCCAACCCATGATAAGGAGTCCCCCCCCCTCCCCAACTGGAAGGCATCGAAAAGGGAAGACAGTGGTTCGGAAGGGTTACAGAGAGGGTTATTTCACAAGGGAATACATAAGTAAGTGTGTAGCTGGACCTTAATAATAGAAAGGCAGCAGGGTCAGACCAAATGGCGAATGAATTTGTGAGGTACGGGGGAGAAAGAATGCTTACCATGATGGAGAAGGCGCTAGAATACGCTAGGAAATGGAGGGCGATGGCGAACGTCAACTAGTGTGCAGTAGTTGTACGCGATGAAAACAAAACGAGAATTTTAGTTGGAAGTGGGGGGAGAAGATTAATTACCGATCGTAGGCCAGTATGTGTACCTTGGCGTAGAGATCTCAAAGCTCGCTCTTCGGATACACAGCATAGCAAAAGTAACAGGAAAGGGTAAATCACACGTAGGCAAGATGGATGCGATCCTACCAGACTCGCGCCTTGGCGCCAGGATCAAGATGTGTATCCTGATTAATGTAAGGGTACAAAAGCTGGAAAATGCAGGAGGAGTATGCGAAGGGAACGCGAAGCTCGTAGAACACAGTTCTAAACAGCACAGATGACAGCAGCTCGAAGCAAACTCAAGAGGCGCGAGTACGACTATTACGGGGGACCATAGTTAATAGGACCTACGGCACACACAAAAGCCTAGGTATTTCCCTATTTTTACGAGCAATATTTGGTCCTGTTTACTATGGTCCCCCGTAATAGTATTACAGTTTCAAGAGCAGAACTGGGGGTGTGCCCACCCAAGACCAATAGAGATATGACCATGAGAAAGTTTAAATGGCAATATAAAGAAAGGAACGTGCCAAAAAAGAGGTTGCCAGGCATGATTGATACAGCTGCGTGGGAGGCACAGTAACAAAAGGGCGAGCTGGAATGAAAGGTGGGATAGCGTAGTCGAGAAAGTATGGAAGAATTTAGGAGGAAACCAAGAAGAGGCGATGTCGGCAGAGAAGTTTGGGAGGTACGAGACAGAAGTAAAAGACATGGTGGAAAAGAGGGAAAGAGCGCCCAAATGTTAGAGGTGTCTTTATCGGGCTAGGAACGGTGCTCCGTCTCGAAAGGGACGCGTGGTCAATCTAATGATAAAGGCATGCAACAAATGAGTACCCCGCCCCCCCCCCCCCCCAACGGCTGTGTCTGTATGATGTCCATGTGTGAGTTTTGGTGTTGTTCATTTCTGTGCGTTTGTGTGTTCTGTATATTTCGATGCCTGTGTCGTTTTGTTTGTGTGTGTTGCATGTGTATATATTGAGTCTGTGCGTGTGCTGCTCTCTCTCGATTGTGCGTCGTTTGTATATTCACTTGATGTCGCGACGCCCCCCCCCCCCCCCCCCCCCCCCCCTCCCCCCCGCCTTTACCCCACCCCACCCCCCCTGCTCCAAAGGTACGCCAGTGCCATATCGGCAATCTCTGCACTTCAGGCAGCGAAGGGGTGTATGCCGAACTCCCTCTTACCGTACACGTTGGATTCGACGACACCGCCACTCTCTCCATCCCCGGCCATCACCACGACGCGGCGGCCGCCGCGATGGCGGCTGCAGCAGAGGCGGCCAAGATCCACCCGTCCTTCTCGTGGGGAGGCTTGTCCGTTAGCGAAATGCGCTGGAGACGGCGCATCGGCGACGTCCTAGCGGAGGCGATCGCCACCCAGCTGTCGGGGCCTTGCCGGGTTTCGCCCGGGGATGTGGCGCTTTCTTTGCTCCCCCCGTGTGGTGAAGGTGGGGGCGGCGGTGGTGGCGGCGGCGGTAGCGGTGTTCCGCTGGAGGATGTAATTGCCTCGCTTCACATTTTAGGCGCCGCGGCGGAGTCGCCGGAGCAGAAGAACCTTTGCGTCTCGGCCCTAGCCAACCCCGCGATAGCCGGCGACCTCACCTCGCTCGTGGAGAAGCAGCTGATGGAACGAGCGGAGGGAGAGGGGGAAGGGGCGGGGTGGGGGGCGTGGGGCCTCACCGCGCCGCCCGCGGTGGGTTTCAACGTGGTGGAGACGGGAAGGGTTACCTTGCGGACCGCACGAAGCGGAAACCGCTTGATAGATAACAACGCTGTCGACGTCCCGGCCGGACGGAAGGAGGGGGAGGGCGGCGGTAGCAAGAGCGACCGACCGAATCCTCAGCGGCAGCAGAAGCAGCAGCAGCAGCAGCAGGATCATAAACAAAAACTACCGAACGACGTCGCCACGAACACTGGTGGTCCCGACCGTGACCCCTATGGAAGTTCCAGCACTGGCGGCGGCGGCGACGGCTCCGGCTCCGGCTCCGGCTCCGGCTCGAAGCAAGGCTTGCCCGGGATCGACCCTTGGCCTGCAAGCGGACTGTCCCCGGATGTGGTGTTTGCCTTCCAAGCAATCGGCGTCATCGCGCTGCTTGGCTTGCTTCTCCTGGCGCAGCGCTGCCGATCGACCTCACGCGGGGGCGGTCTGGCCGCGTCATGGCGAAGAAGGCGCGGCGGCGGGGGCGGGGCTAGTGGGTCGCCCTCCGCGACTGGAGATGCCGGGGGGGATGCGGTGAGGTATAGGAGGAAGACTGGTTCGGGACAGACAGGCAAGGGCGAGCATAGCGCGTGAAGGCGCTCGGCTTCTAGAGGGGGGGGGGGGGTGGGGGCGGGGGGGGGAAGGGGTGTACTCGATATCATGCATGGCCGCAGTCGTCTGGCCATGGACCCTCGCATCCCCGCAATGCTGGGACGAAGCACGTCGGGTTTTCGCCGACCACGCAGACATTTGCTACGAAGTTCGGAGCGCCACGAGGTGTCGGGCGAGTCGCATGAAGGGGGAGCTGCCTCGAATGGGGCGGGGAGGGGGTGGGGGGGGTTGTACCTGCGCAAAGGCTCTCTCTCGCTTATTTTCCTTTCTCTTTCTCGTCGCCTCCTTGTTAGGCCCCTGCCTACGTTGTTCCGCCTCTTCTTGTGTCTTGATGTTTGCTTGTGCTTCACGTTTTTTGGACTGCAAAAACGACCCTGACACTATTTCCTACCAGGTGGTAAGTTTTTCTCCCAAAACGAGCGGAAAGTTCAAATGGGGTAGTAAGGCATTGTAGCCTAGACCTTCGCGACTGTCGGTTTAGCCCACGGAAAGGAACCGTGAACCGTTTTCAGCTGCTGCTGGCGCGGGTTTTACCCAGCCTGTTCATATCATTGGCCCGGCACAGTCGCTCGGCTCGGCGTGCTGTTTTGTGCAGTAGTTGGAGCTTACGTACCACTCTCGAAGGAAATTTAAGGACGGCTTGAGTCTGCATATTAGTACCTGAACGATTCTTATAGTTTCGTCTTGAAAGCGGTTGTTAGGGTTATCAACGTGTCTACCCCCCCCCCCCCCCGCCTTCAGCTTTTTTTTTGCTTCGCTTGGCTACTTTTTTCTTCGTTTTCTTTGTATCATCCTCGGGCGGAGTGGGGAACATGAAGCTTGTTGTCCTGCGTTTTCATTTGGCCACTTCTTGTCTTGTCTTGCCTTGTCTTTGTTTTTTTCTGGGGGGGGGCTGCTAGCACTGCCTTCGCTAACCGAGGGTCTGCGTTTTTCCTCGAATCGCCCCCCCCCACTACCTATCGAGTACACCCCCCCCTCGCCCCCACTTGTCGGCCTTCATGACGGCTTTCGTACTACGAGCGGCGTGGCCCATAAAGCAGTGTCCGTGCTGAGGGTGGAAGATCCGCATGATATTATGGTATTGTTTGACACGTTGTTCAGCCCTCGCCAAACGATCAGTGGATCTCTCGCACATCTAGGGCGATGAATATTTGACGAGCTATTGTAGAGAGTGCGGTGCGGAGTTGGACACCCTATACAAGATTGGCTATGGCAGAGGGGTCAGTGGCGGGAAGGGGGGAGGGGCGAGGGGCGAGGGGGGGGGGGAGTTAGATCGAAGGTTTTTATAGGGTCGATGGCTTGTTGTGTGTTCGGTGGGAGGGGGGGGATTGTCGCCGCCCTCGCTTTCTCTTTACCGTGTAACCGAGGAGGGTACTTGGCTTTTTTTTTAATGTTTTTTTTTTACTTTACGGGAGGGATTGTGTCTGTTTCTGCACATTTTCTCATTTTTTACGGTGTAACCAAGTGTGTAAAATAATGATTTTCGTAGGGATGACTTTTATATGTATTTGTTTGTTTTCGCAAAACTTCACCGTCGGCGTTGAAAAAAAACTTGGACGCGGCCACGCTTTGACAATTGGAGTTTTGTGATGGTGATTTGGGGGCTCTTGCGCTGAGGGAGCTCGTGGCTTGCTTCGAGTGACGAGTTCGTGGTGCGTTGCCGATGGCTGTAACTTTTGTGCGGGCAGCTTTGACGGGTGATGGCACTGCCGTTGGCGCACGTGCGGGTGTAAGACGGTCGTTGCGCACAAGCACGCACTGAGGTACGTACTGAGGCACGTACTGAGGCACGTACTGACGCAGGTCGACGGCTCTACGACTGCACGTGCTCTGTGCTCTCCGTGTGGGTGTTGTAGGGTGTGGTAGTCGAGACTGGTCACGATATGTGGTCCGATCACCGAAGGCCGAATGGCTTACCACCGAATACCAAACAGAAGTACAGCAGTAGGTGGTGCGCGTTGGGGTTCGAGAAAACGAACCTCGTCTTTACAGGCTGACAAAGCAGGATTTCTTACAGCTGCGTGACATACGCTGCAGCTGTTTTTATTGTTTACTGGGCAGCCGAAACCTTGTACCCCTGGTGCCTGGAATGCGCCATATGCGTACCTGCTGCCGCGGCTTCTGTTGGTCGCTGCCGCTTATCCGCAGGTGGGTGCTGCCTGCTCGTCTTCGCGGACTTTGACGAGCAGTTTAGCTTTTACAGCTGCAGATGTAGTATACTGTAGCTGCGTGTGTTGTTTATTGAACAACCTAAACCGCGTTGTACCTGGAACGCACCGCATGCGTACCTGCTGTTGCTACTAGTCGCTGTCGTTCGATATCTCCGGATTATTGACTGCTGGTGAAAGGCGTAGCGCGACGGACCAAACAAGGCCTCTGGGAACTTGGCCCAGTGAATGACGGCCGAATTATACGCGGTAGAGCTCACCACTACCTGGTCCCGAGAAAACTGTTGACGCCCGCTGTGTAAGAGGACTATAGCATCTCGACCATTGGTTATTTAGGTTGGAGCTAGGGCTAGGGTTACTGCTATTCGTATTCGTATATGAAAAAAACAGTGTCAGAAGTAACAAATGTTTTCGAGTACTTATATACGCGGAAAAATGAACCTCTTGTTAGACAACACGTGACGTGTGAACGGTTGATGGGAGGTGATCCGCGGTGTGGACGGTGATTGGTCGATGATGTAAGGATGATTTTTGGGCGATTGGTCGATCGCGTGAAGGATGATTGGTCGATCACGTAGGATGATTGGTCGATCACGCGAAAGATTATTGGTCGATCACGTGAAAGATTACAGGTCGATCACGTGATGGATGGCTAGTTGATCACGTTGAGGGTGAATATTTGGTCGATGATGTGATAGATGTGATTCGTTCACGATTAGTACCGGCCCGCTGTTATTGATGACTGGTCGACGATGTGAAGGATGATTGGTTGACAGTCTGAAGGGTGACTATTGGTTGACAAAATGAAGGATGGTTGGTTCACAGTGTGATGGATGTGACCCACGATTGTTATCCCGCTTTTGATGATTGGTCCATGATGTGAAATTGACGTTGCCAATTTTGAAGCATGGTTGATTGATGCTGATGCTACCCTGGTATGAGTGATTCATTGACAAAGCGATGGATGCGATTGGTCCACGAATAGTTTTAGCATTGGTCGCTACTGATGATTGATCGACAAGGTGAAGGATTAGTGGTTGGCAAAGTGATCGGATGGATGATTGGTCGACGATGTGCTAAAAGGATGATTGGTCTACAATTCATATCACCCCGCTAATTTTCCAGTATCATATGTGCCTGGTGTTTTGGCACGCGAGGGACTCCAGATATGGAGGAAGTTGTCTTTGGCGTTGGTGTGAGAAAGCGGTGCCTAGAGGGGGGGTAGAAAACCTCTCCGTTCACCCCCGCCGTTATCCGCTGTTTTTCTTGGTTTTCGCTCACAGGGATATTTTTTTTTACGTGCGACATGGCGTTGTTGGTGATGGCTCACTTTTTGGAAGTACATTTGTAAAGAGAGATCATGAGCGCCGTGGCCATCAGGAGGTGAATCAAGCAAGCAAGTAAACGAACGTAGGTACGACTAGTGCCGTATTAGTCGCTGTCGTGAGCGATAGCTCTCTGATAGAAAGTGGGAGTTGGCATCATCAACCCCCCTTTTTAGCATAGGCGTTGGTTGCGGTCGAAAGAGAGGCACGGCATGGCGTATCTCACCCCCTGTCAGATGACGGTCGCCGATCTCCTATACAAATTGTCAGCACATGCTGGGCTCGGTAATATGGAATGTGACATTTGGGGTCGAAGGACGATAGATAGGTGATCGTTGACAGCATATCCCCCTGACTGATGGACGGGAGCAAAAGGCTCACCTGATACCTGGTACTTCGTGCGTATGCTACGCACTACAAAATGCGGATTATACGTAGCACATGGCTTTTCTTGGTCGCGATCGACCCGCCCCATGTGACGTGAAGATTGGTGTTCGAAAAGCCACTCATCTGACTGGTACCTGGTACAAGCACGTGGCCAAGCACAGACCGCGGTCTGCCCCCCTTGACTGTCCGCCCCCTGCCCTAACCTAGCGTAGCAAGGATATCTTTAGCCTTAACGCGCCAAAAACGATCGTTCTTCTACAAATATTTGCTGACACGCGGCGATACATAGGTGTGTCGCCTTTCGGACTACCAGGTGGTGGGTGCCTGGTGGTGGTAATCCATGTCTGGGGGACAAATTACTTGGAATTTGTGTAGGACGTTGTTTCCCGTAGGGCAGGGGCAGGCCCTCTATTTTTTCACCGAAGGAACGGGGAAGTTGTGGAAACTACGCACAAGATCCGTTGCCACCCAGAGCGATTAGGAGGCATGCGGAGGGAACATGAGGAGGCACGCATTTTGTGCACAGTATCAAATACGTACGATATCTGAATCCTTCAGCCACAGGCACCATTCCCGCTGTAAAACAAACTGGTGCTGAATTGCGCCCAAGTACATACGTGGACGCGTAAACACTCATACATCTTTAGTTTGGGATTCTGAAATCCAGAGCACAGTCACGTATTACACCTCGCCTGGTCAAATGGCTAAAGCAAGTAAAAAAGTAGTACCCTCCCTCCCCCAGCCGGGGGCGCTGGGGAAAAAATGTAATGGTCAACTCTCCCTTTTTTCAGATTCGGTCCTCTGGGGGGGGGGTCACAGCCACACTATCATCGAGTGATACGCTGGGATGGGGATGGTTAACATTCCCCCCCTCTCCCACGAACGCCTCGCGATTTACGTGTGGAATCCGCCCGCGTATGTTTTCTTTTAGCCGCTGGAGGGCTGGATATCTCTTCTAGGATGAAATCGGTGCCCGGAAACGTGCGCATAGGGTTCTTCGCTCATGTCTGGAACCTGAACGGGCAGTGCACCACATTTTGAGTCGGTGGTAGCTCGTATCATATCAACATATTTTTTTTCAGCCCTCCAACGGGCGAGGGATAATATTGATCGGGGGGGGGGGGGGGGGGGGGGGGGTCCAGACGTCCCCGACCCCCCGTCCCTCCCCAACCGCAAAGAAAGGTCGCAATGTCGCTACTATCTTCCACAAGTGTCAACTTTTGGTCTTTGGAACGGATTCAGAAAACGTTTCTGACTGTCTGTCCGATCAGGGTCACTCAGTGGTCACCTACGGACAAATTTCTTTCGAAACGGCTACGCTCATGCCGCGCAAATCAGGTCGAAGCCCTCGCGGAGGTGATCGTCATGGTACAAACCACACCTCTTCGCGTTCCCTGTGTGTGGAGTTATCAGAGTTAACTTCCAGCATCCCAATCTGGGTGATGGGTCGAGCAGCGGCAATCACGTCAAGCGTATTTTTAAGTGGAGAATTGGGCGAAATTCATTTTTGCATTGCTGTGCTGCAAGCGATAAGCGGCATGGCAACATCAATGGTCACCTACGGACGATTTCTTTCGAAACGGCTATGCTCATGTCGCACACAACAGGCCGAAGCCCTCGGGGAGGCTCCCTTCCTCTCTCCATCCCTCCCTCCCACCCTTCCTGTCTTCCTCCGTCCTAGGCCTTGCCTGCCCTGAGTGTGGAGTTATCAGAGTTGACTCCCAGCATCCCCAATCTGGGTGGTGGGTCGAGCAGCGGCAATCGCTTGCGCGAAGGCAGCGGAAACACTCTTCGTCGAGACTATTTTCAAGTGGAATTGGGTAAAATAAATCTTGGTACTACAGCAGTTGTGCTGCAAGCGATAAGCGGCATGGCAATACCAAAGGTCACCTACGGACGATTTCTTCCGAAATGGCTACGCCCATGCCGAACGCATCAGGTCGAAGCCCCTCGCGGAGGCTCCCTTCCTCTTTCCGTCCCTCTCTTGCTCCCTCCCTGCTTCCCACCCTCCCTGTCTCCCTCCGTCCTAGGCCCTGCGTGCTCTGTGTGCTGTGTGGAGTTATCAGAGTTGACTTCCGGCATCCCAATCGGGGTGAAACTTTCGTACGTCAGCTGTGCAAGTCCTGTTTGTCAACTCACAACAATGTACGTATCAGAACTTCATGCCGAGGACCGAGGACAGATGTGCAGATTACACACCGGCGGACCCACACACGACGGATGGAATCCCCCGCCTTAAATTTTGTACACGTATCTACCTTTGGTTTTCAATCATACGCTTCAACTATGGTGATACCTGGTACCCGGAATGGTTATGAATATAGATACATATATAGATATATATATATATTTATGTACGGTGTGAGGGTCTCACTTAGCCCTTTTAGGACTGCAGTCCCGTTTTGGGGGACAGATGACTTGGAATTTGAATGGTTTGCCCCTAAAATGGGGCTGCAGTCCTAAAAGTGCGGTTCATTTTTGTACAACTGTGCTGCAAGCACGGTAAAAAAATATCGAGACAAATTAATCCGGCTGACGCACTCAAGTGGAATCAGTGCGGTGCGGGAGCGACTGCCGCACTCAGGTGGAACCGGTCCCGCTTTAGCCGTTACCTGGTGCAGGGGGTGGGAGGCGGTCTGCTGAGCAGACTGATGCCTGGGTTTGGCCGTCACCGTCATGATGCGCTCCCTTCTTTGGGACCCAAGTAACTAGCATGGTGCCACCCGCGCAACTTTGCGTGTCTGACTTTCGTATTTTCTTTCCCCCACGCCCCTTTTTGTCCCCTTTTGTGTCCCTTTTTATCTTTCTTTTTTTCTCCGCTTGCCCTTCTTTGTGTCTATCTATGTCTGTATCTTCCGTTTTGCTTTTTGTGCTATCTGCTTTAGTTTTGCTTTGCTTCGTCGTCTTCCTTTTTTGTTTTTTGTCTTTTTTTGTTACGGATGCAGTCAGCACAGTAGGCAATGCAAATTCCATATGTCATCCTACTGGATATGTCAGGCACGACATACACATTCTAAAAAAAAGGAAAAGCAAGAATCAGAAAGAAAACACACTATCAATAGAAAATACGCAGATTTTCGCAGATTACAGCGCGAGGGGGTGTTGAACAGAGACCAAACGATATGCAGTGTTCCAACTCCCCGCACAACAACTCCGACCAACTACAACAAACGGTTACGAGTACGAACACACACACTTGTGGAATAAGCACGCCAAACCGTTCATTGGCCGTGCAATAGCAACTAGCAATACACGTACACAAATAGAGTGCAACCTATACTACAATATTAAAGTAAACACGCATGAAACATAGCCTTGTTGATGTGTTAATAGAAATAGCAGCTTCACAAAGAGGGGGGCATATATATCAAGATGATCTTGAATTTCCAAGTTTTCGAAAAAAATGTTTTTTCCCAACCATTCAGTATGCCGGCAATACATGCTGTATGTAGTACTCCAGACCAAAAACAAGTGTTTTTCGGCTCCACACAGAAATCGAGTCCAATTCGACAACCTATACTAAAACCAAGTCAACCGCTGTACGTGTGCAGGATAATGTACTCACCCGTACCAGATAAACGTCAAAACTTATGTACGACTGCTACGCTATTAATGCAGCATGGCAGAATAGACTACTACAGCAGTAGTAGTACACTGCAGGTAGTGAGGTTGCGCATCATGATGAGACGCGCGAGCGCAAAGCGCGAGGGGTTTTTCTTGGTTTCCCAAGGGAAAAAAGCCTCTTCATAACGAGTTGTACGAGGGTGCCTCATTCATAGTGTTGTCAGGCCCACCCTCCTACTAATGAGACGGAGAAGTAGGAGGTAGTTGTGGCACCTGTCACAACGGTTCTTTTGTTTTTTTAGTTCTACCCAACGAAACCCAACTCTACGAGTACTCGTACGTAGGCAGGATGTGCCTGTCCACAACAGCTTTCGGGCCTTGTCCCTAAGACATGCTGCAGGTGGTTGTCAGGTCCACTCTCCCACTGATGAGGGGACGTAGAGGCAAGAGAAGCTCTGCTGGAAATCTCGTACAACAGTAGTAGTGGTGGCACCTACCTGCTACGAGAAGCTCCGTTGGACATGTCTACGTTTAGAATTTTCGTCTCCAACTTGTGCTGAATCTCGAGTTGGGAAGCAGGAGACACATACAAAAATCGAGTACGTGTACAACGGCTTCGAAGTTAGACCGACAAGCCGAGCGTACGGCGACGCTGACCCTTGCCTCGTGTGTCCTACTGCTACTACTGCTACTACTGTTCCTGCTGTTATGCTGCTGGAGAAGCTCCGCTGTATAGAATAGATGCAGTATCATCGTGGTGGCATTACTATCGCCCTCGATGAAATGCATACGAGCGTTGTTCTCGGTTCGCTTGTCTTATGTTTTGTGAAGTCGCAGTTGGGTGTTACGATCAAGCATGCGGAACACTTTGTATCCCTGGACAGGTCTGCCTATCTATTCATTCGGTACTCGTTGGTACTCACGTGTGCTGTTTTTTTAAAGATAGAATAAAAAGAGCAGCTTTATTCCTTTTGTGCACGGGGAGACTGAGACCAAGCTCGTGCGTCTCTGGAAAACCCCTGGTTTTTCACCTGAGATACGCCTTCCAAGTACAAATACGTTCCCAGTTCCTGAACCCAGGTAATTACCGGGCTTTTAACGTTTTACAAAGCAGTATCATAACACTAGCCCACTCTGATGAGCCGTATATATATGCAGAATTGTGGTAAATTCATGGGAACATGGGTCGAAGATGCGGCTCCTCAAAACCCACTCCCACACCTCTAAACGGCAAGGCAACGAAGCCGGCAAAGTACGTAAAAAAATGAAAGGAAGACCTAGCCTTAAGAGACAGGAAGAAATCGTGTACTGCCGACGACGCCACTTGTTAAGATCAAGCATGCGGGACGCTTGGTATCCCGGGACAGGTCTGCCTATTAAGTCGGTACTCGTTGGTACTCACGTGTGTTGTTTGCTTAGAGATAGAAGAAGAGCAGCTTTATTCCTTTCGTGCACGGGGAGACTGAGACCAAGCTCGTGCGTCTTTCGAAAACCCCTGCGTTTCCACCTAAGATACGCCTTTCAAGTCCTACGAACACGTTCCCAGTGCCTGAACCCACAGGCAATTACCGGGCTTTCAACCTCATTCAAAGCAGTACCATGACATGGGCTTGGTGGGAGTGACGAAAGAGAGACCAGCCGGCACCGGCACAGACGGTACCCCAGCAGGCGGGGTTTAGCTCATACTGAGCGCCTGCGTGCTGTGTATTATTATTATTACTATTAGTATTACTATTATTATTTTTATTATTCTCATCATTATTATTATTATTATTATTATTATTATTTAATATTTTTATTTTTATTTTTATTATTATTATTATTATTAATATTATTATCATTATTATTATTATTATTATTATTATTATTATTATTATTATTTTTATTATTATTATTATTATTATTATTATTATTATTATTATCATTATTATTATTATTATTATTATTATTATTATTATTACCATTATTATTATTATTATTATTATTATTATTATTATTATTATTATTATTATTATTATTATTATTATTATTATTTTTATTATAATTAATATGTTTATTGTTATTATTATTATTATTATTATTATTATTATTATTATTATTATTATTATTATTATTATTATTACTATTATTATTATTATTATTATTATTTTTATTATTATTATTATTATTATTATTATTATTCTTATCATTATTTTTATTATTATTATTATTATTATTATTATTATTATTATTATTATTATTATTATTATTATTATTATTATTATTATTATTGTTATTATCATTATTATGCTTGCCTTCCGATAATATAGCGTAGATGTCATTCCAATATAAACCGAATATCCTTCCGTAAATCAGCAGTATTCCTCATACGCTTCTCTGCCAGTCGTTTCCCATTTTCCATTCCCCACATATATATTTCCATCTTAGCTATCGGTAGTACTCGTGGTCGCACCGGGCGGGGATATGGGATATTTGTCGTGGCTCTTTATTTCTGGCGTACCACGTGAAATGAACACTATTAATTGCACATACATACAAGAATTCGATACGAGTCGACGAGGGAAGATGAGTAGGTTTAGCAATCTGGGAGAAGGGATACTTAGGGATGTTTTTGACTAGAAAAAAACATAGCGCGGTCTGCACTTCGGAATCGTCGTCCGCAAGTTGCAAGTCGTGAGTGTACCTGATTTTAAAAGAGACCATTCGCGTGTTTATTTTGGGGGGGTTATCTCACTTTTATTTGCCAGCTTCTGGATAAACCGTGGTCGCATGTATGTGTCGTCCCTGCTCCGCTTTATTTTTATCGCCCAGACGGTTCAGCAGTCCCGACTGGTCGCCGATTTTCATCGAGTTTTGTCAACTAACCCTCTGAAACAAGAAACAAGTCGTGGGCACACAGAGAGGAGGCACACAATAGATGTGTACCCCGGCGAGTACACGACGTAAACGGATATGATACTCGGACAATTCTGAAAGTGAAACCCGGACCCGTCGTGGGTAACCCGAGTTTTCAGACGAAATCCAACGGGTCCAAGGAGTACTCGGGTAAACCCAGATACTCGGACAACCCGTATCAGGGGGTACCACACGCGGATGACAGTCCGTAATACGATGTGATGTCGAAAAGAGAACTATGACCATCGAACTACAATATATAATGAAAGAGCGCCAAATAGTCTAAAATAATACTAAAACTACAAAAAGATGCAATCGACTTGCCTTGGTTTTGGTGCGCGTGTTGCGTTTTACCTTGATACCTGGTATAACAGTACCTACCTACCTGGTATTTTGTTTACACAGCTGGACGGCATGATGAGCATTTACTGGCGTGAGGCATGTGTATGGTTACACGCGCAAAAGCAGGCACTCACATGTGGTAGCACCAGATTATCGTGGTAAGGGAATGGAATGCAAGTAAGTACTATCGGAACTGGCCAAGAAGGCAGCTTCTCTTGTTCACGAGACTTCTTCTTGTCTTGTCGTATTATTATTCCTCATGATGAGAGAAGGGAGCTGTTGAGAGAGTGATTCGATCGGGGCTTGATTCAAGGCATCAAGCCCACTGCGTTCTCCTTCTATTAACCCGCTAGACGAATAAAGACACTTGTCCGAGGAACTTTCCTCGGGCGCTTCTATACTCGTCTCCTGTCGGCTCTCCTAACCATTGCACTGCAACGGAAACTCCAGAGCCGCTGGAATACTCTTAGGGTATTCAGGCTTTTGATACTACGGGCTGTATAATAACCACTTATATACCTCAAAACTACATCATATCACATTAGCCCACCCTGTATAGTCGTATACGCAGACCACACTACGGTCAATGGATGATACCTGAATCATCCGAAAAGACCGGAAAAGAAGGTCGAAGATGCGGCTATTCGAAACAACACAATGAGGGTAAATATTTCCCCACACCTAGTAGTGAGGCCTAGGCGGTCTTGACTGGGCGTCATCAGACTCGATGGCGGGTTCCGGACCTTGATAGTGTATTTTCGGGAGCGTTTGGGATTATATTCGACCATACCACCGTCCATCTGTGTGAATGTCCTGCCGACGACGCCAAGCGTAGTAGAACCAGATTATCGTGGTAAGGGAGTGGAATGCAGGTGCTATCGGAACTGGCTAAGAAGGCAGTTTCTCTTGTTCACGAGACTTCTTCTTGTGTTTTCGTATTATTCCTCATGATGAGAGAAGCGAGCTGTTGAGAGAGTGACTCGATAGGGGATCGATTCAAGGCATCAAGCCCACTCTGTTCTCCTTCTATTAACCCGCTAGACGAATAAAGACACTTGTCCGAGGAACTTTCCTCGGGCGCTTCTATACTATTCTCCTGTCGGCTCTCCTAACCATTGCACTGCAACGGAAACTTCAGAGCCGCTGGAATACTCTTAGGGTATTCAGGCTTTTGATACTACGGGCTGTATCATAACCACTTCTGTAGCTCGACACTATATCACATCACATTAGCCCACCCTGTATAGTCGTATATGCTGACCAGACGACGGTCAATGGATGATACCGGAATCATCCGAAAAGACCGGAAAAGAAGGCCGAGGATGCGGCTATTCGAAACAACGCAATGAGGGTAAATATTTCCCCACACGTAGTCGTGAAGCCTCGTAGGCGGTCTTGACTGGGCGTCTGCAGACTCGATGGCGGGTTCCGGACCTTGATAGTGTATTTTCGGGAGCGTTTGGGATTATATTCGACCATCCACCGTCCATCTGTGTTAATGTCCTGCCGACGACGCCAAGCGTAGTAGAACCAGATTATCGTGGTAAGGGAGTGGAATGCAGGTGCTATCGGAACTGGCTAAGAAGGTAGTTTCTCTTGTTCAGGAGACTTCTTCTTGTGTTGTTGAATTCTTCCTCATGATGAGAGAAGAGAGCTGTCGAGGGAGTGACTCGATAGGGGCTTGGTTCAAGGCGTCAAGCCCACTCTGCTCTCCTTCTATCAACCCGCTAGACGAATAGAGACACTTGTCCGAGGACCTTTCCTCGGGCGCTTCTCTACTCTCCTCCGGTTGGATATCCTAACCATTATTCTGCAACGGAAACTTCAGCCGCTGGAACACTCTTAGGGTATTCAGGCTTTTGATACTACGGGCTGTATCATAACCACTTCTGTAGCTCGATACTATATCATATCACACATATCTATGCCCTCGAATTGGGCACACTCGGACAACTGAAGATAGAAATACGTTACGTGTGCCATAGTAGGTGGCGTTCTCAGGTCTACATGTCGGGCAGGTGACAGGCTGTAGCAAGTAAAACAAGTACGGCCTATTTGCATGGAAGATATCAACATGACTGGCACGCATATCGAAACAAAACGGTGGAAACTCTCTGGGAAAACCTCACGAAAGAGGCTTTCGCTGTGTGCTATGTGCAGGTCGGCGTGGAACTTTGTACAGGACGTGTGTGGCCATTTTCAACCTTCTACGTCGGCCCTGGCCAACCCGACCCCAGACCTAACCTCAACCCCAGACCTACCCGTCGTGGGGGGCTCGAGATTGGTAGGGGTAGTATGGTGCCGCTTTCCTAAGGAAACTCCGGGCGGTCGAGAGGCCGACCTCGACCAGTAAGACTCGCACCCTGCACAAAATGTTGTGCCCACCAGCCCTGCACATAAATTGAGTCTACCAAAGGCATGCGTATTCAGCTCTGAAGATAGTGTCAACATCAGAGGGACAGAGGGACCCCGTTTTCTGTCGATTTAAAAGGTTTTTAGAGATGTTGCGACGCATACTAAATGGGTGACATGTCAAACTCACGGGTACGCGGGTACTCAAAGAACCCGCCGAGTACCGGGGTTGTGGTCAGCCCCAAAACCCGCGTGTTTCAAGTCATTCGGCACGGGTTTTGCCCGAGCGAGTTGTACCCGCTGGGTACACGGGTTTCGATCATCCGGGGTACACCTCTAGCACACAAACAAGAACGGGGAAGGATGTTCGACGGAACTGGCATACACCTGCCTGCTGTCGGTTGTATGTCGGTTGTGCCATGCAACACATGTCGGTTGTTTCAAGAAGCACGCACGACGCCTACTACAAAGTAAACGACAGTTTGACAAGAGATCTCAGTACCGCGAAATATAAGAGCCCACCAGGAGGGGGTCGTGATCCCCAGCAAACAGTTCCGCAACAACAACATTTCCCACGTACTTTCTGTTTGTTGATACGAACGACAGCTGCGATGTCGGTTGTGCAATGGAAAATATGTAAAGCACGCACGACGGAAATCAAGTAATCAACAGACGAGGACAGGAAATCTCTGTACCACAGAGAGGGTCGAAAAAGCGAAATCTAAGAGTCCACCAGGGGGTCGTGGTCCCCAATCGGTTGTGAAACAACACACAGCGGGGTTTCTTGATATGGCAGTTGCGGCGTATCGGTTGGGGTCGTGATCCCCAACAAGCAATTCCGCAACAACAGCATTTCCTACATATTTATGTTTATTGATACCACGGCTGCGGTGTCGGTTGTGAACAATATGTGAAACACGCACGACGGTCAGAAAGTACTTGACAGACTAATGCGCATGATACTGCGACCATGTGAAACATGCACGATGGTCACAAAGTAGTAAAGAGACGAATGGACAGAAGATCTCTGCACCACACAGAGGATCGAAAAAGCGAATTATAAGGTCCCCAAAATGCAGTTCCCCCATGACAGGATATACCTGGCCCCCCGTCTCTGTCTGGGACACAGAGTGTTATTCTTACTGCTGAACTACGACGGCGCTTGTGCTGGGACTGTCTGAGTTTCATGTATTGCAGTGTTTTTCTCGTCTTGAAGTCCATGCGGAGATTGTCATCAAACGTAAAGACGTTGCGAAAGGGTACCCGGTTTAAGAGCTCCTTGGAACAGGCCAGATACAGACTATACACGGGGCATGCTCTTCTTGTGTCCTCGTATATTCGAGCTCCTCGGTTCAACAGCAATGATACATATGCGATATATACGCGTGCTCGAGTACTCTCAGTGCTGGGCATGCTCTTCTCAACGCTTCCTGCTCCTTACGTGCATGCTGATTACTACATACAAGGATATTGGGCATACTTTTCTCGTGTCCCCGTAGGGTTGAGCCCCCCGGTTCAACAGCATTCCCCTTGTTTGGGTGGGGTGTCCACAGACACACAGCGGGTGGTGTTGTTCAATTTCAACAGCATTTCCCTTGTTTGTAGTGTTTTTCTCCACGCCTCTTGCTCCTTGTGTGCATGCTTGTGGTGTTGGTGCAACAGGTATGGTAGCTATACTCGTTCGTGCTCGAGTGCTCTCTGCGCGGGGCATGCTCTTCTTGTGTCCTCGCATGGTTGAGCCCCTCGGGTGGTGTTGGTACAGTATGGGTATTGTATGGTACGTGATACGGTACGGTGGGGCAATGTGTACGGTGTGGCACGGTATGTGATATCGTATGTTGGTATGGTATGATGATGGTACGGTTTGTTTGGTACCTGGTAGATAGCCGGCGGCCCCAGTGGTTTGGTAGGTGGTCCGTGCTTATCAAGATCTATTTCGTGGGTTCGGGGCTCACCGAGGGCATGCTCGTGGGGAGTTTTTCTCGCACAAAAATTGATTCGCGGAAAACGCGAGAGCGTGAGTGAGCTATATTCAATGAACTTCGACGAGCAGTGGGAACGCTGAACCCTATACGCGGCAAAATAATAAAGGCACGTACTGGGGGGGAGAAGAGACGACACCTGTGTCCACGGCTTGTCCAGAAGGTCGCAGAGGGTAAAATATCCTACGAATCAGGCTGGAAAGAAAAAGTGACGATTAATATATATATGTATATACTATACGGAAAAATCACGGTATGTGATATGGTATGTTGGTGGTATGGCATGATAAGACGGTATGGTGGATATATTATATGACTAAATATTGTCTGGTGGTATGGTATGTTTCAGTATATAAGGTCTGTAAGCGTTGAATACGCCATATGAAGATCATCTGTAACGAACTAATATATCGATCATCGGAACAAACAAATAAAAGTTCGAAAATGTGTAAGATATGCGGACAGACAGACAGACAGACAGACAGACAGACAGACAGACAGACAGACAGACAGACAGACAGACAGACAAATTTGCAATATAGAGACTCAGTTTTACAAGCTGAGAATATGTTACCAGCATGTTGCTACAGTATCCAACCCGCCCGAATGTGATTCATCTTCGGAATCTTCGATGGCGGCGTCTTTGGTGAGGCGGGGAGGGGATGATGATTATCGAGATTTCGTTCATGTTCACTCTTCTTTCGACCCCCTGGTCGAGTGTTTTCTTCATCGTGGTTCTCTCCACTTGATTTTCACTTTCTTTTAGGCAACAAACGCGGAAATATTACTTTGGCGGGACTCGAACCCGGGACTTCTTTTTTTGTTCGTAATATTCAGGTAAACCAAACTGAGCCACTCAGTCAGCGCTGCCACCTCATCAAAGCGAGAAGGTGAGCTGAATACCACCTTCACTACGACTTGGGGGTTGTACAAGCCGTAGGGTCACCACCCAGCACGAAACTAGTCTCGGAGTCTCTGCTTGCAGTCGACCCTTGTCTCCCGCTGAAAGCGTAGGTACGTCCATCAAACCGGTGTCCAAGGGCGTGACCACGCCTGTTCGGCCCGAAGGGGGTGCTCTGCGTACCACTACTGCTCCAACCAACCCCCTTTGGCGTTGAAGCGCGTCCATACCTTGACAACAGCAATCGTACCAGCATGAAAGGCGCCCCTGCATATATATGCAAACTCGTCTACCCACGAGCATAATATACAGTACCCGCCAAGCTTCTGTTATGAACCTTCCAAACGTGCATGAAAACCGATTTTCCGCGGAAGGATCGGAACTACTCCACGTTGTCGACCTTGCACGCCACGACAGTATAGCCGAAAGTGTGCCAGATGTTGACTACAGCCTGTACATGGCCCTAAACTTGACCCACATCGGCCCTTCGCCACGCCAATGACACCACAGTACAATACGCACACAGGCAACCACGGCGATGGTGCGCCGAGTTGCACCCATATTGGAGCAGCGCTCTATATCGTCTATTGTGTATGGTACTGGTACTGCGAACCGTCGTAAACTACAACTACATTGTAAAACTTGAAAGCTGACATTCCCTCCTCTCGCAACTGTAAAACACATACTAATAAAAATATTTTCAATACCAGGTAGTAAGGATGAACAGCGGCTTGGGCCAAGAGCTCGTACTGACTGAAACGCGGAAATCGACTGTGCAATCCCGTAGACATCACAGGGGAACATGGTTAGGGGCAACCCTATCACACAACTCCATACCGAGAAGGAACTCACGAAGGCTGTTGCTTGCCGAGAGACAGAATAACCCCCGCCCGACGGCAATGGCGGCAATCAAGAACCGTACCACACAACCGTTACAGCACCCTTGATATATAGTGCGGAAATCTGAAAGATTGCAGGGCCCCCAAAAAATACTACTCGAAGAGTTCTCGAACGGCCGACCGTCAATCGCGCTTCCAGCCTCAGTCAGCCCCCATCGCCCACGGTGCAAACGGAGAGAGCCAAAAACGCTGCCGGTGCTCTGGTCCGAGAGCCATCACCCCACCGCGTGCAGTATTGAAACGTAACCGGACACCAGGCACTACTTGTACTGCACCAGATGCAAGTGCAACTACTGCCAGAGGATGAGAACGTGTTGCCATCTGAGCTACAGTAAAAAAGAAAACAGTCTAGAAAGATAAATAACAATCTAGCACCAGAGTCTCTCTCCTCGAACGGTCAAAATCTTCTATCAATAGACAAGTTCCCTACGAGAATGGGACGCGGGAAAACACCTACCAATACTACACTACACTCGACTTTTGACGAGGAGGAATCACTGACCTACAGTAGACTATTTTCACCGGTGAAGATTTTCATGTTCTTCGCATGCCTGTGTCTTTACCTTACCTAGTTGATCACAGCTTCGCGTTCTGTCCGTCGTTACGCTTCTTCATCGACTACTAAAAATGTACCTGGTAAGATTGCCTACAATATCTGTGCCACAGGCGTAACATTTTGCTTTGTTTCTATGCGAGTAGACCTAAAAACCCATAAACATTATGATAAAACAAAAGAACAACAAAAACTGAAAACGGTAGAATACCATCATACAACGCACATCACGCCAACAAGGATGCGCGCCGTACAACAGGTATACTACGTACAAAATAAACACGATAGGGGAACACACTCGGCAAGCTGCCTCAAGCAATACAGGACGCCTTGTTAACGCCCCTGCGTGCGTAATTATGCGGTACCTGCGCTTACCGCGACAAGGTTTAGCCTAGGCTTGGAGGGGGGTCATGCATCCTAGAGAAGCTCAGCATACTCCTTTCCGACCTCCATTTGTCTACGGTCTCCTTTCCCCGAAACGTATTGGTTTTCAAGCCGCTATAGGCTTAATAAATACCTGGTACGAGTGTAACTACGTTTACCCGCAGCGGAGCTGATACAAATGGAGATTGGGTCAGAGCTCGAAACAAGGAACCAAAAGCATACTTGGTAGCATCTATCTGCTTGCCTATTCCTGCGAATGTCTGCCAGCCTGAGAAAAAAGAGGAAACGTTCATTCAAACAGCACCGGAAGCAAAACGAGCTACAAGAATAAACGTACACCAGCACGCGGTGCATGGTACCTCATTTTCACGCTTCCACCGCAAGAAAACCAACAAACACCGGCAGCACTGAACTTTGCTTCATTTCCCAGTTTCCATGACGATACCACGTCGTCGAAAGGACACACCCGCAGTGTATTCCTACTATCTGCTTCCAGCTTCATCGACGATGCGTTGTCGACGATAAAGAGGTGGACACAGCCAGGAAATGGGTACCATACGATTCTGCCGCCGCTACCGCCATCTTCACCGAGGACATAAAGGTGGCGTTGCACGGCAAGCACAGCCTATAGTTTCCACCGTTACCGCAACCGCCACCTCCGCCGTCGCGGCCATGACAATCCCGCTTCTCAGGAAGCGTAACCTACGGTCGCCTCCGATACCGCAGTCTCCACCCCCGCCGTCGCGGACGTAGCAACCAAGGTTCACGTAACCTACGGACACCGCCGCTACTGCCACCGCAACCGCCACCTGCGCCGTCGGAGACATAACGATGGCGTTCACGGCCAGCGGTACCTACGGTCTCCGACCGGCACTTGTTTTTGTCAGAAAACAGAAATGAAACCCCAACACAGAGAGCGTATAGACCTACGTTCGCCTACTAACTAAACAGCAAAAAGAAAAACAAACAAAAATGTGTACACCAACACAAAGTGGGCACATAATTATGCATTAACCCCAACCACCAGTCAATCGGGCTACACGGCAGAGGACCTTCCACTCAGCAACGCGCTGTACTGTACAGCGGCATCGCAAATCGAGAAGCTGAAAACAAGGCAAGCACACGTTGTCACCCCTGCGAGACCTACAGCCCGCTTAGGAGAGGAAGGACCCTGACCGCTGAAAAGGCGTGCCCCGCGATCACCCACGATCGCCTCACCCACAAGAAAAAACACGACAAAGACAACCATTTTTTGCTTCACGGCGCAAAGCGCTTCGTCGGCTGCTGCGTGCAAGCGCTTGGGCCCTTTGAAAAAAATGCAAGGTTCCTGATCACCCACCGTGAATCAGGTGCTATATAGCGCTAAGCTGCAACAACTACCCTCACACTGGGCCAGTTCACAAACCTTCTACGCCGAACCTTTCAGAAAGAAACAACTGCCGCACTGGCCGCACTGAGGAGAAGGACGTACAGGTCATCCCCACCTACACGCCATTCAAAGGGTGTAGTAGTGTGTGACAAACACAGGCACAGGCTGACTGCCTGGCGTAGAAAAGGGGTATCCTTCTACGACAGGGATTCCCTTCGCTGCTTGCCAGACAGTACCATCCGACGATAAAAAGAACTACATCTTGCCAACACGCCTCTCGGTGATACCTGTACGTCGCCTTCAAGTTCCAACATTATGGTCAGCTACCCCACCGGGTGCACACGCGTTGCGTAAAACAAAACATCCACCCCGCAACTGACTATCTGCGCTTCCCGCCTGTCCGAGCCCCATACGTATCCTACGGCGGCTTCATTCAAGGTCCGATCCTTCGCCTGCTCCGGTTGGAAGTCGGCCCTCGGGAGTCCGTCTCCTGAGACTTGCTGCCATCCACTGCTCGTGCACTAAGCGTAGCCGGGGTCGGCGCGGCGGCGGGGGCGCTGGGCACTCCGACCGTAGCCGTACCCGTGGCCTGAGCCGCAGCCGTGACGAATGCGAAGACTGGAGTCGCAGCGGGGCCGGTGGCGGTAGGGGGAGCCGGAACAAAGGCGGGTGCGGATGCCGGAGCGGAGGAGGCAAAGGGGTTGCACGTCGAAGGCAGCCCCGAATACGCCCCGTTCGTCATGGGCGGGGTAAGTCCTGGTCCCGATCCAGAAGACGGAACACTTCCGGTGTGTGAGTAACCCGCCTGCTTTGACAACGAGTGGGAGGGACACGGCGGGGGGGGGGCTTGGCTTACTGCCCGGGACCGGCTTTCATGAAGCACAAAGCGAGCGTTGATGGTGCCTGGCAAGGATAATCCTACTGTACGTATGTAAATCCTGGAAGAAAAGCAAAACATATACTAATATATATGGTCGCCAACTCCACCGAGTACCATTGTAGGCTACATCTACTACCAATAATCTCACAAGGCTTGCATATCGCCCCCTAGCCCCGGCGAGGACCGCCATCGCCATCGTGTGGTCCGAACGACAGAAAGGAGCCGCACAAGCACCAAAACGCAGCACTACTATTAGTCGCGATTCAGGCGCACCCCATTGCAGGACGCGAATCAGGCATGTGAGCGTTGACGACACCGTACTGGCTCTACAGTAATACATAGCATACGGTGGACACAACGGACAGAATGCAGTATTCGTCCCCCATTACTTAGCCCCGTCCATTCCCCATCTTCACCTGCGCCGTAGCGTGTCCCCGAGACACGATAGGTGACGGCACCCAACCTGGCGGACCCTTCTCCACCCCAGCAACGATCCTTTGCATCTCGTCATGGGGCAGCTGCACCCCAGTCATCGCCCCCAAAGCCTTCGCCTGGAGCCCCCGCACTTCGGCCTCAAGCGCGGCCATGTTGTCTCTGGTTGCATCGGGCGGCAATGGTTCAGCGATCCGGGGACGAAAGGCGGTGAGCACAGGGTCCATGAGAACGGAGCGCTCCACATACCGCCATTTGACTGCTGCATTGATGGCTCGGGCAACCATCGATGTGAATGGGGAAGCTATTAATTGTACCCTTAGCGGTCAGAACGCAGAGGGTAGATGATGTTTTTTCGTGATATACCGCGGTCTCAAGGGTGATCAACCCAGGTGGGAGGTTGTTTGCCGTAGAATGTATTACGTCAACACACGGGTTGCTGGGCTGCTCAACAATCGTACGGCCTGGAGCAGGAGGTTGTATAATATTTTAGACACAATTCTAATCATTTCTGACGAGCTTGCAACCAACGACGGACACCAAAACAGTATACAAAAATAACGTGATAGCGACGCGAATATTAAATATGAGCACAACTAGAACAATCAAAGTACTTAATCTGCGAAAAAATTACGATTTCAAACGTGAAGGACATCAGCAACACTACACGCGCGACGTACTGCCAAGTGGTGTGCAGGTTCCGGCACCTGTAGTGCTCACTAATTGGTTCTGTAGATTTTCCTATACGTTAGGTAGGAAATGTCATGAACAAGGGTTCTTTGCATTCGACAGCCGTCCACTGGTGGTATGTAAGCGAGCTAAAAACAGCCCCATCGATCGGTACCCGGTGTAACCGAACGAAGATCTAACACAAACACAGCGTCAAACTCTAGGAGGAAGCGTCGTAGCTGGTCAGGAAACACTGAGACAAATTCCGGGGCGACGACTCGCTCCGGTGGGCTAGTGGTACCTTCGAATGCTGCTGCTGAGAGTTGAAGCTGGAGTTCGAATCCCACGTGAGTCGTACTCTCGAGAGTTTATTTGTAAAACTAAAAGAAAAAAGGAATCAACTGCTGGGAGCGCCTACAGTAGTAGCGTGGGTAGGCGCAGTTCGATGCGACTCGACAAGGGAAGAAACGGCCGACGTCTTCTCGCGATAAAAAATGCAAGGCAAGAACCGTAGTGGGGAAGGCGGAAAAGAGCCTGCTTTGTGACCTCGGATCCAAGTTGCGACTAGGAAGGATGGAGAGAGAAAAGAAGGGCGAATACAATAAACGAGATGCGAAAAGTAACTATAGCTTCCCTTAAACGCACAATGCCATTGATAGTGGAATACAAATGAACAAGATGCGAAAAGCAACTATAGCCTCCCCTAAACGCACAATGCCATTGATAGTGGAATACACGATCTAGAGTACGCACCGCCGCAAGTCAACCGCTGCAAATCCCGCCCCAAATAATCGATTCTACGAACAACATGCGAACGCAGTAAGCTGGCTCCATACATAACCCGGGGAAACCTCCAGCGTTTCCCCGCGGACACCATGCAGATAGCGGCAACCCCTACTCACTTGTTCTTCACTAAGAGGTCGATAGCCACCCTATCTTCCACATGGACCGGCGTGTTTTTCGCTACCTCTTGAACCCATAAGAACACAGGTCGCAAGTCGGCTGGGACCTGAGCAGAAGGCGGTTGGCATTTGTGCGTTCATCTACGGTGTTAGCGGTAGGAACTTCAAGCGACTGTCTACGTTGAGGCTATGATGCTGGGCGAGTAGGTGTGCAGCGCAACTACTAGAGACAGGTGTGGGCGTGATTCGAGGCTGAAATGTACTGTGCTCTATTCGACCCACGCGACCGAGGTATCATCGAATGTAGCTTCCAAAGTTGAGTATCAACCACTCATTCGTTCGAACTCACATCTGATGTGCTTCAAACTACTCCACATACAGTACGTGAACAGGACAAAACAGACGCAAGGCCATTGAGGAGAAATCTCTGTCTACGACGTTCTCCTAAATCGCTACGAGCTACCAGGTATCATGCGGTAATGCCGCTGTAGGTAGTCGTGCACTCACAACGGTGGCGACTTCTGTTAAAATCTCAATTCTTCGCTACCGAGGACCCTCGGCACTGTGCTGTTCCGCGTTGATACCATACCTGAGAGGCTACGGGGGGAGGCGCAGTGCTCGTTGCTGCCGAAGGAGCAGCAGGCGCAGCAACTTGTGCCGCCATGGCCAACTGCGCCTCTAGGGCGCGTCCCTGTTCGCAGGCCCTGTTGAGCCCATTCTCCGCTGCCGAGGCCCTGTGCTCGGTTTCAGCCAGGCGAACCTGGAGGGCGGCGTACTCTCGCTGCCAGACCGCTAGACTGTTCTCGGCTTCTTCATATTTTGGCTGCAAGGCCGTCAGTTGTGTCTGTGAGTGGTTAAATGCCTGGAGCAGCGCCGAATATTCTCTGTGAATGTCGGTGAGCTGTTGCACTTGTTGCCGGGTGGCCACTCGTCCCCGCGAGATCGTAGCCTGCGCGATGTGCAGCTTTCTCTCCGCAGCCCGCTGTAAGGCCGCGTGGTGCTTGGTCTTGACAACACGGTCCGACCTCTTCACCGCTCTGATGAGCGACGCGCTGGCGTTGCGAAGATCTAGGTGAGGCATGTTTTTGACAGGAGCTGCAGGGGGGTGTCACAGGAGAAGGGGAAGCGCGCCGGGGGGGGGGGGGGGGGGGGGGATTAGAACTCCGCAATAGGTGGGGGGTGAATGGAAAGACACTTGGTTAATGGCATACCGACATGTCGAGGGAGACCAATTCGCATCGATATATTTTTAATGCTTCGTTTTTGGTCCCTCTCACGAAGGAAGGAACTTTCATCTCGAAGAATTAGCATTAATTCCAGGTGGAGTACTAACACGTACCAGGTCAAGATACATCCTGCCAGAGGAGCAGTGTGGCTTTAGGCCCGAACGGCGACGGTCGACATGATGTTCGTGGTGCAACACTTGCAGGAATTGGCAAGGAAGAAGGACACTCCGCTGTTCATGTGCTTTGTCGACTTCACCAAAGCCTATGACTCCGTCGACCGAACCCTCCTGTGGGCTGTCTTGGCTCGCTTTGGCGTGCCACCTAGAATGCTCACCGGTATCCGCCAATTCCACGACGGCATGCGAGCATGCGTACGGCCGGATGACGGCAAGTGCTCAGATATGTTCCACGTGAAGCAGGGCCTATGGCAAGGGTGTGTCCTCGCGCCATTGCTGTTCAACATGTTTTTCACGCGGTTCTGCGTGTGGCGGAGAAACGCTTCGCCGCTGATAAAGCCATCACGGACAGCTTGGTGCAACTCCAACGAAAGCAGGAGAAGAAGAAAAAGAAGAGGGGGAAGGCACGGGCCGGACACGCCGACGGACAGGGGGCTGATAAAGTGGCCCAGACACTGTGGGCTATGCTGTATGCTGACGATGCGGGCATAGTATCGCTATCACCTAACGGCCTGGAGAGGATGATGACGGTGATCGTGACTGCATGTGCCGCTTTCGGCCTGACGGTCCCGGAGGCCAAGACGGAGATAGTGTGTCTGCAAACGAAAGATGGGGGGAACGTGCCGTTCACCGTCACCGCAGCCGGGCAAGTGTACAAATAAACGACCGAGTTTGTGTATTTGGGCGGGGCTATCAGCGCAGATTGGACGAGCTGAAGTGTCGAGGTGACGCGTCAACTCCAGAGGGCATGGGCGTGCTTCGGGCGGTATAAGATGGAACTATGACCGTCCGGGTGTGCGCCTACGCCTGAAGGTGCGAATGCTGAGAGCCGAGGTGATCGAAGCGTTGCTCTACGGTTGCGTTACTTGGAGCCCGAGCAAGGCTGAGTACGGTAGGCTACGGGAGGTCCACCACAAGATGCTCCTCCGATGCATCGGCTGGCGAAAACGAAAGCGCGAAGACCACATTCTATCCTATGCTAGCGCGCTTCTCAGGACAAACTCTAAGAGCGTTGAGACGACGGTACGCGGACGTAGGCTATTGTTTGCGGGCTTTGTGACACGCATGGGAGAGAAGCGTCTGCCGAAGAGGGTGATGTTTCGGGAGATGGTTGGTGGTAAGGGTTACTCTGGAGGACAGGAGTGGGACTGGATGAGGTACCTTGAGGGGGACCTCAAGGAGTTTGGCATCAAGCTCGAAGGGTGGCGCGAGGCAGCACAGAAATCCGGCAGATGGTTCCGACGGCTCGAGGAAGGGGCGGAGGTTTTCATGCGGAAATGGCGTAAGCATGAGAAGGAGGCATCGGCAGAACGGCGTAGGATAGCTGCAACCACGACCACAACCGTTGACGCCAACGCACGTGCGCAGAATGGCAGGGAAAAGGGGGGGGGGGCGAAAAGGGGACGAGGGGGAATGGGGGGTGGGGGGGGAGGGGGGGGCAGGCGGTCTGCCCAACAGATTGAAGCCTGGGTATGGCCATCATCGTCATGATGCGCTCCCTTCTTTGGGGCCCAAGTAACTAGCATGGTGCCACCTGGGCAACTTTGCGTGTCTGTATGCTCCAGTGCCTGCCTTTCGTATTATCTTTCCCCCCCGCCCGTGTTTGTCCCTTTTTGTCCCTTATTTTTCATCTTTCTTTCTTTCCCGTTTGTACCTCTTTGTGTCTCTGTTTGTATCTTTCGTTTTGCTTTTTTGCTTTTTGCTAGCGGTATCTGCTTATTTTGTTGTCCTTTGCTTCGTCTTCTTTTTTTAGTTTTTTGTCTGCTAGTCTCTTTTTTGCTTCGCTGGTGTTCTAGGTTCATTCTTATCGGAGAGCGCTTTTTCCATAATTTCCAAAGTTTGGAAATAGTTGAAATAGTTGGAGATATGTATCAATACACGGAGGCGTTCTGTCACTATTCGTGAAATTCTCCAGAAGAACCAAAAATATCAAGCTCGTTAACATTCCAATATTTGGGGAAAAAAACAGGAAAATATGGAAGATTGAAAAATTGCGCGAAAAAAATATCGTAAATTTGGAAAAAAAAACTCTCCGACAAGAATGACCCTTAGTGGCGGAGTGCGTATGCTTGGTTTTTTGTTCTTATCTCTGTTTTACACCCCTCGAGAAGCGTGCGAGCCTGAAATCTGCGAAAAATTGCGCATTCTCTTTTGTGTTTCCTGCCTTGATTTCTTGCTTTTTATTGCTTCTTTGCCTGAATTGTTTTTTTCTCTCTCTCTTCCCTTTTGGATGTGTGATTTTTTTCGATTTTTGACTTCGATTTTTCGACGTCGAGTTGTTATTTTCATCCTGTCTACCTGGTATTTTTTTTCTGGGTAGTATGTATGTGGTCTTCTCGCTTTCTGTGGCGACTTGTCCAGCGTACCGCATGTATCTGATACGTACGCGCGCGGACCTCCTTTTTTATGTTTTGTCTGAGGTGTAGATCTGCTTCTGAATCAGTTATCGTGTGTACTGCTCTTTGATTGTTTTATTTTGTAGGGTATTTCTTCCCCTCCTCCAGAGCTATGGGATCTTGTCCCGCGACCACGGACTGCACTTTATTGTGGCGATGAGTTAATGTGAGAACAACAACAACAACAAACAATAAAAGCGGCCGACGGACGGCGGGGAGGCCGGAGGAGTGAAGCGCGCCTGTGTCGATCTCTGATGATGCAGCTATTATTGTACGTATGGCCTCGTCGCTTTTACCTAGCTGGTGACTGATAACGTGGCCCACCGCCAACTGGCTGCTGAGGTGGGAGGAGGTTGCTGCTGCTTTCGAACATATTATAATGCTGTGCCCGACAGCTCTTCATATGATACGTACGTACACGTAGAAGTGGCGACTCGGTCCCAGTCTCGTAGTACATGCCTGGTATAGTCCACGATGAGGAAATGTCGAGATCACTCGCTGCTTGGCTGCCGTCCGGATGCATCTATCCTATGATATGATATTATAACATAGAATATCATATCATATCATATCATATCATATCATATCATATCATATCATATCATGCCATACCATATCATACCATATCATACTGGTATCATATAATATTGTACGTATGGTGTCGTATCATATCATATCATACCTGCTACCTGGTATAGGTTGTACAGCGTTACAACAACAGCAGATGAGAGTGGCAACACATACTGTTTGACGCAGATAGATGCAAAACGACCGTTTGTGGAGGGCAAAGAGGTGTCTGTTGGTACCTACCGGGTATGTCGGGAGACGGCGGTTTGAGGCGTCGTTGGTCATACCTTTATTATGCTATTGCGGGGGACCATAGTGAATAGGACCAAATAAATAAATATTATTATTTATCTTGCCATCAGACAATGTGCAGCATGATCTTCAACATGGATCACTCATACCTTTCCCGAAAGAAAGAAGAAAAACTCGGAAACAAAAGGAAACCCATGCACCAAGTCTACCTCCCTTCCGTGCCAACTTTCAGCTTGTCTACTCTATTTGCATTGTTAGCAAAATAGGTAAACATATAGTTTTTGTGTATACCTCAGGTCCGGTCCTATTTACTGTGGTCCCCCGTATTACGAGTATCATACGAGATCCCGCATCCCCCACTACTACTACCGCCGCCCGTCATGGGGCTAAATACATCCTTAGCTACCGTCTCCAGACATCTTTCTGTGCGCAGATGCTCCCAGTAGTATACGAGAGAGAGTAAACTGAAGTATATCGGAGAAAACATATGCCGGAGGTACTTCGAGTACTGGCAGAACCTGCGTAGTACACACAGAGTAACGTACCTGCACTGTGTTAGAGATGATACTTGTCAGTAACCATCATATTCGTTACTCGATTACACTTACGTCATCTGGTATACATTTACGCATTCTATGTACAACAGACAGTTTTCCAGTCTGAGTTATACTGTATAGTAGGATAGCAGCAGCTGTCTTTTTACACATAACATATTATACTGCTGTGCACCCGTACGCACAAAATAAAGTCCCAATGACGAGTAGTGCCATGGATCTACTGTTGTTGTGGTACGTACGTTCATGATCTACGGTAGACAGCACATTTAGTACGTGCTATCATTGGTGCATAATGGAAAGGATATCTTCAGTATCCCTCCGAGACCGGTAGCATAGTTTTACTGTTACAATGTAGTTCTGGTTGGAGGAACAACATAGGCTACACTGGGGTCATGGATATGTACCCCAAGATATATTGTTCTTTACAGTAAATCTGGGGGTTCTCTTCGTTGTTTTTATTTTGAACGGAATACGAGGGTATTCCCTCATTTTGTTTTTGTTTGACCGAAGTGCAAGGGTCGTCCTTTGTTGCGAGCTGCGAGCGCACACGCGCACCGCCCTCCCCTTTGAGCTCACTCTACTTTTGCTCTACATCTGCTCATCATCATCAGCTTCCAGCTGAGCAATCAATCAACAATGTGGCTTGGGGTCACCACACCATCTTCTTCTCTTCTATGTTGAAGCTTCACGTATTAGTCACCTGACAGTGACTACGTGTTTGCCTCGAACATTTTGACTGTGTATTGCCGGCCATCGGCAATCGAGTCTAGGCGTACACACCAGCTACGAGCTGGTACACACGCCAATCGCCATACCTAGTAGGTTATGCGCCATAAACCTTTAATAGGTTGTGAGCCTCGAAACGCGTAAACGCGGCAAGCTACTAGCAGCGGTGGCCCAAGACTGCCACCCTGGACTGCTACTGGCTCGCTATACATACAGCAGGAGGAGGACTGGACTTTTTCAAGATCAAGAAACCTGCTGCTACGTACGACGAAAAGGAAGCTTCTTCTGCGACGAGAGGAACGAAACATCGAAGGCCCACGTACTTCGTTGAAACGTGAGTGTCACGTGGTACATATACCGCGTGCTTGTACGAGGGTCCTGCGTAGGGCATTATATTACTGCTGTAGTTCACTACTGCTGTACTGCTGTAGTTCACTGCTGCTGTAGTCTAGTTGCTGTAACTACGATAGAGACACCTACAGAGTACCACCGCGTAGGAGTTGTGACAATCTCACCTTCTCCGCTTTGTCTTTCCATAGACGAGGACCAATAATCTCGAGAAAACCTTGAGTGTACCTGCTGCTGTACGCTGAACAACAGCAACTCCACTTTACAACCCAGCAAACCTGAGGTTAGGAGCTCTGCTGAGCGTAGTCCATCTCGTGGATCGTAAGCCTCAGTTACTCTGAGCAACAGCGACATTTAAGTCAACTCCCGACAAGCATTTCTGCTGTCTGTTAAAGGAGCGCTGAACTTCGATAAATAAATTAACCCGCTGTACGCTGCCCAACAGCAACTCCACATTACAACCCAGTAAATCTGAAGGTTAGGAGCTCTGCTGAGCGTAGTCCATCTCGTGGATCGTAAGCCTCAGTTACTCTGAGCAACAGCGACATTGAAGTTATCTCCCGACAAGCGTTCTGCTGTCTCTGAACTTATTTCGATACATTTCCAAGAGGGCCTTCGGCCCCAGAGAGATTTTCTTTTCTCCAAGAGGGCCATCGGCCCCAGAGAGATTTTATTTTCTCCAAGAGGGCCATCGGCCCCAGAGAGATTTTGTTTCGACAGTCGTCATTGGACTCCACGTGGATCCGTGACCCCACACGACCGTTGAAACAAGAATTATAATAGCAAATAGTTTCTCCGAGGAGGATACGTACGACAGTTTAGTTTCGTATCTTGATCACACAGCACAGAGCAGTACTGCTACCTACTGTGTGCATCTCTACCTACTACTGTGTGCATCTCACCTCCGGCCATATTTCTCATACGAAGTGTGGACTCGAAAAATCTTGACTCAACGTCGAGTATTATTATACTACTGCTGTACGCTGTCAAGGACAACTTCGCCACAACTCACAGCACCACTGGGATTAAGGAGCTCTGCCTAGTGTAGTTCACATCGTGGATCGTCAGCCTCGGGCAATCCGAGCTGCAGTTAGTTGTATAGAAGTAACTCCCAGCGGTACCACCGTCTGTAAAAAGGGACCCTGACTTCACAAATTTCCAACAGGGACCTCCCCGCGGGATCATCAAGGAGAAGCCCCTGGAAATAACTCAAATAAATCTCGATAGTGCATCGCGTCGAGTACTTACGTAGCTTGGTGCTGTTTCAATAGCTACCCCAAAGACAATCACAGTACTCCTGTAGATTAGAGGCATTGCTAGGCGCCATCCACTACTGGTGTGGATTTGTCAGCCTCGTGAATCACGAGCAAAATCTATTATAGGAAGCATCTCCCGGCCATCGCTGCCTGTGGTGACTGAGCTCTGCTTCTTGTATCATCAAGAAGGAACCCGTGTACTGTTGTATCATCACCTTCATCTGGATGATACTACAGCAGTACACTGTCGACTGCTGTAATATACATACGGCAAATATAAAGCCTCGGGATCCCCGAGCATCGTGCGGCAGCTACTCCAAGAAATACTGCTGTATACCAGGTACCTGGTATACGGTACTACTGGTGTTGTTGTATTAATAGTATCGTACGAGATCACCTCACCAAGAACTACAATATTTAACAAAAGATTCCTCATCAGGGACCGGAACGTCATCATCAGAGAATGGAACACTACCACCGCAACAAGCTGGAGTGTCATCATCATCAGGGTGTATCATCGTGTGCATCTTCTTTTTTACCCGGGGACGCACCTGGGGGATACAGCAGGGAACTCTGGTAATGTACTACTTACTGTATCTGGTAGTCTTTTGAGCAAGCAGTAAACCACTTGCAGTGATCGTCCACATTGTTCCTTTGTTTATTTTTGGGGCGGCAGGAACTTTCGACCAGGTTTATTCTTTCCTGTGATTGTAGCGGATCGACAAACCATTTTCACTTTACAAAGACTACCAGGTACTCCTGTAGCAACCCTCGTATGTAGTTTAGGTATACACACCCACCTCATACAAGCAGGTGTTGCAGTAGTATTATATAGAACAGAACGATTCTATGTTGGGTTATTTTATTGCCCTTTTATGTGTTGAATTCACTCCTTGGATCTCATCCGGTAGGTACATCATGTACACCTGAATATCCTTGGAACCATCATACAGGTACATTATGTACAAGTAAGTGTTCCCAAAACAACATCACTCCTTGATGTTGCATGTGTGTTTCTTTTAAAGAAGTTTTAGCATGTAACGCAGAGTAAGAAAGTGTACGCTTAACGGGAGGAGGTGTTAGAGATGATACTTGTCAGTAACCATCATATTCGTTACTCGATTACACTTACTTACGTCATCTGGTATACATTTACGCATTCTATGTACAACAGACAGTTTTCCAGTCTGAGTTATACTGTATAGTAGGATAGCAGCAGCTAGCTGTCTTTTTACACATAACATATTATACTGCTGTGCACCCGTACGCACAAAATAAAGTCCCAATGACGAGTAGTGCCATGGATCTACTGTTGTTGTGGTACGTACGTACATGATCTACGGTAGACAGCACATTTAGTACGTGCTATCATTGGTGCATAATGGAAAGGATATCTTCAGTATCCCTCCGAGACCGGTAGCATAGTTTTACTGTTACAATGTAGTTCTGGTTGGAGGAACAACATAGGCTACACTGGGGTCATGGATATGTACCCCAAGATATATTGTTCTTTACAGTAAATCTGGGGGTTCTCTTCGTTGTTTTTATTTTGAACGGAATACGAGGGTATTCCCTCATTTTGTTTTTGTTTGACCGAAGTGCAAGGGTCGTCCTTTGTTGCGAGCTGCGAGCGCACACGCGCACCGCCCTCCCCTTTGAGCTCACTCTACTTTTGCTCTACATCTGCTCATCATCATCAGCTTCCAGCTGAGCAATCAATCAACAATGTGGCTTGGGGTCACCACACCATCTTCTTCTCTTCTATGTTGAAGCTTCACGTATTAGTCACCTGACAGTGACTACGTGTTTGCCTCGAACATTTTGACTGTGTATTGCCGGCCATCGGCAATCGAGTCTAGGCGTACACACCAGCTACGAGCTGGTACACACGCCAATCGCCATACCTAGTAGGTTATGCGCCATAAACCTTTAATACACTGTAGAGTTGTACCCTGTACCCCGTCGGGCACCCGGACCAAACGGGTACCCGAACCAAACGGGTACTCGGACTTCTTCCGGGGGTACTACCCATACCCGTGGCCGCCTACCCGTTGTTTTGCACACGAACCCGGGTAGATAGTGCGTACGCGGGAACCCGGGTATCTGGACAACATACAGCAGTGCTGTTTACAGGTAAAAACTGAAACTGTATAAAACCGGTACGACGAGAGGAGAACCACAATTAATTTCATACCGGCATGATAGCCGACAAGTAAGTAGTACCGAATCAATGTAGAACACACCTATCCCCGAAAAAATATGTATCGGGCACCCGGGAACCCGTTCATATCCGGTACCCACAGATACCTGCTCATCATGTGGGGTACTCAGGTACCTGCTCATGTCCGGTACACGGGTACCCGTTCACGTCGGGTACCCGGGTACCCGGATGTGAACCCTCCGCCTTTTTCAACAAACGATTTCTTTGTGTGTGCGTATTGAGGACCTTGACATATTTTGCTGATCAGTACCGGGTATTGTTTTTACGTACCAGGTGCTGGTACGATATACCTGGTAAGTTTTCGGAGGTTCGTACGTATGGTGAGAGATATTTCGAACCGGATGTACTTGTTCTAACCAGGTATCCGGGTACCCGTTGTTATTGGATAGCTGGGTACCCGGGTCCAATTACCCGGCAATAGATATTTTTCGTAGTAGTACGCGAACGGGTAGTGACAGGCCCGGGTACTACCCGTCGGGCACTCGGGTAGTGGACGAACGGGGTACAATCATACTGCTGTACTGCACCTCGCAGTGATGATGATGTTATCACATTAGCCCACGTATTCCCTGAAATCCTGGCTGTGATAAAAAAACAGGCTGTAACAAAATGCATCTCGATGGCAGGAAACAAACAAGTACGAGGTACGAGTAGTGCGCACGGCAGTAGTAGTAGTATCACACCAGTCCAGTCCGTTAGGGAAACGGTACTAACGAGCTATGGAATACCATCCCGTATCACTTGTAACCGAATAACACCAGGAACATACCCATGGTATTTTATGTACACTCGGAGAGAAGAAAAAAAAAAAAAAAAGGAAAAAATGACATAAATGAATGAAGGAAAAAACTAGAGGAAGAAAAACGAAGCCAAAACGTGCGCTCAGGGCGCAGGCCGAGTCCCGAGGACAGGGTTGCTGTTTACTTGCTGGTATGAGCAGTCCTATGATATATCTAGCTGATGGACCAACATAAGGACGTCGCAAGAAGACCAGAAGGAAGGCAAGAAGACAAGAAGAGGCGGGTAGCGACAAAAAACTATTAATAACAACAAACGGAAACGAGCAGTCCAATGTATGTCCAGTTGGTGGGGTAAGGACGACACAACCGACACAAACGAAGCCCTCATAAAGTTCGAGTAGTGGAAGTATAAATAAGCAGGACGTCTAAGACAGCCGAAGTACTGCGAGTTTGAAAGTATGAGCAGTAGTAGTACAGGATCCCGAAACACTTCAAGCAAGTGTCGTACAGACAGTATTCCAAAGTATCGAACCCCAAGATACACACTGCTGTACGGGTATTATATTCAAGAACAGGGAATATCCGCAGTAGTATCAAACCCCGAAATACTGCGCAGTATGTAGTCGCAGTACGAACAGAGAAAGGCCCAAAACACCGCGATTACCCGCGGTACAATATCCGCAGTAAGTATACGTATAATCCCGAAAAACTGCTATTATTATTATTATTATTAATATTAATCGTACTCGAAGTATTTTATATTTTCCTCTATTATTATTATTAATAGCATTTTTTTTCTGGTTCTTCTACCGAAATATATACTCCAGTACTCAAGTTTTCTCCCGTACAATGGGAGTATCTGTGCAACGCTGTCAGGAGAAGAGGTGAGCACCGGACAGGAAAATTCCAGGGCATTCCTAGGGTCGCCTTTTCTACCCCGGGACCATATATACCCGGCGGGAATCAGTTACCCCGGGATTTCGTGGTACTCTCTGTATGGTATCTGAGCACCGCGGGACTCCCCGCGACAGGATTCAACAACGACGGGATTCAACGGGATTTTTTTTCGGGATCGAGCCACGACGACATTCGACGGGACTGTTTGTGCGGGATGCGGCCAGAGCACCTCGATACTCGCCGGGACGGGATTCAGCCACGACGGGACTAAAACCGCAGGAAAAAATCCCGAAGAATGCCCTGAAGATATTCCCTGCGTCACCGGGAAATTCGATGTTTTATTCTCGTACAATGCTTCCCTAGCTACTATTATGGGGGACCATAGTTAACAGGACCAGTGGTACGCATAAAAACCTATATATGTAACCATTTTTACTAACAGTATTTGGTCCTACTAACTATGGTCCCCCGTAATACTACTGCTTAGCAGCAGCTGCTGTCTGTAGCATATTCGTTGTTCGCGAACTAGATTTAATTTAGGGATCACAAAAAAATACGGACTCAGCAGAATTGAAAGCGGAACCTGACGCTTGTACGTACCCTGTCATATTCCCAATATCTCCGGAGGGGTGACTAGCATTTATTTATTTACGTGTCACCGGGATTTCACGTTACTCTATTCACTATTCACGGGATTCGGGATACTATCCTGAATTTCGCGGGACGTGGTTGTGCGGGAACGGGATGTGAGTACTTGCGCGGGACTCGTTTGTGCGGGAGCGGGGTTTCGCTTTTCCGTGGGCGCGGGGACGGGATACAACAACTTCCGTTGAGCTCGTTTGTGCGAGAGCAGCATTCCACACTTCTCACGGGGCCACGGGATACTCCCGAATCCCGCACAAATCCGCGCGATGAATTCCGCAGGAAAAGTCCAGAGGAATTACCTGGAAAATTCGAAAATTCAAAAGCCCATAATAACCGGCTGGGAGACGTTATTCCCAGAAATGAATAACCGGTATAACCGGATATAACTGGCTGGACAACAACGATTTGACCGATAACCGGTGTACCCGGTTATTGCAGTGAAACGCCTCTCCATGATTGGAATCGCGAGGCATATATATACACTTCTCGTTTTGGTCGTCCTTCACAACTACTATTAGTGTGGTGAATCCTCGGAGTGACGTAGATGCTCCCTCCGGAACAATGCTGCATGCAATTAATTGCTGATCGAATGTACAACAGTACCTGGTAGTATATACCTGGTAGGATATAATTTGTGTATTATACGACACGATGCTGGAATTCGAGCTGTCAATGGTGGCAAATACATAATAATAGTAGTACAAACTGCAGCTATCCCCCTACGAATGACTCTCTCTGTGGTTCAGCATAGATAGGGGGGTGGATAGATAGGGGGGTAGATAGACATCAACGCACGAGGCCAGTCGTCACGACGATGACGCAGGAAGTTCTTGACCTTTGCGAAGAGTAAGATGAAGCGAAGAGTCGGCAGTCGACTTCTCGTTGGGGAAGGACGAAGGAAGCGCATGATAATACTGTAGTGTTGTAGTACAAGTAGTGCTGCACAGAGAAAACCGAAAAATGGGAACGAAGCCTAAAATGAGAACCAAGCCGTATCTCCAGAACCATGTGGTGTACCAGGTATCAGAGAACAAAATTGATCCTGCGAACCCCTTGGCCAGCCCTGTGAGAGGAGCTCGTCAGAACGGTCATGCTCCATCTCGTGCCTTCGGGTGGGCGCAAAAAGCGATACACGCTGGCTCTATTGTGATTTCTCTAGATGCTGGCTACCGCGGCGATGCCGAGGACTTCCAGCCTGAGCGACAGCTCATTCGAAGGCTGCTGTACAGCCCCACAGGACTGTCAACTTTTTTTCTTGGAGTTGTACACAATTGGTTTGCTTTCTAAAAAAAAACGCCCGTTCTCATTTTTGGTTTCGTTCCCATTTATTTTTCCGATTTATCTGTTACAATGTGTACTCTTTCTCCTCCTTGTGGCCAATAGATCCGTCGTGTGGCTCGTGGCGCATGGCTCACATGGCTCATGGCACACGCCTACGAACCAGTATTATTTATTGCCATGCTGATCGTGCAGCAGATAATAATTGCAGCAGTGTCTCAAGACGATGTCTCAAGACTCAAGAGCTTGTCGCGTTAGAACCGCAGTCCCGTTTTGGGGACAAACTACTTGAAATTTGACTGTTTTGTCCCCAAAAACACAACTACATCAACAGCAAAGCAGCAGTATCTTTATCATCTGATCTATCTTTTGTCGCACCATCACTAACTAGCCTTGTATTAATAGTAATTAACCCATTTAGAACCGCAGCCCCGTTTTGGGGACAAACTACTTGAGGTTTGAGTGGTTTGTCCCGAAAACGAGACTGCGGTTCTAAAGGGGTTAAGGGTGGTAAAAGTCGAGCATTCTATTTTCGGAAGGCTCTCCAGCAGATATTATCTGTCCAAAAACTCATTTGTTCGGTGTTGGCAAAAACGATCGCACCTCCTTGTCGCCCTTTTCTCAAGGTACCGTATACGAGTTGGGCATTGTACTATTAATACTGTAGCAAACCAAACGAGGGAGACGATAACGACGTGTACTTCTGCACTAATATCAACTGTGGACAGTAGTTGTTGATTTTGAAGGGCCTTCGAGATGCATCGATTAAATACAACACAGCAGTACAGCAGTAGATAAATGGCGGAGAGGGCTTCGAGGCGAGGTATGTCCCCCTAGGAGGCAGTTGAAGTCGCGGCAGCGGTGTCGAAGATACATAGATAGATACCTGGTAGGTATGATACCTCGCGAGTGGCTTTATGAGCTCTAACCTCAGCCTGTCAACTATCACAGGCACCGTACAGGCCCCTGAGACCGTACAGCAGTATCGTACGAGTGCTACTGCTGCTGTACTGCTGTTTTGCATGAAAGCATGCCGATATGATTGCCCATCGGCCTACTGTATTTCATTCGGGTCCTGGAAATAAATAAATGTGGATTGTTTTGGGCGGACGATGTCGGTTTTTCCCTGGGAGTCGGTCGAGGTACTCGCAAAAAAAGAGGATTTTGCGGTGATCCGCGGAAGAGGGCGGAGGGAGAACTTCTAGGTAAAGGCAGGGGCAGGATCTACTGCTGTGTATCTGTACAGTACGTACCCCATCATCTCCGTATAGTTGCCACGGCGTTGCTCTGTGGTGGTTGCATGCATTCCCCGGCATCCCCGATCATTTATCTATTATTAATAGGAAACTCACAGGAAGTATCGTTCTCTCGGTGCGTGGCTTCTCTATTTTGTGCCAGGATGTTCTTCTGCCCTTGCTGCTCAACCCGCCGGTCTATCAGATCAACACCGTATTTCTACCGAAGAGCGAGCACGGCTTTCTGGCCTGCGACCCCCACGCGGGAACAGCCATGGTTTGCACCAATCTAACCCCGTATTTTCTCCTGCTCTGCACGTTTTCCCCCACGTCCCCCTTATAGCCTACGACTGGTTTAAGGTAGGAAAGCCGAGGAGAGCTCATATCATGGGGTCGGTTCCTCCTCACCTGTTGTCAGGACCGGAATCGACCAGCTGCGCACGGTAGATAGATATACCCCTGGAATGTGGCGTACTTGACGTACAGCAGGCCGTCTCGACTGCAGCAAGCACCACGTTCGACGTTGCAGAGTGGCCAGGGTAGCGGGAACGAGAAGGGGCTCCCGTTGCACAACACAAGCTTCTTTTTTTTTGCAGACTCTGAGGGGTGCGCTTGTTGTTGTGCTCGCTGGGAGAGGACTTTATTGTGGACACCGTTTTTCGTTCCTCCCCATTTGAAAATATTGAAACGGAACCGTGCTCGTTCCGGTTCATGATATATATACCTCGAAGTATACTTTATAACCACGTGGTGCGTGTCTTTTCGTGTCCTCGACGAGAGGTTGTTGTATTGTTCTCTGCCCAAACGTGTCAGGTATGATGTGACATGATGCGTCAACGTAGTAATAAGCCTGTACACAGAGTATTATCCGTGGGACTCGAGAGAAAGGTTACGCTTATTTGAGCTGTGAGGGGGCGTACGGCGGTAGTTGTCATACCGTATAGGCTACCAGGTGTGGTCGATGTTGCTGAGGATCATGTTTATTCGTGAGGCGGTAAAACAAACAAGTACAGAATAATAAACTGCTCTGCAGTAGTACTCGTACTGTGGTGTAAGCACACCCATATGGTGATCTGGTATATATATGAGCATATAAGAGGTAGCACAGCGCCATTTCGCCTTGTACTTGAATAAGAGGACAACAGCAACACAAACAACGGCAACAACAACAACAGCAGGGTATATATACCCCCAAAAGAAGGTTGGCTTTGCCGCTTTTCGAAGAGTGGTAAACTGAACTATTCTTAAACGTAGCCTATACTCATAATATACTGAAGTATAGTTGCCTTGTAAGTGCAGCCACCTGCTACTACTAGTAACTGTGAATGGTATGCCGCTGCTGCTGCTGTCAGTCAGTGTGAAACAAGCTCGTTTTACACCGTACCGAACTGCATCTCCTTTGTTCCACGTATCATCATTATTTCACACGTACGTGTAGAGTATAATTACAGTTAGTTAGTTCCCAATTGAGTACAGTTCTCAATTGAGTTTCGGTGCTCAGTGCGCCCCACATGTTTCATGCGTATCCAGGGCTGCTTTAAAAAAATGTGATCATAGTATAGGTCGGTGGCAGTTTCCCTGGTCCGTCACATCATGAGCTTGATTATTGATAATGTGTACGGACAAGACACGGCCATCGCAGTCAGTCGTAAAAAACGAGGTTCGAGGGACCCAGAATGCCGCCTGTGCTTTGCTAAATAAAGCCAACGGGGAGATATATTGATTATCCACATGAATGAGCTGAGACGACAGGTTGTTCGCGGTACCTTAGTTCTGCGGGGGTCAATATTTATGTATGCCGCGCTTTCGACTCGCCCAGAGCACTATATTCAAATGCAGGCGTGCACACATACATCTGCACATACATCTGCCCCCCCCCCCCCCCCCCCCCCCGATCGCAACCTTTTTATTTCACGGCCCATGCATCAGATCTCACATATTGCCCCCTTTTCACCCTGTCTGTGGATAGGATCACTACTACTACTACTACTGTGCGTAGCAAAATGGTTCTGCCGTTCTCAATGTAAACAACGGCGTGATGAGCGCCCAACTGTTGGAGATGTTCTCTATTGGGAATGGGAACGGTGCTCCGTCTTGTTGGGGATGCGCGTGCTCAATATTATTATAGTCAACTGATTAAGGCGAACAACTAACAACGTGTACGCCCCCCGCCCCCCCCCCCCCGACACCGCCGAAATTACAGCAGTAATGCGTCTTTTACACTCACTTCTTGCTTGTATAACGTGATGATGACGCAATATATGGCATCTCACATTGTGTCACTGCTGTAGCATGTCCATCTGAAATCGAGTCCGTCGTGATAAAATGGGCCACCCGGTACGTACGTGTATTATAGAAAACACCCTATTATTATTGGAAGACCTACGTTGTGCTGGCGTCACAGGGGGGCATAGTAATCAGAACCCAAGATCGACCCGAAAAACGCATGTATCCCCCTATGATAAAATGTGCTCACTATTAATACCACATTTGGTTATGATTCGCTTGTGTTTCCCCGTAGTAGTATTTCTACGTCATTACAACAAGAACTGCTGTAGTCACTCGGCAGCGTAAAACAGCCACATTGAGCGACCCCATAATACCGCCCCCACAGCCCGGATTGTGCACCGGATCGGCAATCGTCTGGAGCATGTATATACCACGTGTATGCCACAGGGCGTGCTTCGATGGTGCCGGGCTTGATGATGTGCAGGCTCCTCGCCGATCCTCACATCCGGACCACACCCAAAACGCAGCGAAAGAAGAAACTGTCATTTTGAGGAAGAGGGTAAAAGAGGTGCGGCATTTTACTTCAGTCATAAGGCCAAAATAGGCCATGGCGCGCCCGAAAAGTCCGTTCTCTTGTGGTATAAATATAGTATACACTACAGCAGTAACTGCATACCAGGTATTAGCTATTTGTAGGAGACTGGGCACGTTCTTCAACGACCTTTATAAATTAGCTACGTAATCGCAACAGATCAAACGGCGTGTATTCGGCCCTCCTGCCCTCCTGTGAACCCGTGCATATACCCTGTCTGCCATCTCCTTCCTACTTTAGTCTACCGCAGTTCCCCGTTTACTCCTCCTGTTCCCCCCCCTCTCCGCATCCCCTTGGTCGGACTTTCTGCCACTTCTCCTGTTTGTTGCCCCCTCCACCCCCATTCCCTTGGACACCATCCACGGCGGATGCGCGGCGCTGCCTACTCATCTCAGCCTCAGCCTCGTGCCATTTCACCATGAACCGTTCGGCTGCTCCAAGGATCCCCCGGTACCACTTCCCCGCCTTTTTGGCTGCAGTGGACCACAACGCGGTCTCAACTCCAAACACCAAGGGGGCAACTTCCCTTGACCCTTCGGTGGCTCGGAACTCCCTCAGGTCTTCGACTATGCATCTATGCCAAGTCTTACACTGTCCGCCTGGTCTCGGGTTCTCCCCCTCAGCTGTCGTCCCGAACATTGCCCGACTGGGTAATCGCTCCTTGCTTTGCCGTGCTACGCCCCCCGCAAAGAAGAGCCGCCGTTTACGAATGGTCGTTTCGATGCTCTCCCAACGTGTCATCTTGAGGGCCTTCGCGTACGAGAGGGTGACATGGTCAGTACGAAGTGTGCCATAGTAGGTGGCGTTCTCAGGTCTACATGTCGGGCAGGTGACACGCTGTAGCAAGTGAAACAAGTACGGCCTATTTGCATGGAAGATATCAACATGACTGGCACGCATATCGAAACAAAACGGTGGAAACTCTCTGGGAAAATCTCACGAAAGAGGCTTTCGCTGTGTGCTATGTGCAGGTCGGCGTGGAACTTTGTACAGGACGTGTGTGGCCATTTTCAACCTTCTACGTCGGCCCAGGCCAACCCGACCCCAGACCTAACCTCAACCCCAGACCCACCCATCGTGGGGGGCTCGAGATTGGTAGGGATAGTATGGTGCCGTTTTCCTAAGGAAACTCCGGGCGATCGAGAGGCCGACCTCGACCAGTAAGACTCGCACCCTGCACAAAATGTTGTGCCCACCAGCCCTGCACATAAATTGAGTCTACCAAAGGCATACGTATTCAGCTCTGAGGATAGTGTCAACATCAGAGGGACAGAGGGACCCCGTTTTCTGTCGATTTGAAAGGTTTTTAGAGATGTTGCGACGCATACTAAATGGGTGACACGTCAAACTCACGGGTACGCGGGTACTCAAAGAACCCGCCGAGTACCGGGGTTGTGGTCAGCCCCAAAACCCGCGTGTTTCTAGTCATTCGGCACGGGTTTTGCCCGAGCGAGTTGTGCCCGCTGGGTACACGGGTTTCGATCATCCGGGGTACACCTCTAGCACGCAAACAAGAACGGGGAAGGATGTTCGACGGAACTGGCATGCACCTGCCTGTTGTCGGTTGTATGCCGATTGTGCCATGCAAAACGTGTCGGTTGTTCCAAGAAGCACGCACGACGCCTACTACAAAGTAAACGACAGATTGACAACAAGAGATCTCAGTACCGCGAAATATAAGAGCCCACCAGGAGGGGGTCGTGATCCCCAGCAAACAGTTCCGCAACAACAACATTTCCCACGTACTTTCTGTTTGTTGATACGAACGACAGCTGCGATGTCGGTTGTGCAATGGAAAATATGTAAAGCACGCACGACGGAAATCAAGTAATCAACAGACGAGGACAGGAAATCTCTGTACCACAGAGAGGGTCGAAAAAGCGAAATCTAAGAGTCCACCAGGGGGTCGTGGTCCCCAATCGGTTGTGAAACAACACACAGCGGGGTTTCTTGATATGGCGGTTGCGGCGTATCGGTTGGGGTCGTGATCCCCAACAAGCAATTCCGCAACAACAGCATTTCCTACATATTTTATGTTTATTGATACCACGGCTGCGGTGTCGGTTGTGAACAATATGTGAAACACGCACGACGGTTATAAAGTACTTGACAGACTAATGCGCATGATACTGCGACCATGTGAAACATGCACGACGGTCACAAAGTAGTAAAGAGACGAATGGACAGAAGATCTCTGCACCACACAGAGGATCGAAAAAGCGAATTATAAGGTCCCCAAAATGCAGTTCGCCCATGACAGGATATACCTGGCCCCCCGTCTCTGTCTGGGACACAGAGTGTTATTCTTACTGCTGAACTACGACGGCGCTTGTGCTGGGACTGTCTGAGTTCTATGTATTGCAGTGTTTTTCTCGTCTTGAAGTCCACGCGGAGATTGTCATCAAACGTAAAGACGTCGCGAAAGGGTACCCGGTTAAGAGCTCCTTGGAACAGGCCAGATACAGACTATACACGGGGCATGCTCTTCTTGTGTCCTCGTATATTCGAGCTCCTCGGTTCAACAGCAATGACACATATGCGATATATACGCGTGCTCGAGTACTCTCAGTGCTGGGCATGCTCTTCTCAACGCTTCCTGCTCCTTACGTGCATGCTGATTACTATCTACAAGGATATTGGGCATACTTTTCTCGTATCCCCGTAGGGTCGAGCCCCCCGGTTCAACAGCATTCCCCTTGTTTGGGTGGGGTGTCCACAGACACACAGCGGGTGGTGTTGTTCAATTTCAACAGCATTTCCCTTGTTTGTAGTGCTCTTCTCCACGCCTCTTGCTCCTTGTGTGCATGCTTGTGGTGTTGGTGCGACAGGTATGGTATCTATACTCGTTCGTGCTCGAGTGCTCTCTGCGCGGGGCATGCTCTTCTTGTGTCCTCGCATGGTTGAGCCCCTCGGGTGGTGTTGGTACAGTATGGGTATTGTATGGTACGTGATACGGTGCGGTGGGGCAATGTGTACGGTGTGGCACAGTATGTGATATCGTATGTTGGTATGGTATGATGATGGTACGGTTTGTTTGGTAGATAGCCGGCGCCCCCAGTGGTTTGGTAGGTGGTCCGTGCTTATCAAGATCTATTTCGTGGGTTCGGGTCTCACCGAGGGCATGCTCGTGGGGGGGTTTTCTCGCACAAAAATTGATTCGCGGAAAACGCGAGAGCGTGAGTGAGCTATATTCAATGAACTTCGACGAGCAGTGGGAACGCTGAACCCTATACGCGGCAAAATAATAAAGGCACGTACCGGGGGGGAGAAGGGACGACACCTGTGTCCACGGCTTGTCCAGAAGGTCGCAGAGGGTAAAATATCCTACGAATCAGGCTGGAAAGAAAAAGTGACGATTAATATATATATGTATATACTATACGGAAAAATCACGGTATGTGATATGGTATGTTGGTGGTATGGCATGATAAGACGGTATGGTGGATATATTATATGACTAAATATTGCCTGGTGGTATGGTATGTTTCAGTATATAAGGTCTGTAAGAGTTGAATACGTCATATGAAGATCATCTGTAACGAACTAATATATCGATCATCGGAACAAACAAATAAAAGTTCGAAAATGTGTCAGATATGCGGACAGACAGACAGACAGACAGACAGACAGACAAATTTGCAATATAGAGACTCAGTTTTACAAGCTGAGAATATGTTACCAGCATGTTGCTACAGTATCCAACCCGCCCGAATGTGATTCATCTTCGGAATCTTCGATGGCGGCGTGTTTGGTGAGGCGGGGAGAGGATGATGGTTATCGAGATTTCGTTCATGTTCACTCTTCTTTCGACCCCCTGGTCGAGTGTTTTCTTCATCGTGGTTCTCTCCACTTGATTTTCACTTTCTTTTAGGCAACAAACGCGGAAATATTACTTTGGCGGGACTCGAACCCGGGACTTCTTTTTTTGTTCGTAATATTCAGGTAAACCAAACTGAGCCACTCAGTCAGCGCTGCCACCTCATCAAAGCGAGAAGGTGAGCTGAATACCACCTTCACTACGACTTGGGGGTTGTACAAGCCGTAGGGTCACCACCCAGCACGAAACTAGTCTCGGAGTCTCTGCTTGCAGTCGACCCTTGTCTCCCGCTGAAAGCGTAGGTACGTCCATCAAACCGGTGTCCAAGGGCGTGACCACGCCTGTTCGGCCCGAAGGGGGTGCTCTGCGTACCACTACTGCTCCAACCAACCCCCTTTGGCGTTGAAGCGCGTCCATACCTTGACAACAGCAATCGTACCAGCATGAAAGGCGCCCCTGCATATATATGCAAACTCGTCTACCCACGAGCATAATATACAGTACCCGCCAAGCTTCTGTTATGAACCTTCCAAACGTGCATGAAAACCGATTTTCCGCGGAAGGATCGGAACTACTCCACGTTGTCGACCTTGCACGCCACGACAGTATAGCCGAAAGTGTGCCAGATGTTGACTACAGCCTGTACATGGCCCTAAACTTGACCCACATCGGCCCTTCGCCACGCCAATGACACCACAGTACAATACGCACACAGGCAACCACGGCGATGGTGCGCCGAGTTGCACCCATATTGGAGCAGCGCTCTATATCGTCTATTGTGTATGGTACTGGTACTGCGAACCGTCGTAAACTACAACTACATTGTAAAACTTGAAAGCTGACATTCCCTCCTCTCGCAACTGTAAAACACATACTAATAAAAATATTTTCAATACCAGGTAGTAAGGATGAACAGCGGCTTGGGCCAAGAGCTCGTACTGACTGAAACGCGGAAATCGACTGTGCAATCCCGTAGACATCACAGGGGAACATGGTTAGGGGCAACCCTATCACACAACTCCATACCGAGAAGGAACTCACGAAGGCTGTTGCTTGCCGAGAGACAGAATAACCCCCGCCCGACGGCAATGGCGGCAATCAAGAACCGTACCACACAACCGTTACAGCACCCTTGATATATAGTGCGGAAATCTGAAAGATTGCAGGGCCCCCAAAAAATACTACTCCAAGGGTTCTCGAACGGCCGACCGTCAATCGCGCTTCCAGCCTCAGTCAGCCCCCATCGCCCACGGTGCAAACGGAGAGAGCCAAAAACGCTGCCGGTGCTCTGGTCCGAGAGCCATCACCCCACCGCGTGCAGTATTGAAACGTAACCGGACACCAGGCACTACTTGTACTGCACCAGATGCAAGTGCAACTACTGCCAGAGGATGAGAACGTGTTGCCATCTGAGCTACAGTAAAAAAGAAAACAGTCTAGAAAGATAAATAACAATCTAGCACCAGAGTCTCTCTCCTCGAACGGTCAAAATCTTCTATCAATAGACAAGTTCCCTACGAGAATGGGACGCGGGAAAACACCTACCAATACTACACTACACTCGACTTTTGACGAGGAGGAATCACTGACCTGCAGTAGACTATTTTCACCGGTGAAGATTTTCATGTTCTTCGCATGCCTGTGTCTTTACCTTACCTAGTTGACCACAGCTTCGCGTTCTGTCCGTCGTTACGCTTCTTCATCGACTACTAAAAATGTACCTGGTAAGATTGCCTACAATATCTGTGCCACAGGCGTAACGTTTTGCTTTGTTTCTATACGAGTAGACCTAAAAACCCATAAACATTATGATAAAACAAAAAAACAACAAAAACTGAAAACGGTAGAATACCATCATACAACGCACATCACGCCAACAAGGATGCGCGCCGTACAACAGGTATACTACGTACAAAATAAACACGATAGGGGAACACACTCGGCAAGCTGCCTCAAGCAATACAGGACGCCTTGTTAACGCCCCTGCGTGCGTAATTATGCGGTACCTGCGCTTACCGCGACAAGGTTTAGCCTAGGCTTGGAGGGGGGTCATGCATCCTAGAGAAGCTCAGCATACTCCTTTCCGACCTCCATTTGTCTACGGTCTCCTTTCCCCGAAACGTATTGGTTTTCAAGCCGCTATAGGCTTAATAAATACCTGGTACGAGTGTAACTACGTTTACCCGCAGCGGAGCTGATACAAATGGAGATTGGGTCAGAGCTCGAAACAAGGAACCAAAAGCATACCTGGTAGCATCTATCTGCTTGCCTATTCCTGCGAATGTCTGCCAGCCTGAGAAAAAAGAGGAAACGTTCATTCAAACAGCACCGGAAGCAAAACGAGCTACAAGAATAAACGTACACCAGCACGCGGTGCATGGTACCTCATTTTCACGCTTCCACCGCAAGAAAACCAACAAACACCGGCAGCACTGAACTTTGCTTCATTTCCCAGTTTCCATGACGATACCACGTCGTCGAAAGGACACACCCGCAGTGTATTCCTACTATCTGCTTCCAGCTTCATCGACGATGCGTTGTCGACGATAAAGAGGTGGACACAGCCAGGAAATGGGTACCATACGATTCTGCCGCCGCTACCGCCATCTTCACCGAGGACATAAAGGTGGCGTTGCACGGCAAGCACAGCCTATAGTTTCCACCGTTACCGCAACCGCCACCTCCGCCGTCGCGGCCATGACAATCCCGCTTCTCAGGAAGCGTAACCTACGGTCGCCTCCGATACCGCAGTCTCCACCCCCGCCGTCGCGGACGTAGCAACCAAGGTTCACGTAACCTACGGACACCGCCGCTACTGCCACCGCAACCGCCACCTGCGCCGTCGGAGACATAACGATGGCGTTCACGGCCAGCGGTACCTACGGTCTCCGACCGGCACTTGTTTTTGTCAGAAAACAGAAATGAAACCCCAACACAGAGAGCGTATAGACCTACGTTCGCCTACTAACTAAACAGCAAAAAGAAAAACAAACAAAAATGTGTACACCAACACAAAGTGGGCACATAATTATGCATTAACCCCAACCACCAGTCAATCGGGCTACACGGCAGAGGACCTTCCACTCAGCAACGCGCTGTACTGTACAGCGGCAGCGCAAATCGAGAAGCTGAAAACAAGGCAAGCACACGTTGTCACCCCTGCGAGACCTACAGCCCGCTTAGGAGAGGAAGGACCCTGACCGCTGAAAAGGCGTGCCCCGCGATCACCCACGATCGCCTCACCCACAAGAAAAAACACGACAAAGACAACCATTTTTTGCTTCACGGCGCAAAGCGCTTCGTCGGCTGCTGCGTGCAAGCGCTTGGGCCCTTTGAAAAAAATGCAAGGTTCCTGATCACCCACCGTGAATCAGGTGCTATATAGCGCTAAGCTGCAACAACTACCCTCACACTGGGCCAGTTCACAAACCTTCAACGCCGAACCTTTCAGAAAGAAACAACTGCCGCACTGGCCGCACTGAGGAGAAGGACGTACAGGTCATCCCCACCTACACGCCATTCAAAGGGTGTAGTAGTGTGTGACAAACACAGGCACAGGCTGACTGCCTGGCGTAGAAAAGGGGTATCCTTCTACGACAGGGATTCCCTTCGCTGCTTGCTAGACAGTACCATCCGACGATAATTAGAACTACATCTTGCCAACACGCCTCTCGGTGATACCTGTACGTCGCCTTCAAGTTCCAACATTATGGTCAGCTACCCCACCGGGCGTACATGCGTTGCGTAAAACAAAACATCCACCCCGCAACTGGCTATCTGCGCTTCCCGCCTGTCCGAGCCCCATACGTATCCTACGGCGGCTTCATTCAAGGTCCGATCCTTCGCCTGCTCCGGTTGGAAGTCGGCCCTCGGGAGTCCGTCTCCTGAGACTTGCTGCCATCCACTGCTCGTGCACTAAGCGTAGCCGGGGTCGGCGCGGCGGCGGGGGCGCTGGGCACTCCGACCGTAGCCGTACCCGTGGCCTGAGCCGCAGCCGTGACGAACGCGAAGACTGGAGTCGCAGCGGGGCCGGTGGCGGTAGGGGGAGCCGGAACAAAGGCGGGTGCGGATGCCGGAGCGGAGGAGGCAAAGGGGTTGCACGTCGAAGGCAGCCCCGAATACGCCCCGTTCGTCATGGGCGGGGTAAGTCCTGGTCCAGATCCAGAAGACGGAACACTTCCGGTGTGTGAGTAACCCGCCTGCTTTGACAACGAGCGGGAGGGACACGGCGGGGGGGGGGCTTGGCTTACTGCCCGGGACCGGCTTTCATGAAGCACAAAGCGAGCGTTGATGGTGCCTGGCAAGGATAATCCTACTGTACGTATGTAAATCCTGGAAGAAAAGCAAAACATATACTAATACATATGGTCGCCAACTCCACCGAGTACCATTGTAGGCTACATCTACTACCAATAATCTCACAAGGCTTGCATATCGCCCCCTAGCCCCGGCGAGGACCGCCATCGCCATCGTGTGGCCCGAACGACAGAAAGGAGCCGCACAAGCACCAAAACGCAGCACTACTATTAGTCGCGATTCAGGCGCACCCCATTGCAGGACGCGAATCAGGCATGTGAGCGTTGACGACACCGTACTGGCTCTACAGTAATACATAGCATACGGTGGACACAACGGACAGAATGCAGTATTCGTCCCCCATTACTTAGCCCCGTCCATTCCCCATCTTCACCTGCGCCGTAGCGTGTCCCCGAGACACGATAGGTGACGGCACCCAACCTGGCGGACCCTTCTCCACACCAGCAACGATCCTTTGCATCTCGTCATGGGGCAGCTGCACCCCAGTCATCGCCCCCAAAGCCTTCGCCTGGAGCCCCCGCACTTCGGCCTCAAGCGCGGCCATGTTGTCTCTGGTTGCATCGGGCGGCAATGGTTCAGCGATCCGGGGACGAAAGGCGGTGAGCACAGGGTCCATGAGAACGGAGCGCTCCACATACCGCCATTTGACTGCTGCATTGATGGCTCGGGCAACCATCGATGTGAATGGGGAAGCTATTAATTGTACCCTTAGCGGTCAGAACGCAGAGGGTAGATGATGTTTTTTCGTGATATACCGCGGTCTCAAGGGTGATCAACCCAGGCGGGAGGTTGTTTGTCGTAGAATGTATTACGTCAACACACGGGTTGTTGGGCTGCTCAACAATCGTACGGCCTGGAGCAGGAGGTTGCATACCATTTTAGACACAATTCTAATCATTTCTGACGAGCTTGCAACCAACGACGGACACCAAAACAGTATACAAAAATAACGTGATAGCGACGCGAATATTAAATATGAGCACAACTAGAACAATCAAAGTACTTAATCTGCGAAAAAATTACGATTTCAAACGTGAAGGACATCAGCAACACTACACGCGCGACGTACTGCCAAGTGGTGTGCAGGTTCCGGCACCTGTAGTGCTCACTAATTGGTTCTGTAGATTTTCCTATACGTTAGGTAGGAAATGTCATGAACAAGGGTTCTTTGCATTCGACAGCCGTCCACTGGTGGTATGTAAGCGAGCTAAAACCAGCCCCATCGATCGGTACCCGGTGTAACCGAACGAAGATCTAACACAAGCACAGCGTCAAACTCTAGGAGGAAGCGTCGTAGCTGGTCAGGAAACACTGAGACAAATTCCGGGGCGACGACTCGCTCCGGTGGGCTAGTGGTACCTTCGAATGCTGCTGCTGAGAGTTGAAGCTGGAGTTCGAATCCCACGTGAGTCGTACTCTCGAGAGTTTATTTGTAAAACTAAAAGAAAAAAGGAATCAACTGCTGGGAGCGCCTACAGTAGTAGCGTGGGTAGGCGCAGTTTGATGCGACTCGACAAGGGAAGAAACGGCCGACGTCTTCTCGCGATAAAAAATGCAAGGCAAGAACCGTAGTGGGGAGGGCGGAAAAGAGCCTGCTTTGTGACCTCGGATCCAAGTTGCGACTAGGAAGGATGGAGAGAGAAAAGAAGGGCGAATACAATAAACGAGATGCGAAAAGTAACTATACCTTCCCTTAAACGCACAATGCCATTGATAGTGGAATACAAATGAACAAGATGCGAAAAGCAACTATAGCCTCCCCTAAACGCACAATGACATTGATAGTGGAATACACGATCTAGAGTACGCACCGCCGCAAGTCAACCGCTGCAAATCCCGCCCCAAATAATCGATTCTACGAACAACATGCGAACGCAGTAAGCTGGCTCCATACATAACCCGGGGAAACCTCCAGCGTTTCCCCGCGGACACCATGCAGATAGCGGCAACCCCTACTCACTTGTTCTTCACTAAGAGGTCGATAGCCACCCTATCTTCCACATGGACCGGCGTGTTTTTCGCTACCTCTTGAACCCACAAGAACACAGGTCGCAAGTCGGCTGGGACCTGAGCAGAAGGCGGTTGGCATTTGTGCGTTCATCTACGGTGTTAGCGGTAGGAACTTCAAGCGACTGTCTACGTTGAGGCTATGATGCTGGGCGAGTAGGCGTGCAGCGCAACTACTAGAGACAGGTGTGGGCGTGATTCGAGGCTGAAATGTACTGTGCTCTATTCGACCCACGCGACCGAGGTATCATCGAATGTAGCTTCCAAAGTTGAGTATCAACCACTCATTCGTTCGAACTCACATCTGATGTGCTTCAAACTACTCCACATACAGTACGTGAACAGGACAAAACAGACGCAAGGCCATTGAGGAGAAATCTCTGTCTACGACGTTCTCCTAAATCGCTACGAGCTACCAGGTATCATGCGGTAATGCCGCTGTAGGTAGTCGTGCACTCACAACGGTGGCGACTTCTGTTAAAATCTCAATTCTTCGCTACCGAGGACCCTCGGCACTGTGCTGTTCCGCGTTGATACCATACCTGAGAGGCTACGGGGGGAGGCGCAGTGCTCGTTGCTGCCGAAGGAGCAGCAGGCGCAGCAACTTGTGCCGCCATGGCCAACTGCGCCTCTAGGGCGCGTCCCTGTTCGCAGGCCCTGTTGAGCCCATTCTCCGCTGCCGAGGCCCTGTGCTCGGTTTCAGCCAGGCGAACCTGGAGGGCGGCGTACTCTCGCTGCCAGACCGCTAGACTGTTCTCGGCTTCTTCATATTTTGGCTGCAAGGCCGTCAGTTGTGTCTGTGAGTGGTTAAATGCCTGGAGCAGCGCCGAATATTCTCTGTGAATGTCGGTGAGCTGTTGCACTTGTTGCCGGGTGGCCACTCGTCCCCGCGAGATCGTAGCCTGCGCGATGTGCAGCTTTCTCTCCGCAGCCCGCTGTAAGGCCGCGTGGTGCTTGGTCTTGACAACACGGTCCGACCTCTTCACCGCTCTGATGAGCGACGCGCTGGCGTTGCGAAGATCTAGGTGAGGCATGTTTTTGACAGGAGCTGCAGGGGGGTGTCACAGGAGAAGGGGAAGCGCGCCGGGGGGGGGGGGGGGGGGGGGATTAGAACTCCGCAATAGGTGGGGGGTGAATGGAAAGACACTTGGTTAATGGCATACCGACATGTCGAGGGAGACCAATTCGCATCGATTTATTTTTAATGCTTCGTTTTTGGTCCCTCTCACGAAGGAAGGAACTTTCATCTCGAAGAATTAGCATTAATTCCAGGTGGAGTACTAACACGTACCAGGTCAAGATACATCCTGCCAGAGGAGCAGTGTGGCTTTAGGCCCGAACGGCGACGGTCGACATGATGTTCGTGGTGCAACACTTGCAGGAATTGGCAAGGAAGAAGGACACTCCGCTGTTCATGTGCTTTGTCGACTTCACCAAAGCCTATGACTCCGTCGACCGAACCCTCCTGTGGGCTGTCTTGGCTCGCTTTGGCGTGCCACCTAGAATGCTCACCGGTATCCGCCAATTCCACGACGGCATGCGAGCATGCGTGCGGCCGGATGACGGCAAGTGCTCAGATATGTTCCACGTGAAGCAGGGCCTACGGCAAGGGTGTGTCCTCGCGCCATTGCTGTTCAACATGTTTTTCACGCGGTGCTGCGTGTGGCGGAGAAACGCTTCGCCGCTGATAAAGCCATCACGGACAGCTTGGTGCAACTCCAACGAAAGCAGGAGAAGAAGAAAAAGAAGAGGGGGAAGGCACGGGCCGGACACGCCGACGGACAGGGGGCTGATAAAGTGGCCCAGACACTGTGGGCTATGCTGTATGCTGACGATGCGGGCATAGTATCGCTATCACCTAACGGCCTGGAGAGGATGATGACGGTGATCGTGACTGCATGTGCCGCTTTCGGCCTGACGGTCCCGGAGGCCAAGACGGAGATAGTGTGTCTGCAAACGAAAGATGGGGGGAACGTGCCGTTCACCGTCACCGCAGCCGGGCAAGTGTACAAATAAACGACCGAGTTTGTGTATTTGGGCGGGACTATCAGCGCAGATTGGACGAGCTGAAGTGTCGAGGTGACGCGTCAACTCCAGAGGGCATGGGCGTGCTTCGGGCGGTATAAGATGGAACTATGACCGTCCGGGTGTGCGCCTACGCCTGAAGGTGCGAATGCTGAGAGCCGAGGTGATCGAAGCGTTGCTCTACGGTTGCGTTACTTGGAGCCCGAGCAAGGCTGAGTACGGTAGGCTACGGGAGGTCCACCACAAGATGCTCCTCCGATGCATCGGCTGGCGAAAACGAAAGCGCGAAGACCACATTCTATCCTATGCTAGCGCGCTTCTCAGGACAAACTCTGAGAGCGTTGAGACGACGGTACGCGGACGTAGGCTATTGTTTGCGGGCTTTGTGACACGCATGGGAGAGGAGCGTCTGCCGAAGAGGGTGATGTTTCGGGAGATGGTTGGTGGTAAGGGTTACTCTGGAGGACAGGAGTGGGACTGGATGAGGTACCTTGAGGGGGACCTCAAGGAGTTTGGCGTCAAGCTCGAAGGGTGGCGCGAGGCAGCACAGAAATCCGGCAGATGGTTCCGACGGCTCGAGGAAGGGGCGGAGGTTTTCATGCGGAAATGGCGTAAGCATGAGAAGGAGGCATCGGCAGAACGGCGTAGGATAGCTGCAACCACGACCACAACCGTTGACGCCAACGCACGTGCGCAGAATGGCAGGGAAAAGGGGGGGGGCGAAAAGGGGACGAGGGGGAATGGGGGGTGGGGGGGGAGGGGGGGGCAGGCGGTCTGCCCAACAGATTGAAGCCTGGGTATGGCCGTCATCGTCATGATGCGCTCCCTTCTTTGGGGCCCAAGTAACTAGCATGGTGCCACCTGGGCAACTTTGCGTGTCTGTATGCTCCAGTGCCTGCCTTTCGTATTATCTTTCCCCCCCGCCCGTGTTTGTCCCTTTTTGTCCCTTATTTTTCATCTTTCTTTCTTTCCCGTTTGTACCTCTTTGTGTCTCTGTTTGTATCTTCCGTTTTGCTTTTTTGCTTTTTGCTAGCGGTATCTGCTTATTTTGTTGTCCTTTGCTTCGTCTTCTTTTTTTAGTTTTTTGTCTGCTAGTCTCTTTTTTGCTTCGCTGGTGTTCTAGGTTCATTCTTATCGGAGAGCGCTTTTTCCATAATTTCCAAAGTTTGGAAATAGTTGAAATAGTTGGAGATATGTATCAATACACGGAGGCGTTCTGTCACTATTCGTGAAATTCTCCAGAAGAACCAAAAATATCAAGCTCGTTAACATTCCAATATTTGGGGAAAAAAACAGGAAAATATGGAAGATTGAAAAATTGCGCGAAAAAAATATCGTAAATTTGGAAAAAAAAACTCTCCGACAAGAATGACCCTTAGTGGCGGAGTGGGTATGCTTGGTTTTTTGGTCTTATCTCTGTTTTACACCCCTCGAGAAGCGTGCGAGCCTGAAATCTGCGAAAAATTGCGCATTCTCTTTTGTGTTTCCTGCCTTGATTTCTTGCTTTTTATTGCTTCTTTGCCTGAATTGTTTTTTTCTCTCTCTCTTCCCTTTTGGATGTGTGATTTTTTTCGATTTTTGACTTCGATTTTTCGACGTCGAGTTGTTATTTTCATCCTGTCTACCTGGTATTTTTTTTCTGGGTAGTATGTATGTGGTCTTCTCGCTTTCTGTGGCGACTTGTCCAGCGTACCGCATGTATCTGATACGTACGCGCGCGGACCTCCTTTTTTATGTTTTGTCTGAGGTGTAGATCTGCTTCTGAATCAGTTATCGTGTGTACTGCTCTTTGATTGTTTTATTTTGTAGGGTATTTCTTCCACTCCTCCAGAGCTATGGGATCTTGTCCCGCGACCACGGACTGCACTTTATTGTGGCGATGAGTTAATGTGAGAACAACAACAACAACAAACAATAAAAGCGGCTGACGGACGGCGGGGAGGCCGGAGGAGTGAAGCGCGCCTGTGTCGATCTCTGATGATGCAGCTATTATTGTACGTATGGCCTCGTCGCTTTTGCCTAGCTGGTGACTGATAACGTGGCCCACCGCCAACTGGCTGCTGAGGTGTGTGGAGGTTGCTGCTGCTTTCGAACATATTCTAATGCTGTGCCCGACAGCTCTTCATATGATACGTACGTACACGTAGTAGTGGCGACTCGGTCCCAGTCTCGTAGTACATGCCTGGTTTAGTCCACGATGAGGAAATGTCGAGATCACTCGCTGCTTGGCTGCCGTCCGGATGCATCTATCCTATGATATGATATTATAACATAGAATATCATATCATATCATATCGTATCATATCATATCATACCATACCATATCATACCATATCATACTGGTATCATATAATATTGTACGTATGTATGGTGTCGTATCATATCATATCATACCTGCTACCTGGTATAGGTTGTACAGCGTTACAACAGCAGATGAGAGTGGCAACACATACTGTTTGACGCAGATGCAAAACGACCGTTTGTGGAGGGCAAAGAGGTGTCTGTTGGTACCTACCGGGTATGTCGGGAGACGGCGGTTTGAGGCGTCGTTGGTCATACCTTTATTATGCTATTGCGGGGGACCATAGTGAATAGGACCAAATAAATAAATATTATTATTTCTCTTGCCATCAGACAATGTGCAGCATGATCTTCAACATGGATCACTCATAACTTTCCCGAAAGAAGAAAACCTCGGAAACAAAAGGAAACCCATGCACCAAGTCTACCTCCCTTCCGTGCCAACTTTCAGCTTGTCTACTCTATTTGCATTGTTAGCAAAATAGGTAAACATATAGTTTTTGTGTATACCTCAGGTCCGGTCCTATTTACTGTGGTCCCCCGTATTACGAGTATCATACGAGATCCCGCATCCCCCACTACCGCCGCCCGTCATGGGGCTAAATACATCCTTAGCTACCGTCTCCAGACATATTTCTGTGCGCAGATGCTCCCAGTATACGAGAGAGAGTAAACTGAAGTATATCGGAGAAAACATATGCCGGAGGTACTTCGAGTACTGGCAGAACCTGCGTAGTACACACAGAGTACCTGCACTGTAGAGTTGTACCCTGTACCCCGTCGGGCACCCGGACCAAACGGGTACCCGAACCAAACGGGTACTCGGACTTCTTCCGGGGGTACTACCCATACCCGTGGCCGCCTACCCGTTGTTTTGCACACGAACCCGGGTAGATAGTGCGTACGCGGGAACCCGGGTATCTGGACAACATACAGCAGTGCTGTTTACAGGTAAAAACTGAAACTGTATAAAACCGGTACGACGAGAGGAGAACCACAATTAATTTCATACCGGCATGATAGCTGACAAGTAAGTAGTACCGAATCAATGTAGAACACACCTATCCCCGAAAAAATATGTATCGGGCACCCGGGAACCCGTTCATATCCGGTACCCACAGATACCTGCTCATCATGTGGGGTACTCAGGTACCTGCTCATGTCCGGTACACGGGTACCCGTTCACGTCGGGTACCCGGGTACCCGGATGTGAACCCTCCGCCTTTTTCAACAAACGATTTCTTTGTGTGTGCGTATTGAGGACCTTGACATCTTTTGCTGGTCAGTACCGGGTATTGTTTTTACGTACCAACCAGGTGCTGGTACGATATAATTTATAATACCCTGGTACCACCTGGTAAGTTTTCGGAGGTTCGTACGTATGGTGAGAGATATTTCGAACCGGATGTACTTGTTCTAACCAGGTATCCGGGTACCCGTTGTTATTGGATAGCTGGGTACCCGGGTCCAATTACCCGGCAATAGATATTTTTCGTAGTAGTACGCGAACGGGTAGTGACAGGCCCGGGTACTACCCGTCGGGCACTCGGGTAGTGGACGAACGGGGTACAATCATACTGCTGTACTGCACCTCGCAGTGATGATGATGTTATCACATTAGCCCACGTATTCCCTGAAATCCTGGCTGTGATCACAAAACAGGCTGTAACAAAATGCATCTCGATGGCAGGAAACAAACAAGTACGAGGTAGTGCGCACGGCAGTAGTAGTAGTAGTATCACACCAGTCCAGTCCGTTAGGGAAACGGTACTAACGAGCTATGGAATACCATCCCGTATCACTTGTAACCGAATAACACCAGGAACATACCCATGGTATTTTATGTACACTCGGAGAGAAGAAAAAAAAAAAAAAAAAGGAAAAAATGACATAAATATTTAATGAATGAAGGAAAAAACTAGAGGAAGAAAAACGAAGCCAAAACGTGCGCTCAGGGCGCAGGCCGAGTCCCGAGGACAGGGTTGCTGTTTACTTGCTGGTATGAGCAGTCCTAGGATATAACTAGCTGATGGACCAACATAAGGACGTCGCAAGAAGACCAGAAGGAAGGCAAGAAGACAAGAAGAGGCGGGTAGCGACAAAAAACTATTAATAACAACAAACGGAAACGAGCAGTCCAATGTATGTCCAGTTGGTGGGGTAAGGACGACACAACCGACACAAACGAAGCCCTCATAAAGTTCGAGTAGTGGAAGTATAAATAAGCAGGACGTCTAAGACAGCCGAAGTACTGCGAGTTTGAAAGTATGAGCAGTAGTAGTACAGGATCCCGAAACACTTCAAGCAAGTGTCGTACAGACAGTATTCCAAAGTATCGAACCCCAAGATACACACTGCTGTACGAGTATTATATTCAAGAACAGGGAATATCCGCAGTAGTATCAAACCCCGAAATACTGCGCAGTATGTAGTCGCAGTACGAACAGAGAAAGGCCCAAAACACCGCGATTACCCGCGGTACAATATCCGCAGTAAGTATACGTATAATACCGAAAAACTGCTCTTCTTATTAATATTAATCGTACTCGAAGTATTTTATATTTTCCTCTATTATTATTATTAATAGCATTTTTTTTCTGGTTCTTCTACCGAAATATATACTCCAGTAGTACTCAAGTTTTCTCCCGTACAATGGGAGTATCTGTGCAACGCTGTCAGGAGAAGAGGTGAGCACCGGACAGGAAAATTCCAGGGCATTCCTAGGGTCGCCTTTTCTACCCCGGGACCATATATACCCGGCGGGAATCAGTTACCCCGGGATTTCGTGGTACTCTCTGTATGGTATCTGAGCACCGCGGGACTCCCCGCGACAGGATTCAACAACGACGGGATTCAACGGGATTTTTTTTCGGGATCGAGCCACGACGACATTCGACGGGACTGTTTGTGCGGGATGCGGCCAGAGCACCTCGATACTCGCCGGGACGGGATTCAGCCACGACGGGACTAAAACCGCAGGAAAAAACCCCGAAGAATGCCCTGAAGATATTCCCTGCGTCACCGGGAAATTCGATGTTTTATTCTCGTACAATGCTTCCCTAGCTACTACTACTGCTTAGCAGCTGCTGTCTGTAGCATACCAGGTATTCGTTGTTCGCGAACTAGATTAGGGATCACAAAAAAATACGGACTCAGCAGAATTGAAAGCGGAACCTGACGCTTGTACGTACCCTGTCATATTCCCAATATCTCCGGAGGGGTGACTAGCATTTATTTATTTTTTACGTGTCACCGGGATTTCACGTTACTCTACTCACTATTCACGGGATTCGGGATACTATCCTGAATTTCGCGGGACGTGGTTGTGCGGGAACGGGATGTAATGTGAGTACTTGCGCGGGACTCGTTTGTGCGGGAGCGGGGTTTCGCTTTTCCGTGGGCGCGGGGACGGGATACAATAATAACTTCCGTTGAGCTCGTTTGTGCGAGAGCAGCATTCCACACTTACTTCTCACGGGGCCATGGGATACTCCCGAATCCCGCACAAATCCGCGCGATGAATTCCGCAGGAAAAGTCCAGAGGAATTACCTGAAAAAATCGAAAATTCAAAAGCCCATAATAACCGGCTGGGAGACGTTATTCCCAGAAACGAATAACCGGTATAACCGGATATAACTGGCTGGACAACAACGATTTGACCGATAACCGGTGTACCCGGTTATTGCAGTGAAACGCCTCTCCATGATTGGAATCGCGAGGCATATACACTTCTCGTTTTGGTCGTCCTTCACAACTACTATTAGTGTGGTGAATCCTCGGAGTGACGTAGATGCTCCCTCCGGAACACTGCTGCATGCAATTAATTGCTGATCGAATGTACAACAACAGTAGTATATACCTGGTAGGATATAATTTGTGTATAGGACACGATGCTGGAATTCGAGCTATCAATGGTGGCAAATACATAATAATAGTAGTGCAAACTGCAGCTATCCCCCTACGAATGACTCTGTGGTTCAGCGTAGGGGGGTGGATAGATAGGGGGGTAGATAGACATCAACGCACGAGGCCAGTCGTCACGACGATGACGCAGGAAGTTCTTGACCTTTGCGAAGAGTAGGATGAAGCGAAGAGTCGGCAGTCGACTTCTCGTTGGGGAAGGACGAAGGAAGCGCATGATAATACTGTAGTGCTGTAGTACAAGTAGTGCTGCACAGAGAAAACCGAAAAATGGGAACGAAGCCTAAAATGAGAACCAAGCCGTATCTCCAGAACCATGTGGTGTACCAGGTATCAGAGAACAAAATTGATCCTGCGAACCCCTTGGCCAGCCCTGTGAGAGGAGCTCGTCAGAACGGTCATGCTCCATCTCGTGCCTTCGGGTGGGCGCAAAAAGCGATATACGCTGGCTCTATTATTGTGATTTCTCTAGATGCTGGCTACCGCGGCGATGCCGAGGACTTCCAGCCTGAGCGACAGCTCATTCGAAGGCTGCTGTACAGCCCCACAGGACTGTCAACTTTTTTTCTTGGAGTTGTACACAATTGGTTTGCTTTCTAAAAAAAAACGCCCGTTCTCATTTTTGGTTTCGTTCCCATTTATTTTTCCGATTTATCTGTTACAATGTGCACTCTTTCTCCTCCTTGTGGCCAATAGATCCGTCGTGTGGCTCGTGGTGTCGGACATGGTCGTATGATGTAGCCGTACACATGTCTGATACGTGTCATTGTCGTATTAGTTCAAGTGTCTTGAGTAACTGTTGTGTCACTGCAATCCATTTACGGAGATTGTGATGATAACTATGTTTCCCCGAGGGGTTGCATAAAATTGTGTTTGACCTGCTTTCAGGGGTCTTACAGAGTCTAGGGGAACGTGGCCCCCTTGCTCTCAGTACACTAAAAATAATTGATACCTTTCTACTTCTTCTACCCACCGCCTCATGGCAAGCCCCACCCACGCATCACCCAAGCGCACCCGGTGCACGAATTGATCCCTTACGCTACAAGCGCACCCGGTGCACGAATTGATCCCTTACGTGGCGCATGGCTCACATGGCTCATGGCACACGCCTACGAACCAGTATTATTTATTGCCATGCTGATCGTGCAGCAGTTAATAATTGCAGCAGTGTCTCAAGACGATGTCTCAAGACTCAAGAGCTTGTCGCGTTGGCTTAATAATGCGTACCACGGTGCCACGATGACACAACTACATCAACAGCAAAGCAGCAGTATCTATCTTTATCATCTATCTTTTGTCGCACCATCACTAACTAGCCTTGTATTAATAGTAATTAAGGGTGGTAAAAGTCGAGCATTCTATTTTCGGAAGGCTCTCCAGCAGATATTATCTGTCCAAGAACTTATTTGTTCGGTGTTGGCAAAAACGATCGCACCTCCTTGTCGCTCTTTTCTCAAGGTACCGTATACGAGTTGGGCATTGTACTATTAATACTGTGGCAAACCAAACGAGGGAGACGATAACGACGAGTACCTCTGCACTAATATCAACGGTGGACAGTTGTTGATTTTGAAGGGCCTTCGAGATGCATCGATTAAATACAACACAGCAGTACAGCAGTAGATAAATGGCGGAGAGGGCTTCGAGGCGAGGTATGTCCCCCTAGGAGGCAGTTAGTTGAAGTCGCGGCAGCGGTGTCGAAGATACATAGATAGATACCTGGTAGGTATGATACCTCGCGAGTGGCTTTATGAGCTCTAACCTCAGCCTGTCAACTATCACAGGCACCGTACAGGCCCCTGAAACCGTACAGCAGTATCGTACGAGTGCTACTGCTGCTGCTGTACTGCTGTTTTGCAAGAAAGCATGCCGATATGATTGCCCATCGGCCTACTGTATTTCATTCGGGTCCTGGAAATAAATGTGGATTGTTTTGGGCGGACGATGTCGGTTTTTTCCTGGGAGTCGGTCGGAGGTACTCGCAAAAAAAGAGGATTTTGCGGTGATCCGCGGAAGAGGGCGGAGGGAGAACTTCTAGGTAAAGGCAGGGGCAGGATCTACTGCTGTGTATCTGTACAGTACGTACCCCATCATCTCCGTATAGTTGCCACGGCGTTGCTCTGTGGTGGTTGCATGCATTCCCCGGTATCCCCGATCATTTATCTATTAATATTATTAATAGGAAACTCACAGGAAGTATCGTTCTCTCGGTGCGTGGCTTCTCTATTTTGTGCCAGGATGTTCTTCTGCCCTTGCTGCTCAACCCGCCGGTCTATCAGATCAACACCGTATTTCTACCGAAGAGCGAGCACGGCTTTCTGGCCTGCGACCCCCACGCGGGAACAGCCATGGTTTGCGCCAATCTAACCCCGTATTTTCTCCTGCTCTGCGCGTTTTCCCCCACGTCCCCCTTATAGCCTACGACTGGTTTAAGGTAGGAAAGCCGAGGAGAGCTCATATCATGGGGTCGGTTCCTCCTCACCTGTTGTCAGGACCGGAATCGACCAGCTGCGCACGGTAGATAGATATACCCCTGGAATGTGGCGTACTTGACGTACAGCAGGCCGTCTCGACTGCAGCAAGCACCACGTTCGACGTTGCAGAGTGGCCAGGGTAGCGGGAACGAGAAGGGGCTTCCGTTGCACAACACAAGCTTTTTTTTTTTGCAGACTCTGGGGGGTGCGCTTGTTGTTGTGCTCGCTGGGAGAGGACTTTATTGTGGACACGCGTTTTTCGTTCCTCCCCATTTGAAAATATTGAAACGGAACCGTGCTCGTTCCGGTTCATGATATATATACCTCGAAGTATACTTTATAACCACGTGGTGCGTGTCTTTTCGTGTCCTCGACGAGAGGTTGTTGTATTGTTCTCTGCCCAAACGTGTCAGGTATGATGTGACATGATGCGTCAACGTAGTAATAAGCCTGTACAGAGTATTATCCGTGGGACTCGAGAGAAAGGTTGCGCTTATTTGAGCTGAGGGGGCGTACGGCGGCAGTTGTCATACCGTATAGGCTACCAGGACCTGGTGTGGTCGATGTTGCTGAGGATCATGTTCATTCGTGTGGCGGTAAAACAAGCAAGTACAGAATAATATACTGCTCTGCAGTACTCGTACTGTGGTGTAAGCACACCCATATGATGATCTGGTATATATATGAGCATATAAGAGGTAGCACAGCGCCATTTCGCCTTGTACTTGAATAAGAGGACAACAGCAACACAAACAACGGCAACAACAACAACAGCAGGGTATATATACCCCCAAAAGAAGGTTGGCTTTGCCGCTTTTCGAAGAGTGGTAAACTGAACTATTCTTAAACGTAGCCTATACTCATAATATACTGAAGTATAGTTGCCTTGTAAGTGCAGCCACCTGCTACTACTAGTAACTGTGAATGGTATGCCGCTGCTGCTGCTGTCAGTCAGTGTGAAACAAGCTCGTTTTACACCGTACCGAACTGCATCTCCTTTGTTCCACGTATCATCATTATTTCACACGTACGTGTAGAGTATAATTACAGTTAGTTAGTTCCCAATTGAGTACAGTTCTCAATTGAGTTTCGGTGCTCAGTGCGCCCCACATGTTTCATGCGTATCCAGGGCTGCTTTAAAAAAATGTGATCATAGTATAGGTCGGTGGCAGTTTCCCTGGTCCGTCACATCATGAGCTTGATTATTGATAATGTGTACGGACAAGACACGGCCATCGCAGTCAGTCGTAAAAAACGAGGTTCGAGGGACCCAGAATGCCGCCTGTGCTTTGCTAAATAAAGCCAACGGGGAGATATATTGATTATCCACATGAATGAGCTGAGACGACAGGTTGTTCGCGGTACCTTAGTTCTGCGGGGGTCAATATTTATGTATGCCGCGCTTTCGACTCGCCCAGAGCACTATATTCAAATGCAGGCGTGCACACATACATCTGCACATACATCTGCCCCCCCCCCCCCCCCCCCCCCCCGATCGCAACCTTTTTATTTCACGGCCCATGCATCAGATCTCACATATTGCCCCCTTTTCACCCTGTCTGTGGATAGGATCACTACTACTACTACTACTGTGCGTAGCAAAATGGTTCTGCCGTTCTCAATGTAAACAACGGCGTGATGAGCGCCCAACTGTTGGAGATGTTCTCTATTGGGAATGGGAACGGTGCTCCGTCTTGTTGGGGATGCGCGTGCTCAATATTATTATAGTCAACTGATTAAGGCGAACAACTAACAACGTGTACGCCCCCCGCCCCCCCCCCCCCGACACCGCCGAAATTACAGCAGTAATGCGTCTTTTACACTCACTTCTTGCTTGTATAACGTGATGATGACGCAATATATGGCATCTCACATTGTGTCACTGCTGTAGCATGTCCATCTGAAATCGAGTCCGTCGTGATAAAATGGGCCACCCGGTACGTGTATTATAGAAAACACCCTATTATTATTGGAAGACCTACGTTGTGCTGGCGTCACAGGGGGGCATAGTAATCAGAACCCAAGATCGACCCGAAAAACGCATGTATCCCCCTATGATAAAATGTGCTTACTATTAATACCACATTTATTTGGTTATGATTCGCTTGTGTTTCCCCGTAGTAGTATTTCTACGTCATTACAACAAGAACTGCTGTAGTCACTCGGCAGCGTAAAACAGCCACATTGAGCGACCCCATAATACCGCCCCCACAGCCCGGATTGTGCACCGGATCGGCAATCGTCTGGAGCATGTATATACCACGTGTATGCCACAGGGCGTGCTTCGATGGTGCCGGGCTTGATGATGTGCAGGCTCCTCGCCGATCCTCACATCCGGACCACACCCAAAACGCAGCGAAAGAAGAAACTGTCATTTTGAGGAAGAGGGTAAAAGAGGTGCGGCATTTTACTTCAGTCATAAGGCCAAAATAGGCCATGGCGCGCCCGAAAAGTCCGTTCTCTTGTGGTATAAATATAGTATACACTACAGCAGTAACTGCATACCAGGTATTAGCTATTTGTAGGAGACTGGGCACGTTCTTCAACGACCTTTATAAATTAGCTACGTAATCGCAACAGATCAAACGGCGTGTATTCGGCCCTCCTGCCCTCCTGTGAACCCGTGCATATACCCTGTCTGCCATCTCCTTCCTACTTTAGTCTACCGCAGTTCCCCGTTTACTCCTCCTGTTCCCCCCCCTCTCCGCATCCCCTTGGTCGGACTTTCTGCCACTTCTCCTGTTGCCCCCTCCACCCCCATTCCCTTGGACACCATCCACGGCGGATGCGCGGCGCTGCCTACTCATCTCAGCCTCAGCCTCGTGCCATTTCACCATGAACCGTTCGGCTGCTTCAAGGATCCCCCGGTACCACTTCCCCGCCTTTTTGGCTGCAGTGGACCACAACGCGGTCTCAACTCCAAACACCAAGGGGGCAACTTCCCTTGACCCTTCGGTGGCTCGGAACTCCCTAAGGTCTTCGACTATGCATCTATGCCAAGTCTTACACTGTCCGCCTGGTCTCGGGTTATCCCCCTCAGCTGTCGTCCCGAACATTACCCGACTGGGTAATCGCTCCTTGCTTTGCCGTGCCACGCCCCCCGCAAAGAAGAGCCGCCGTTTACGAATGGTCGTTTCGATGCTCTCGCAACGTGTCATCTTGAGGGCCTTCGCGTACGAGAGGGTGACATGGTCAGTACGAAGTGTGCCATAGTAGGTGGCGTTCTCAGGTCTACATGTCGGGCAGGTGACACGCTGTAGCAAGTAAAACAAGTACGGCCTATTTGCATGGAAGATATCAACATGACTGGCACGCATATCGAAACAAAACGGTGGAAACTCTCTGGGAAAACCTCACGAAAGAGGCTTTCGCTGTGTGCTATGTGCAGGTCGGCGTGGAACTTTGTACAGGACGTGTGTGGCCATTTTCAACCTTCTACGTCGGCCCAGGCCAACCCGACCCCAGACCTAACCTCAACCCCAGACCTACCCATCGTGGGGGGCTCGAGATTGGTAGGGGTAGTATGGTGCCGTTTTCCTAAGGAAACTCCGGGCGGTCGAGAGGCCGACCTCGACCAGTAAGACTCGCACCCTGCACAAAATGTTGTGCCCACCAGCCCTGCACATAAATTGAGTCTACCAAAGGCATGCGTATTCAGCTCTGAGGATAGTGTCAACATCAGAGGGACAGAGGGACCCCGTTTTCTGTCGATTAAAAAGGTTTTTAGAGATGTTGCGACGCATACTAAATGGGTGACACGTCAAACTCACGGGTACGCGGGTACTCGAAGAACCCGCCGAGTACCGGGGTTGTGGTCAGCCCCAAAACCCGCGTGTTTCAAGTCATTCGGCACGGGTTTTGCCCGAGCGAGTTGTACCCGCTGGGTACACGGGTTTCGATCATCCGGGGTACACCTCTAGCACGCAAACAAGAACGGGGAACGATGTTCGACGGAACTGGCATGCACCTGCCTGTTGTCGGTTGTATGCCGATTGTGCCATGCAAAACGTGTCGGTTGTTCCAAGAAGCACGCACGACGCCTACTACAAAGTAAACGACAGATTGACAACAAGATATCTCAGTACCGCGAAATATAAGAGCCCACCAGGAGGGGGTCGTGATCCCCAGCAAACAGTTCCGCAACAACAACATTTCCCACGTACTTTCTGTTTGTTGATACGAACGACAGCTGCGATGTCGGTTGTGCAATGGAAAATATGTAAAGCACGCGCGACGGAAACCAAGTAATCAACAGACGAGGACAGGAAATCTCTGTACCACAGAGAGGGTCGAAAAAGCGAAATCTAAGAGTCCACCAGGGGGTCGTGGTCCCCAATCGGTTGTGAAACAACACACAGCGGGGTTTCTTGATATGGCGGTTGCGGCGTATCGGTTGGGGTCGTGATCCCCAACAAGCAATTCCGCTACAACAGCATTTCCTACATATTTATGTTTATTGATACCACGGCTGCGGTGTCGGTTGTGAACAATATGTGAAACACGCACGACGGTTAGAAAGTACTTGACAGACTAATGCGCATGATACTGCGACCATGTGAAACATGCACGACGGTCACAAAGTAGTAAAGAGACGAATGGACAGAAGATCTCTGCACCACACAGAGGATCGAAAAAGCGAATTATAAGGTCCCCAAAATGCAGTTCCCCCATGACAGGATATACCTGGTCCCCCGTCTCTGTCTGGGACACAGAGTGTTATTCTTACTGCTGAACTACGACGGCGCTTGTGCTGGGACTGTCTGAGTTCTATGTATTGCAGTGTTTTTCTCGTCTTGAAGTCCATGCGGAGATTGTCATCAAACGTAAAGACGTTGCGAAAGGGTACCCGGTTAAGAGCTCCTTGGAACAGGCCAGATACAGACTATACACGGGGCATGCTCTTCTTGTGTCCTCGTATATTCGAGCTCCTCGGTTCAACAGCAATGACACATATGCGATATATACGCGTGCTCGAGTACTCTCAGTGCTGGGCATGCTCTTCTCAACGCTTCCTGCTCCTTACGTGCATGCTGATTACTATCTACAAGGATATTGGGCATACTTTTCTCGTATCCCCGTAGGGTCGAGCCCCCCGGTTCAACAGCATTCCCCTTGTTTGGGTGGGGTGTCCACAGACACACAGCGGGTGGTGTTGTTCAATTTCAACAGCATTTCCCTTGTTTGTAGTGCTCTTCTCCACGCCTCTTGCTCCTTGTGTGCATGCTTGTGGTGTTGGTGCGACAGGTATGGTATCTATACTCGTTCGTGCTCGAGTGCTCTCTGCGCGGGGCATGCTCTTCTTGTGTCCTCGCATGGTTGAGCCCCTCGGGTGGTGTTGGTACAGTATGGGTATTGTATGGTACGTGATACGGTACGGTGGGGCAATGTATACGGTGTGGCACAGTATGTGATATCGTATGCTGGTATGGTATGATGATGGTACGGTTTGTTTGGTAGATAGCCGGCGCCCCCAGTGGTTTGGTAGGTGGTCCGTGCTTATCAAGATCTATTTCGTGGGTTCGGGGCTCACCGAGGGCATGCTCGTGGGGAGTTTTTCTCGCACAAAAATTGATTCGCGGAAAACGCGAGAGCGTGAGTGAGCTATATTCAATGAACTTCGACGAGCAGTGGGAACGCTGAACCCTATACGCGGCAAAATAATAAAGGCACGTACCGGGGGGGAGAAGGGACGACACCTGTGTCCACGGCTTGTCCAGAAGGTCGCAGAGGGTAAAATATCCTACGAATCAGGCTGGAAAGAAAAAGTGACGATTAATATATATATGTATATACTATACGGAAAAATCACGGTATGTGATATGGTATGTTGGTGGTATGGCATGATAAGACGGTATGGTGGATATATTATATGACTAAATATTGCCTGGTGGTATGGTATGTTTCAGTATATAAGGTCTGTAAGAGTTGAATACGTCATATGAAGATCATCTGTAACGAACTAATATATCGATCATCGGAACAAACAAATAAAAGTTCGAAAATGTGTAAGATATGCGGACAGACAGACAGACAGACAGACAGACAGACAAATTTGCAATATAGAGACTCAGTTTTACAAGCTGAGAATATGTTACCAGCATGTTGCTACAGTATCCAACCCGCCCGAATGTGATTCATCTTCGGAATCTTCGATGGCGGCGTGTTTGATGAGGCGGGGAGAGGATGATGATTATCGAGATTTCGTTCATGTTCACTCTTCTTTCGACCCCCTGGTCGAGTGTTTTTTTCATCGTGGTTCTCTCCACTTGATTTTTACTTTCTTTTAGGCAACAAACGCGGAAATATTACTTTGGCGGGACTCGAACCCGGGACTTCTTTTTTTGTTCGTAATATTCAGGTAAACCAAACTGAGCCCCTCAGTCAGCGCTGCCACCTCATCAAAGCAAGAAGGTGAGCTGAATACCACCTTCACTACGACTTGGGGGTTGTACAAGCCGTAGGGTCACCACCCAGCACGAAATTAGTCTCGGAGTCTCTGCTTGCAGTCGACCCTTGTCTCCCGCTGAAAGCGTAGGTACGTCCATCAAACCAGTGTCCAAGGGCGTGAGCACGCCTGTTCGGCCCGAAGGGGGTGCTCTGCGTACCACTACTGCTCCAACCAACCCCCTTTGGCGTTGAAGCGCGTCCATACCTTGACAACAGCAATCGTACCAGCATGAAAGGCGCCCCTGCATATATATGCAAACTCGTCTACCCACGAGCATAATATACAGTACCCCCCAAGCTTCTGTTATGAACCTTCCAAACGTGCATGAAAACCGATTTTCCGCGGAAGGATCGGAACTACTCCACGTTGTCGACCTTGCACGCCACGACAGTATAGCCGAAAGTGTGCCAGATGTTGACTATAGCCTGTACATGGCCCTAAACTTGACCCACATCGGCCCTTCGCCACGCCAATGACACCACAGTACAATACGCACACAGGCAACCACGGCGATGGTGCGCCGAGTTGCACCCATATTGGAGCAGCGCTCTATATCGTCTATTGTGTATGGTACTGGTACTGCGAACCGTCGTAAACTACAACTACATTGTAAAACTTGAAAGCTGACATTCCCTCCTCTCGCAACTGTAAAACACATACTAATAAAAATATTTTCAATACCAGGTAGTAAGGATGAACAGCGGCTTGGGCCAAGAGCTCGTACTGACTGAAACGCGGAAATCGACTGTGCAATCCCGTAGACATCACAGGGGAACATGGTTAGGGGCAACCCTATCACACAACTCCATACCGAGAAGGAACTCACGAAGGCTGTTGCTTGCCGAGAGACAGAATAACCCCCGCCCGACGGCAATGGCGGCAATCAAGAACCGTACCACACAACCGTTACAGCACCCTTGATATATAGTGCGGAAATCTGAAAGATTGCAGGGCCCCCAAAAAATACTACTCGAAGAGTTCTCGAACGGCCGACCGTCAATCGCGCTTCCAGCCTCAGTCAGCCCCCATCACCCACGGTGCAAACGGAGAGAGCCAAAAACGCTGCCGGTGCTCTGGTCCGAGAGCCATCATCCCACCGCGTGCAGTATTGAAACGTAACCGGACACCAGGCACTACTTGTACTGCACCAGATGCAAGTGCAACTACTGCCAGAGGATGAGAACGTGTTGCCATCTGAGCTACAGTAAAAAAGAAAACAGTCTAGAAAGATAAATAACAATCTAGCACCAGAGTCTCTCTCCTCGAACGGTCAAAATCTTCTATCAATAGACAAGTTCCCTACGAGAATGGGACGCGGGAAAACACCTACCAATACTATACTACACTCGACTTTTGACGAGGAGGAATCACTGACCTACAGTAGACTATTTTCACCGGTGAAGATTTTCATGTTCTTCGCATGCCTGTGTCTTTACCTTACCTAGTTGACCACAGCTTCGCGTTCTGTCCGTCGTTACGCTTCTTCATCGACTACTAAAAATGTACCTGGTAAGATTGCCTAAAATATCTGTGCCACAGGCGTAACATTTTGCTTTGTTTCTATACGAGTAGACCTAAAAACCCATAAACATTCTGATAAAACAACAAAAACAACAAAACCTGAAAACGGTAGAATACCATCATACAACGCACATCACGCCAACAAGGATGCGCGCCGTACAACAGGTATACTACGTACAAAATAAACACGATAGGGGAACACACTCGGCAAGCTGCCTCAAGCAATACAGGACGCCTTGTTAACGCCCCTGCGTGCGTAATTATGCGGTACCTGCGCTTACCGCGACAAGGTTTAGCCTAGGCTTGGAGGGGGGTCATGCATCCTAGAGAAGCTCAGCATACTCCTTTCCGACCTCCATTTGTCTACGGTCTCCTTTCCCCGAAACGTATTGGTTTTCAAGCCGCTATAGGCTTAATAAATACCTGGTACGAGTGTAACTACGTTTACCCGCAGCGGAGCTGATACAAATGGAGATTGGGTCAGAGCTCGAAACAAGGAACCAAAAGCATACCTGGTAGCATCTATCTGCTTGCCTATTCCTGCGAATGTCTGCCAGCCTGAGAAAAAAGAGGAAACGTTCATTCAAACAGCACCGGAAGCAAAACGAGCTACAAGAATAAACGTACACCAGCACGCGGTGCATGGTACCTCATTTTCACGCTTCCACCGCAAGAAAACCAACAAACACCGGCAGCACTGAACTTTGCTTCATTTCCCAGTTTCCATGACGATACCACGTCGTCGAAAGGACACACCCGCAGTGTATTCCTACTCTCTGCTTCCAGCTTCATCGACGATGCGTTGTCGACGATAAAGAGGTGGACACAGCCAGGAAATGGGTACCATACGATTCTGCCGCCGCTACCGCCATCTTCACCGAGGACATAAAGGTGGCGTTGCACGGCAAGCACAGCCTATAGTTTCCACCGTTACCGCAACCGCCACCTCCGCCGTCGCGGCCATGACAATCCCGCTTCTCAGGAAGCGTAACCTACGGTCGCCTCAGATACCGCAGTCTCCACCCCCGCCGTCGCGGACGTAGCAACCAAGGTTCACGTAACCTACGGACACCGCCGCTACTGCCACCGCAACCGCCACCTGCGCCGTCGGAGACATAACGATGGCGTTCACGGCCAGCGGTACCTACGGTCTCCGACCGACACTTGTTTTTGTCAGAAAACAGAAATGAAACCCCAACACAGAGAGCGTATAGACCTACGTTCGCCTACTAACTAAACAGCAAAAAGAAAAACAAACAAAAATGTGTACACCAACACAAAGTGGGCACATAATTATGCATTAACCCCAACCACCAGTCAATCGGGCTACACGGCAGAGGACCTTCCACTCAGCAACGCGCTGTACTGTACAGCGGCAGCGCAAATCGAGAAGCTGAAAACAAGGCAAGCACACGTTGTCACCCCTGCGAGACCTACAGCCCGCTTAGGAGAGGAAGGACCCTGACCGCTGAAAAGGCGTGCCCCGCGATCACCCACGATCGCCTCACCCACAAGAAAAAACACGACAAAGACAACCATTTTTTGCTTCACGGCGCAAAGCGCTTCGTCGGCTGCTGCGTGCAAGCGCTTGGGCCCTTTGAAAAAAATGCAAGGTTCCTGATCACCCACCGTGAATCAGGTGCTATATAGCGCTAAGCTGCAACAACTACCCTCACACTGGGCCAGTTCACAAACCTTCTACGCCGAACCTTTCAGAAAGAAACAACTGCCGCACTGGCCGCACTGAGGAGAAGGACGTACAGGTCATCCCCACCTACACGCCATTCAAAGGGTGTAGTAGTGTGTGACAAACACAGGCACAGGCTGACTGCCTGGCGTAGAAAAGGGGTATCCTTCTACGACAGGGATTCCCTTCGCTGCTTGCCAGACAGTACCATCCGACGATAAAAAGAACTACATCTTGCCAACACGCCTCTCGGTGATACCTGTACGTCGCCTTCAAGTTCCAACATTATGGTCAGCTACCCCACCGGGTGTACATGCGTTGCGTAAAACAAAACATCCACCCCGCAACTGGCTATCTGCGCTTCCCGCCTGTCCGAGCCCCATACGTATCCTACGGCGGCTTCATTCAAGGTCCGATCCTTCGCCTGCTCCGGTTGGAAGTCGGCCCTCGGGAGTCCGTCTCCTGAGACTTGCTGCCATCCACTGCTCGTGCACTAAGCGTAGCCGGGGTCGGCGCGGCGGCGGGGGCGCTGGGCACTCCGACCGTAGCCGTACCCGTGGCCTGAGCCGTAGCCGTGACGAACGCGAAGACTGGAGTCGCAGCGGGGCCGGTGGCGGTAGGGGGAGCCGGAACAAAGGCGGGTGCGGATGCCGGAGCGGAGGAGGCAAAGGGGTTGCACGTCGAAGGCAGCCCCGAATACGCCCCGTTCGTCATGGGCGGGGTAAGTCCTGGTCCAGATCCAGAAGACGGAACACTTCCGGTGTGTGAGTAACCCGCCTGCTTTGACAACGAGCGGGAGGGACACGGCGGGGGGGGGGCTTGGCTTACTGCCCGGGACCGGCTTTCATGAAGCACAAAGCGAGCGTTGATGGTGCCTGGCAAGGATAATCCTACTGTACGTATGTAAATCCTGGAAGAAAAGCAAAACATATACTAGTATATATGGTCGCCAACTCCACCGAGTACCATTGTAGGCTACATCTACTACCAATAATCTCACAAGGCTTGCATATCGCCCCCTAGCCCCGGCGAGGACCGCCATCGCCATCGTGTGGTCCGAACGACAGAAAGGAGCCGCACAAGCACCAAAACGCAGCACTACTATTAGTCGCGATTCAGGCGCACCCCATTGCAGGACGCGAATCAGGCATGTGAGCGTTGACGACACCGTACTGGCTCTACAGTAATACATAGCATACGGTGGACACAACGAACAGAATGCAGTATTCGTCCACCATTACTTAGCCCTGTCCATTCCCCATCTTCACCTGCGCCGTAGCGTGTCCCCGAGACACGATAGGTGACGGCACCCAACCTGGCGGACCCTTCTCCACCCCAGCAACGATCCTTTGCATCTCGTCATGGGGCAGCTGCACCCCAGTCATCGCCCCCAAAGCCTTCGCCTGGAGCCCCCGCACTTCGGCCTCAAGCGCGGCCATGTTGTCTCTGGTTGCATCGGGCGGCAATGGTTCAGCGATCCGGGGACGAAAGGCGGTGAGCACAGGGTCCATGAGAACGGAGCGCTCCACATACCGCCATTTGACTGCTGCATTGATGGCTCAGGCAACCATCGATGTGAATGGGGAAGCTATTAATTGTACCCTTAGCGGTCAGAACGCAGAGGGTAGATGATGTTTTTTCGTGATATACCGCGGTCTCAAGGGTGATCAACCCAGGCGGGAGGTTGTTTGTCGTAGAATGTATTACGTCAACACACGGGTTGCTGGGCTGCTCAACAATCGTACGGCCTGGAGCAGGAGGTTGTATAATATTTTAGACACAATTCTAATCATTTCTGACGAGCTTGCAACCAACGACGGACACCAAAACAGTATACAAAAATAACGTGATAGCGACGCGAATATTAAATATGAGCAAAACTAGAAGAATCAAAGTACTTAATCTGCGAAAAAATTACGATTTCAAACGTTAAGGACATCAGCAACACTACACGCGCGACGTACTGCCAAGTGGTGTGCAGGTTCCGGCACCTGTAGTGCTCACTAATTGGTTCTGTAGATTTTCCCATACGTTAGGTAGGAAATGTCATGAACAAGGATTCTTTGCATTCGACAGCCGTCCACTGGTGGGATGTAAGCGAGCTAAAACCAGCCCCATCGATCGGTACCCGGTGTAACCGAACGAAGATCTAACACAAGCACAGCGTCAAACTCTAGGAGGAAGCGTCGTAGCTGGTCAGGAAACACTGAGACAAATTCCGGGGCGACGACTCGCTCCGGTGGGCTAGTGGTACCTTCGAATGCTGCTGCTGAGAGTTGAAGCTGGAGTTCGAATCCCACGTGAGTCGTACTCTCGAGAGTTTATTTGTAAAACTAAAAGAAAAAAGGAATCAACTGCTGGGAGCGCCTACAGTAGTAGCGTGGGTAGGCGCAGTTCGATGCGACTCGACAAGGGAAGAAACGGCCGACGTCTTCTCGCGATAAAAAATGCAAGGCAAGAACCGTAGTGGGGAGGGCGGAAAAGAGCCTGCTTTGTGACCTCGGATCCAAGTTGCGACTAGGAAGGATGGAGACAGAAAAGAAGGGCGAATACAATAAACGAGATGCGAAAAGTAACTATAGCTTCCCTTAAACGCACAATGCCATTGATAGTGGAATACAAATGAACAAGATGCGAAAAGCAACTATAGCCTCCCCTAAACGCACAATGCCATTGATAGTGGAATACACGATCTAGAGTACGCACCGCCGCAAGTCAACCGCTGCAAATCCCGCCCCAAATAATCGATTCTACGAACAACATGCGAACGCAGTAAGCTGGCTCCATACATAACCCGGGGAGACCTCCAGCGTTTCCCCGCGGACACCATGCAGATAGCGGCAACCCCTACTCACTTGTTCTTCACTAAGAGGTCGATAGCCACCCTATCTTCCACGTGGACCGGCGTGTTTTTCGCTACCTCTTGAACCCACAAGAACACAGGTCGCAAGTCGGCTGGGACCTGAGCAGAAGGCGGTTGGCATTTGTGCGTTCATCTACGGTGTTAGCGGTAGGAATTTCAAGCGACTGTCTACGTTGAGGCTATGATGCTGGGCGAGTAGGTGTGCAGCGCAACTATTAGAGACAGGTGTGGGCGTGATTCGGGGCTGAAATGTACTGTGCTCTATTCGACCCACGCGACCGAGGTATCGTCAAATGTAGCTTCCAAGGTTGAGTATCAACCACTCATTCGGTCGAACTCACATCTGATGTGCTTCAAACTACTCCACATACAGTACGTGAACAGGACAAAACAGACGCAAGGCCATTGAGGAGAAATCTCTGTCTACGACGTTCTCCTAAATCGCTACGAGCTACCAGGTATCATGCGGTAATGCCGCTGTAGGTAGTCGTGCACTCACAACGGTGGCGACTTCTGTTAAAATCTCAATTCTTCGCTACCGAGGACCCTCGGCACTGTGCTGTTCCGCGTTGATACCATACCTGAGAGGCTACGGGGGGAGGCGCAGTGCTCGTTGCTGCCGAAGGAGAAGCAGGCGCAGCAACTTGTGCCGCCATGGCCAACTGCGCCTCTAGGGCGCGTCCCTGTTCGCAGGCCCTGTTGAGCCCATTCTCCGCTGCCGAGGCCCTGTGCTCGGTTTCAGCCAGGCGAACCTGGAGGGCGGCGTACTCTCGCTGCCAGACCGCTAGACTGTTCTCGGCTTCTTCATATTTTGGCTGCAAGGCCGTCAGTTGTGTCTGTGAGTGGTTAAATGCCTGGAGCAGCGCCGAATATTCTCTGTGAATGTCGGTGAACTGTTGCGCTTGTTGCCGGGTGGCCACTCGTCCCCGCGAGATCGTAGCCTGCGCGATGTGCAGCTTTCTCTCCGCAGCCCGCTGTAAGGCCGCGTGGTGCTTGGTCTTGACAACACGGTCCGACCTCTTCACCGCTCTGATGAGCGACGCGCTGGCGTTGCGAAGATCTAGGTGAGGCATGTTTTTGACAGGAGCTGCAGGGGGGTGTCACAGGAGAAGGGGAAGCGCGCCGGGGGGGGGGGGGGGGGGGGGGATTAGAACTCCGCAATAGGTGGGGGGTGAATGGAAAGACACTTGGTTAATGGCATACCGACATGTCGAGGGAGACCAATTCGCATCGATTTATTTTTAATGCTTCGTTTTTGGTCCCTCTCACGAAGGAAGGAACTTTCATCTCGAAGAATTAGCATTAATTCCAGGTGGAGTACTAACACGTACCAGGTCAAGATACATCCTGCCAGAGGAGCAGTGTGGCTTTAGGCCCGAACGGCGACGGTCGACATGATGTTCGTGGTGCAACACTTGCAGGAATTGGCAAGGAAGAAGGACACTCCGCTGTTCATGTGCTTTGTCGACTTCACCAAAGCCTATGACTCCGTCGACCGAACCCTCCTGTGGGCTGTCTTGGCTCGCTTTGGCGTGCCACCTAGAATGCTCACCGGTATCCGCCAATTCCACGACGGCATGCGAGCATGCGTGCGGCCGGATGACGGCAAGTACTCAGATATGTTCCACGTGAAGCAGGGCCTACGGCAAGGGTGTGTCCTCGCGCCATTGCTGTTCAACATGTTCTTCACGCGGTGCTGCGTGTGGCGGAGAAACGCTTCGCCGCTGATAAAGCCATCACGGACAGCTTGGTGCAACTCCAACGAAAGCAGGAGAAAAAGAAAAAGAAGAGGGGGAAGGCACGGGCCGGACACGCCGACGGACAGGGGGCTGATAAAGTGGCCCAGACACTGTGGGCTATGCTGTATGCTGACGATGCGGGCATAGTATCGCTATCACCTAACGGCCTGGAGAGGATGATGACGGTGATCGTGACTGCATGTGCCGCTTTCGGCCTGACGGTCCCGGAGGCCAAGACGGAGATAGTGTGTCTGCAAACGAAAGATGGGGGGAACGTGCCGTTCACCGTCACCGCAGCCGGGCAAGTGTACAAATAAACGACCGAGTTTGTGTATTTGGGCGGGGCTATCAGCGCAGATTGGACGAGCTGAAGTGTCGAGGTGACGCGTCAACTCCAGAGGGCATGGGCGTGCTTCGGGCGGTATAAGATGGAACTATGACCGTCCGGGTGTGCGCCTACGCCTGAAGGTGCGAATGCTGAGAGCCGAGGTGATCGAAGCGTTGCTCTACGGTTGCGTTACTTGGAGCCCGAGCAAGGCTGAGTACGGTAGGCTACGGGAGGTCCACCACAAGATGCTCCTCCGATGCATCGGCTGGCGAAAACGAAAGCGCGAAGACCACATTCTATCCTATGCTAGCGCGCTTCTCAGGACAAACTCTAAGAGCGTTGAGACGACGGTACGCGGACGTAGGCTATTGTTTGCGGGCTTTGTGACACGCATGGGAGAGGAGCGTCTGCCGAAGAGGGTGATGTTTCGGGAGATGGTTGGTGGTAAGGGTTACTCTGGAGGACAGGAGTGGGACTGGATGAGGTACCTTGAGGGGGACCTCAAGGAGTTTGGCATCAAGCTCGAAGGGTGGCGCGAGGCAGCACAGAAATCCGGCAGATGGTTCCGACGGCTCGAGGAAGGGGCGGAGGTTTTCATGCGGAAATGGCGTAAGCATGAGAAGGAGGCATCGGCAGAACGGCGTAGGATAGCTGCAACCACGACCACAACCGTTGACGCCAACGCACGTGCGCAGAATGGCAGGGAAAAGGGGGGGGGCGAAAAGGGGACGAGGGGGAATGGGGGGTGGGGGGGGAGGGGGGGGCAGGCGGTCTGCCCAACAGATTGAAGCCTGGGTATGGCCATCATCGTCATGATGCGCTCCCTTCTTTGGGGCCCAAGTAACTAGCATGGTGCCACCTGGGCAACTTTGCGTGTCTGTATGCTCCAGTGCCTGCCTTTCGTATTATCTTTCCCCCCCGCCCGTGTTTGTCCCTTTTTGTCCCTTATTTTTCATCTTTCTTTCTTTCCCGTTTGTACCTCTTTGTGTCTCTGTTTGTATCTTCCGTTTTGCTTTTTTGCTTTTTGCTAGCGGTATCTGCTTATTTTGTTGTCCTTTGCTTCGTCTTCTTTTTTTAGTTTTTTGTCTGCTAGTCTCTTTTTTGCTTCGCTGGTGTTCTAGGTTAATTCTTATCGGAGAGCGCTTTTTCCATAATTTCCAAAGTTTGGAAATAGTTGAAATAGTTGGAGATATGTATCAATACACGGAGGCGTTCTGTCACTATTCGTGAAATTCTCCAGAAGAACCAAAAATATCAAGCTCGTTAACATTCCAATATTTGGGGAAAAAAAACAGGAAAATATGGAAGATTGAAAAATTGCGCGAAAAAAATATCGTAAATTTGGAAAAAAAAACTCTCCGACAAGAATGACCCTTAGTGGCGGAGTGCGTATGCTTGGTTTTTTGTTCTTATCTCTGTTTTACACCCCTCGAGAAGCGTGCGAGCCTGAAATCTGCGAAAAATTGCGCATTCTCTTTTGTGTTTCCTGCCTTGATTTCTTGCTTTTTATTGCTTCTTTGCCTGAATTGTTTTTTTTTCTCTCTCTTCCCTTTTGGATGTGTGATTTTTTCGATTTTTGACTTCGATTTTTCGACGTCGAGTTGTTATTTTCATCCTGTCTACCTGGTATTTTTTTTCTGGGTAGTATGTATGTGGTCTTCTCGCTTTCTGTGGCGACTTGTCCAGCGTACCGCATGTATCTGATACGTACGCGCGCGGACCTCCTTTTTTATGTTTTGTCTGAGGTGTAGATCTGCTTCTGAATCAGTTATCGTGTGTACTGCTCTTTGATTGTTTTATTTTGTAGGGTATTTCTTCCACTCCTCCAGAGCTATGGGATCTTGTCCCGCGACCACGGACTGCACTTTATTGTGGCGATGAGTTAATGTGAGAACAACAACAACAACGAACAATAAAAGCGGCTGACGGACGGCGGGGAGGCCGGAGGAGTGAAGCGCGCCTGTGTCGATCTCTGATGATGCAGCTATTATGGTACGTATGGCCTCGTCGCTTTTGCCTAGCTGGTGACTGATAACGTGGCCCACCGCCAACTGGCTGCTGAGGTGTGTGGAGGTTGCTGCTGCTTTCGAACATATTATAATGCTGTGCCCGACAGCTCTTCATATGATACGTACGTACACGTAGTAGTGGCGACTCGGTCCCAGTCTCGTAGTACATGCCTGGTTTAGTCCACGATGAGGAAATGTCGAGATCACTCGCTGCTTGGCTGCCGTCCGGATGCATCTATCCTATGATGTGATATTATAACATAGAATATCATATCATATCATATCATATCATATCATATCATATCATATCATACCATACCATATCATACCATATCATACTGGTATCATATAATATTGTACGTATGTATGGTGTCGTATCATATCATATCATACCTGCTACCTGGTATAGGTTGTACAGCGTTACAACAGCAGATAGATGAGAGTGGCAACACATACTGTTTGACGCAGATGCAAAACGACCGTTTGTGGAGGGCAAAGAGGTGTCTGTTGGTACCTACCGGGTATGTCGGGAGACGGCGGTTTGAGGCGTCGTTGGTCATACCTTTATTATGCTATTGCGGGGGGCCATAGTGAATAGGACCAAATAAATAAATATTATTATTTCTCTTGCCATCAGACAATGTGCAGCATGATCTTCAACATGGATCACTCATAACTTTCCCGAAAGAAGAAAACCTCGGAAACAAAAGGAAACCCATGCACCAAGTCTACCTCCCTTCCGTGCCAACTTTCAGCTTGTCTACTCTATTATTTGCATTGTTAGCAAAATAGGTAAACATATAGTTTTTGTGTATACCTCAGGTCCGGTCCTATTTACTGTGGTCCCCCGTATTACGAGTATCATACGAGATCCCGCATCCCCCACTACCGCCGCCCGTCATGGGGCTAAATACATCCTTAGCTACCGTCTCCAGACATATTTCTGTGCGCAGATGCTCCCAGTATACGAGAGAGAGTAAACTGAAGTATATCGGAGAAAACATATGCCGGAGGTACTTCGAGTACTGGCAGAACCTGCGTAGTACACACAGAGTACCTGCACTGTAGAGTTGTACCCTGTACCCCGTCGGGCACCCGGACCAAACGGGTACCCGAACCAAACGGGTACTCGGACTTCTTCCGGGGGTACTACCCATACCCGTGGCCGCCTACCCGTTGTTTTGCACACGAACCCGGGTAGATAGTGCGTACACGGGAATCCGGGTATCTGGACAACATACAGCAGTGCTGTTTACAGGTAAAAACTGAAACTGTATAAAACCGGTACGACGAGAGGAGAACCACAATTAATTTCATACCGGCATGATAGCTGACAAGTAAGTAGTACCGAATCAATGTAGAACACACCTATCCCCGAAAAAATATGTATCGGGCACCCGGGAACCCGTTCATATCCGGTACCCACAGATACCTGCTCATCATGTCGGGTACTCAGGTACCTGCTCATGTCCGGTACACGGGTACCCGTTCACGTCGGGTACCCGGGTACCCGGATGTGAACCCTCCGCCTTTTTCAACAAACGATTTCTTTGTGTGTGCGTATTGAGGACCTTGACATATTTTGCTGATCAGTACCGGGTATTGTTTTTACGTACCAGGTGCTGGTACGATATACCTGGTAAGTTTTCGGAGGTTCGTACGTATGGTGAGAGATATTTCGAACCGGATGTACTTGTTCTAACCAGGTATCCGGGTACCCGTTCTTATTGGATAGCTGGGTACCCGGGTCCAATTACCCGGCAATAGATATTTTTCGTAGTACGCGAACGCGTAGTGACAGGCCCGGGTACTACCCGTCGGGCACTCGGGTAGTGGACGAACGGGGTACAATCATACTGCTGTACTGCACCTCGCAGTGATGATGATGTTATCACATTAGCCCACGTATTCCCTGAAATCCTGGCTGTGATCACAAAACAGGCTGTAACAAAATGCATCTCGATGGCAGGAAACAAACAAGTACGAGGTAGTGCGCACGGCAGTAGTAGTAGTAGTATCACACCAGTCCAGTCCGTTAGGGAAACGGTACTAACGAGCTATGGAATACCATCCCGTATCACTTGTAACCGAATAACACCAGGAACATACCCATGGTATTTTATGTACACTCGGAGAGAAGAAAAAAAAAAAAAAAAGGAAAAAATGACATAAATATTTAATGAATGAAGGAAAAAACTAGAGGAAGAAAAACGAAGCCAAAACGTGCGCTCAGGGCGCAGGCCGAGTCCCGAGGACAGGGTTGCTGTTTACTTGCTGGTATGAGCAGTCCTAGGATATAACTAGCTGATGGACCAACATAAGGACGTCGCAAGAAGACCAGAAGGAAGGCAAGAAGACAAGAAGAGGCGGGTAGCGACAAAAAACTATTAATAACAACAAACGGAAACGAGCAGTCCAATGTATGTCCAGTTGGTGGGGTAAGGATGACACAACCGACACAAACGAAGCCCTCATAAAGTTCGAGTAGTGGAAGTATAAATAAGCAGGACGTCTATTAATAAGACAGCCGAAGTACTACTGCGAGTTTGAAAGTATGAGCAGTAGTAGTACAGGATCTCGAAACACTTCAAGCACTTAGTGTCGTACAGACAGTATTCCAAAGTATCGAACCCCAAGATACACACTGCTGTACGAGTATTATATTCAAGAACAGGGAATATCCGCAGTAGTATCAAACCCCAAAATACTGCGCAGCATATAGTCGCAGTACGAACAGAGAAAGGCCCAAAACACCGCGATTACCCGCGGTACAATATCCGCAGTAAGTATACGTATAATCCCGAAAAACTGCTATAATATATTATTATTTATATTATTAATCGTACTCGAAGTATTTTATATTTTCCTCTATTATTATTATTAATAGCATTTTTTTTCTGGTTCTTCTACCGAAATATATACTCCAGTAGTACTCAAGTTTTCTCCCGTACAATGGGAGTATCTGTGCAACGCTGTCAGGAGAAGAGGTGAGCACCGGACAGGAAAATTCCAGGGCATTCCTAGGGTCGCCTTTTCTACCCCGGGACCATATATACCCGGCGGGAATCAGTTACCCCGGGATTTCGTGGTACTCTCTGTATGGTATCTGAGCACCGCGGGACTCCCCGCGACAGGATTCAACAACGACGGGATTCAACGGGATTTTTTTTCGGGATCGAGCCACGACGACATTCATTCGACGGGACTGTTTGTGCGGGATGCGGCCAGAGCACCTCGATACTCCCCGGGACGGGATTCAGCCATCACGGGACTAAAACCGCAGGAAAAAATCCCGAAGAATGCCCTGAAGATATTCCCTGCGTCACCGGGAAATTCGATGTTTTATTCTCGTACAATGCTTCCCTAGCTACTACTACTACTGCTTAGCAGCTGCTAACAGACAAATCTGAAAAATGGGAACGAAGCCTAAAATGAGAACCAAGCCGTATCTCCAGAACCATGTGGTGTATCAGAGAACCAAAATGATCCTGCGAAACCCCTTGGCCAGCCCTGTGAGAGGAGCTCGTCAGAACGGTCATGCTCCATCTCGTGCCTTCGGGTGGGCGCAAAAAGCGATATACGCTGGCTCTATTGTGATTTCTCTAGATGCTGGCTACCGCGGCGATGCCGAGGACTTCCAGCCTGAGCGACAGCTCATTCGAAGGCTGCTGTACAGCCCCACAGGACTGTCAACTTTTTTTCTTGGAGTTGTACACAATTGGTTTGCTTTCTAAAAAAAACCGTCCGTTCCCATTTTTTGTTTCGTTCTCATTTTTCCGTTTTGTCTGTTTGCTGTCTGTAGCATATTCGTTGTTCGCGAACTAGATTAGGGATCACAAAAAAAAACGGACTCAGCAGAATTGAAAGCGGAACCTGACGCTTGTACGTACCCTGTCATATTCCCAATATCTCCGGAGGGGTGATTAGCATTTATTTATTTACGTGTCACCGGGATTTCACGTTACTCTATTCACTATTCACGGGATTCGGGATACTATCCTGAATTTCGCGGGACGTGGTTGTGCGGGAACGGGATGTAATGTGAGTACTTGCGCGGGACTCGTTTGTGCGGGAGCGGGGTTTCGCTTTTCCGTGGGCGCGGGGACGGGATACAACAACTTCCGTTGAGCTCGTTTGTGCGAGAGCAGCATTCCACACTTACTTCTCACGGGGCCATGGGATACTCCCGAATCCCGCACAAATCCGCGCGATGAATTCCGCAGGAAAAGTCCAGAGGAATTACCTGGAAAATTCGAAAATTCAAAAGCCCATAATAACCGGCTGGGAGACGTTATTCCCAGAAACGAATAACCGGTATAACCGGATATAACTGGCTGGACAACAACGGTTTGACCGATAACCGGTGTACCCGGTTATTGCAGTGAAACGCCTCTCCATGATTGGAATCGCGAGGCATATACACTTCTCGTTTTGGTCGTCCTTCACAACTACTATTATTAGTGTGGTGAATCCTCGGAGTGACGTAGATTGATGCTCCCTCCGGAACACTGCTGCATGCAATTAATTGCTGATCGAATGTACAACAGTAGTATATACCTGGTAGGATATAATTTGTGTATACGACACGATGCTGGAATTCGAGCTATCAATGGTGGCAAATACATAATAATAGTAGTACAAACTGCAGCTATCCCCCTACGAATGACTCTCTCTGTGGTTCAGCATAGATAGGGGGGTAGATAGACATCAACGCACGAGGCCAGTCGTCACGACGATGACGCAGGAAGTTATTGACCTTTGCGAAGAGTAGGATGAAGCGAAGAGTCGGCAGTCGACTTCTCGTTGGGGAAGGACGAAGGAAGCGCATGATAATACTGTAGTGCTGTAGTACAAGTAGTGCTGCACAGAGAAAACCGAAAAATGGGAACGAAGCCTAAAATGAGAACCAAGCCGTATCTCCAGAACCATGTGGTGTACCAGGTATCAGAGAACAAAATTGATCCTGCGAACCCCTTGGCCAGCCCTGTGAGAGGAGCTCGTCAGAACGGTCATGCTCCATCTCGTGCCTTCGGGTGGGCGCAAAAAGCGATATACGCTGGCTCTATTGTGATTTCTCTAGATGCTGGCTACCGCGGCGATGCCGAGGACTTCCAGCCTGAGCGACAGCTCATTCGAAGGCTGCTGTACAGCCCCACAGGACTGTCAACTTTTTTTCTTGGAGTTGTACACAATTGGTTTGCTTTCTAAAAAAAAACGCCCGTTCTCATTTTTGGTTTCGTTCCCATTTATTTTTCCGATTTATCTGTTACAATGTGTACTCTTTCTCCTCCTTGTGGCCAATAGATCCGTCGTGTGGCTCGTGGCGCATGGCTCACATGGCTCATGGCACACGCCTACGAACCAGTATTATTTATTGTCATGCTGATCGTGCAGCAGTTAATAATTGCAGCAGTGTCTCAAGACGATGTCTCAAGACTCAAGAGCTTGTCGCGTTGGCTTAACCCCTTTAGAACCGCAGTCCCGTTTTGGGGACAAACTACTTGAAATTTGACTGTTTTGTCCCCAAAAACGGAACTGCGGTTCTAAAGGGCGTACCACGGTGCCACGATGACACAACTACATCAACAGCAAAGCAGCAGTATCTTTATCATCTGATCTATCTTTTGTCGCACCATCACTAACTAGCCTTGTATTAATAGTAATTAACCCATTTAGAACCGCAGCCCCGTTTTGGGGACAAACTACTTGAGGTTTGAGTGGTTTGTCCCGGAAACGAGACTGCGGTTCTAAAGGGGTTAAGGGTGGTAAAAGTCGAGCATTCTATTTTCGGAAGGCTCTCCAGCAGATATTATCTGTCCAAAAACTCATTTGTTCGGTGTTGGCAAAAACGATCGCACCTCCTTGTCGCTCTTTTCTCAAGGTACCGTATACGAGTTGGGCACTGTACTATTAATACTGTAGCAAACCAAACGAGGGAGACGATAACGACGTGTACTTCTGCACTAATATCAACTGTGGACAGTTGTTGATTTTGAAGGACCTTCGAGATGCATGGATTAAATACAACACAGCAGTACAGCAGTAGATAAATGGCGGAGAGGGCTTCGAGGCGAGGTATGTCCCCCTAGGAGGCAGTTAGTTGAAGTCGCGGCAGCGGTGTCGAAGATACATAGATAGATACCTGGTAGGTATGATACCTCGCGAGTGGCTTTATGAGCTCTAACCTCAGCCTGTCAACTATCACAGGCACCGTACAGGCCCCTGAGACCGTACAGCAGTATCGTACGAGTGCTACTGCTGCTGCTGTACTGCTGTATTGCATGAAAGCATGCCGATATGATTGCCCATCGGCCTACTGTATTTCATTCGGGTCCTGGAAATAAATGTGGATTGTTTTGGGCGGACGATGTCGGTTTTTTCCTGGGAGTCGGTCGAGGTACTCGCAAAAAAAGAGGATTTTGCGGTGATCCGCGGAAGAGGGCGGAGGGAGAACTTCTAGGTAAAGGCAGGGGCAGGATCTACTGCTGTGTATCTGTACAGTACGTACCCCATCATCTCCGTATAGTTGCCACGGCGTTGCTCTGTGGTGGTTGCATGCATTCCCCGGCATCCCCGATCATTTATCTATTAATATTATTAATAGGAAACTCACAGGAAGTATCGTTCTCTCGGTGCGTGGCTTCTCTATTTTGTGCCAGGATGTTCTTTCTGCCCTTGCTGCTCAACCCGCCGGTCTATCAGATCAACACCGTATTTCTACCGAAGAGCGAGCACGGCTTTCTGGCCTGCGACCCCCACGCGGGAACAGCCATGGTTTGCACCAATCTAACCCCGTATTTTCTCCTGCTCTGCACGTTTTCCCCCACGTCCCCCTTATAGCCTACGACTGGTTTAAGGTAGGAAAGCCGAGGAGAGCTCATATCATGGGGTCGGTTCCTCCTCACCTGTTGTCAGGACCGGAATCGACCAGCTGCGCACGGTAGATAGATATACCCCTGGAATGTGGCGTACTTGACGTACAGCAGGCCGTCTCGACTGCAGCAAGCACCACGTACGTTCGACGTTGCAGAGTGGCCAGGGTAGCGGGAACGAGAAGGGGCTCCCGTTGCACAACACAAGCTTTTTTTGCAGACTCTGAGGGGTGCGCTTGTTGTTGTACTCGCTGGGAGAGGACTTTATTGTGGACACGCGTTTTTCGTTCCTCCCCATTTGAAAATATTGAAACGGAACCGTGCTCGTTCCGGTTCATGATATATATATACCTCGAAGTATACTTTATAACCACGTGGTGCGTGTCTTTTCGTGTCCTCGACGAGAGGTTGTTGTATTGTTCTCTGCCCAAACGTGTCAGGTATGATGTGACATGATGCGTCAACGTAGTAATAAGCCTGTACACAGAGTATTATCCGTGGGACTCGAGAGAAAGGTTACGCTTATTTGAGCTGTGAGGGGGCGTACGGCGGTAGTTGTCATACCGTATAGGCTATAATACCAGGTGTGGTCGATGTTGCTGAGGATCATGTTTATTCGTGAGGCGGTAAAACAAACAAGTACAGAATAATATACTGCTCTGCAGTACTCGTACTGTGGTGTAAGCACAACCATATGATGATCTGGTATTATATGAGCATATAAGAGGTAGCACAGCGCCATTTCGCCTTGTACTTGAATAAGAGGACAACATCAACACAAACAACGGCAACAACAACAGCAGGGTATACCCCCAAAGAAGGTTGGCTTTGCCGCTTTTCGAAGAGTGGTAAACTGAACTATTCTTAAACGTAGCCTATGTTCATGTACTGAAGTATAGTTGCCTTGTAAGTGCAGCCACCTGCTAGTAGTAAACAGTTACTGTGAATGGCATGCCGCTGCTGCTGTCGGTGTGAGACAAGCTCGTTTTACACCGTACCGAACTGCATCTCCTTGGTTCCACGTATCATCATTATTTCACACGTACGTGCAGAGTATAATTACAGTTAGTTCCCAATTGAGTACAGTTCTCAATTGAGTTTCGGTGCTCAGTGCGCCCCACATGTTTCATGCGTATCCAGGGCTGCTTTAAAAAAATGTGTTCATAGATAGGTCGGTGGCAGTTTCCCTGTGGTCCGTCACATCGTGAGCTTGATTATTGATAATGTGACGGACAAGACACGGCCATCGCAGTCAGTCGTAAAAAATGAGGTTCGAGGGACCCAGAATGCCGCCTGTGCTTTTTGCTAAAGCCAACGGGGAGATATATATTGATTATCCACATGAATGAGCTGAGACGACAGGTTGTTCGCGGTACCTTAATCCTGCGGGGGTCAATATTTATGTATGCTGCGCTTCGACTCGCCCAGAGCACTATATTCAAATTAAATGCAGACGTGCACACATCTGCCGCCCCCCCCCCCCCCCCCGATGGCAACCTTTTTATTTCACGGCCCATGCATCAGATCTCACATATTGCCCCCTTTTCACCCTGTGGATAGGATTACTACAACTACTACTACTACTACTACTACTATTACTACTACTACTACTACTGTGCGTAGCAAAATGGTTCTGCCCTTTTCAATATAAACAACGGCGTGATGAGCGCCCAACTGTTGGAGATGTTCTCTATTAATAATTGGGAATGGGAACGGTGCTCCGTCTTGTTGGGGATGCGCGTGCTCAATATTATTATAGTCAACTGATTAAGGCGAACAACTAACAACGTGTACGCCCCCCGCCCCCCCCCCCCCGACACCGCCGAAACTACAGTAATAATGCGTCTTTTACACTCACGTCTTGCTTTTGTATAACGTGATGATGACGCAATATATGGCATCTCACATTGTGTCACTGTAGCATGTCCATCTGAAATCGAGTCCGTCGTGATAAAATGGGCCACCTGGTACGTGTATTATAGAAAACACCCTATTATTATTGGAAATCCTACGTTGTGCTGGCGTCACAGGGGGGGATATTAATCAGAACCCAAGATCGACCCGAAAAACGCATGTATCCCCCTATGATAAAATGTGCTTACTATTAATACCACATTTGGTTATGCTTCGCTTGTGTCTACCCGTATTAGTATTTCTACATCACTACTACAAGAACTGCTGTACAGTACCAGGTAGTCACTCGGCAGCGTAAAACAGCCACATATTGAGCGACCCCATAACACCGCCCCCACAGCCCGGATTGTGCACCGGATCGGCAATCGTCTGGAGCATGCATATATGCCACGTGTATGCCACAGGGCGTGCTTTGATGGTGACGGGCTTGATGATGTGCAGATTCCTCGCCGATCCTCACATACATCCGGACCACACCCTAAACGCAGCGAAAGAAGAAACTGTCATTTTGAGGAAGAGGGTAGAAGAGGTGCGGCATTTTACTTCAGTCATAAGGCCAAAATAGGCCATGGCGCGCCCGAAAAGTCCGTTCTCTTGTCGTATAAATATAGTATACACTACAGCAGTAGTAACTGCATACCAGGTATTAGCTATTTGTAGGAGACTGGGCACGTTCTTCAACGACCTTCATAAATTAGCTACGTAATCGCAACAACAGATCAAACGGCGTGTATTCGGCCCTCCTGCCCTCCTGTGAACCCGTGCATAACGCGCATAATATATATATATATCTCAGCTTGTAGCTTTACTCTGTACATACAGGTATACATGGGATATCAACCTGTAATTTAACTATGTACATACATACCTGGTATAATAACGCTGGACGAAGGGGCGCGGAGTATGGAGCCACTGTAGAGTGGGAGCGTAGGAGGACAGAGGGTGCCACGAGAGAGGCCGAACGAGAGAGAGGGGTGATATTTCCTCGAGTTTTGTGCTCCTACTGTTTGTTCTATACCGTAGAATCTGGTAACTACTGGAATGCTGCTTGCGCTCCAGCGTTCTCTCTGCGTGCTCCTGTTGGCTGCGCTGACGCCCAACACGAACAGTAATCGCATACTGTACTGCCAGGTATATTATTAGGCTTGCCATCCGACAAAGTGCAGCATGAGCCTCAACGTTGATAAAAGAAAACATTCCTGAAAGAACGGAATCCCCGGATACGAAGGACACCTACTGTATGCACAAGGTCTATCTATCTTCTATGTCTCCTTCCTGTCATGCTTTGTCTACGATACTCTATGTATGTGTTGTTTTTGCCCCCTCCTACATCTCAATACTGTATGTGTACTTCTATACTTATGCTGGGCGCATTTCATTCCTCTCATTGTTGTGCCTTTAGCAGATAGATACAGTCCATAATATATATACAGATCTACCACTATTATTACGGGGGGTCATAGTAAATAAATAGTAAATAGGACCAAATATTGTTAATAAAAGTACGGAAATATAACGGTTTGTGTAGGTACCGTAGGTCCTATTTACTATGGTGCCCCGTAATACTACTAATTAATACTACGACTACTATTTAATACCACTACATAGTACTGCTGTTCTTACTAATAATGGTACTACGTGTAGTCTAGTCTGTCTCGTCCACATGTTTTTGGTTATTACTACTGTATAATACTGGTATAGATAGGGTAAAAAAAAGGCGCATGATCGAGTGCTTTGGGCTTGCGTGGAAACCAACATGTTGGCAAGCATGGGCGACTACATACAGCAGTATCTACACCGCATGATGTGCACTGTCCGTCCGTTCCCAAATATAGGGACCGTTTATGCTTTAGTATTCGTACCATACGGTCCTCTCACATTTATTTACGGCAAAGTGGCAATGCTCGACAACTAACTAACTGCTGGCCATTCTCTATAGGTATAGCTTCTCGCGGTAAAGACCCCAATCATTATTGAATCGACGCATTCTGCAACCACACGTCTACTACTGTAAGACTGCAGCAAGCACATGCATGGTAGCAAGTAGCATGGCAGGGGTGACCGCAACAATATACGCAGGTGAGAGCTGTTCGCGAGGACAGTCAACAACCAGGTTCAATCAAATATATCACCATATATATATATATATATATATATATATATATATATATATTGCAGGGCCTAACATTTCAGTCAGGATCCATGCTAAAGCCGCCGACATTCTCCTGTGCGATCCTGTGCTGTACCGAGCAGGGTAAAGGCGACCACCCACACAAAAAATAGGCCCCGTGTTTTCCATATAATATATATACTGTATCCCATATATTGCTCCAAAGTCGTGAAGAAGGCTATCGGCTGTACGTACGCTATATTGTCGGAAGGCAAGCATAATAATAATCATATACCTGGTATGGTACCTGTTTTTCCTGTAACAACATTGTTACAGTCGGTGTATACCTAAGGTGTCATTGGTACAACAAGTGCCCCCCCCCCTGCACAACATGGGCGGAAACAAATCCTTGTGGAGACATTGAACACATTCTATAATAATAGGCGTACCGAGAAGTTGTCGACGCCTTTTTTGTGGAGCTTGCTTGCTGTATTGTTCTGTTTCTCCTCAAGTAAGTACTGTTTTTCGCCCACATTGATTGGGCAAAAGGGGGGGAATCCCCGCCATCTGCGACGTGCAGCCATAGCACGTAACGTGGCATTTATTTACCTCCACGCGCAAGCGGTCGGGACCCACCCCTTACATAGATAGCGTGGGCGTAGAAATCATCATAGTTGTTGTGGAAACATTGAACAATGTAGCAAACCCGACGAGGTGTCGAAAGTCTCTCAATTCGGTACGCCTAAGGGTGTCCTACATTGTGTGACGTCTCCACAACAAGGCAATAATTGTGTTTACACCCGCATTGTGCGAGGGGGGGGGTCCCGGTCATCTGTGTGGTAGAGTTATTAGTTTCAGGCTTGCCATCCGACAGTCAGTGTGCAGCATGTATGATGGGCAGAAATTTGAAGTCTCTCGTTTTCTATACGTGTAGGGCTGGACACTATACTGGTCGACTCAGTCAGTAGTAGCGACTTTTCGCTGTGTGTGAACTTCCACGTTGATAAATAAAAACATTGTAGAGTTAGTTGTCATGCACAGTCAGTAGGTAATAAATGGAAGGGGCATGTGGATGTATACCTCGCACACGTCTTTGATACCTGCCTCCCATCACGGATCGATCCGGAGCTATTACTGCAGTATACTACGTACATACATACAGAGTATATAACTCTATTTCTAGCTTCGCCGGTGGCATGGCGATGACGCTTCTATATCATGAAATAAATGCGGACCCACATGATATAGACCTGGATTCAGCTCGTCGATCGTCCGGTTGCTTGCGGCTGCGGTCCTGAGCACGAATTACACCCCGGGAGAATCGTGAGTACTCGGTGTGCCTCGCTGCACTCTGCTACTCATCATTTGACATGCGTACTGTAGTAGGATCATAGTCAGAGAGCTTGGAGGCATGGTGGGTTATGGCAGCAGCAGCAGCAGCAGCAGCCGCAGCAGGCACTGGAAAAGCGGTGCGCGAGCGAAGTGCTTTGACAGGCGTCCCCATGAATCTCCCGGAGGGGGCATGGGGGTGCTTTGTGCTCTGGACCGCAAAAAAAGCCTCAAGCAAGGGAACCAGACGGCGGGCGAGTTCAAGCCAGCCCGGATCTTCTGATTGATGGTCATCTGAATGAAGCTGATGCAGCCCGTGTGTTACAATTGTGTACATACATACGAGGGTTGAACCGCTCGCTGCTTTTCAATATTATTTTTTTTCAACATGCACAAAACAGCAATAATAATATATACCAGGTATATATTTTACCTGGTCCGAAGTATATTAATATTAATAACGAATGTTGGTTGACAGGTTAGTTCTGTTTTTTCCCGGAAACTTCTAATTCAAGATCTCCAGACCCCGCCCCTCTTTGCATAGCTGCTATTTATATCACTGCAGCATAGTACATAGGCTGATATATAGGTAGCAACTTAAGGGACCCCGCGGTGAAAAGGGAAAACGACAGGATTGATTGGGCGCTGGCACAGAAACAGTATTACGGGGGGCCATAGTTAATGGAACCTATGGTATACATAAAAACCTATATATTGAAACATTTTTACTAACAATATTTGGTGCTATTAACTATGGTCCCCCGTAATAGTATGCACTGACAGTATAATAGTACCTGACCTACCTGGTAGTATTCTGGCAGTAGCAATCTACTGATGATGGAGTCGGCCACTATTTTCGCCGCCAGTAGTATATTAATAGTTTTATCTCACGTACGTACACGCCCAAGAAACATGTCCTAAGTATACTGCTGTACTGGCAGTGTAGAACGGAAACCCACCAAATCCGTTTCGGGAGGAGAGGAAGATCGTCACATCGTCGCCAAGCGTTGCGTGCACATTTCTTGATTTTTTTTTTTGTTCTTTTGTGTCGATGATCGCAATCGATCACCCCCCCCTCCCGCCTCATCGCAGTTTTTAGCCCATATATCGGGAAATCTAATGAAGAAGCGAAAATGCGCACCAGGTACCTGTGGTTTTCTTTTCCCTCCTACGGCGCCTCCAGCGGAGCCCTCTCGCCAGCTGGGGGAGGCCGACTGGCCGAGCGTGGCCAGTATACTGCTGCAATCCAGTAGACTGTGGTTGATTTTGACCACAGCGAAAAGTCGCTACTGACTGAGTCGACCAGTATAGTGTCCAGCCCTACACGTATAATAGAAAACGAGAGACTTCAAATTTCTGCCCATCATTTTCGCCCACCACCCATACTGAATGAATGTAAGGGGCTATACTATACCGCTATTACTAAGGGGGGCCTCCAATCCCGAATACGGACACTACTACTGTGTGGGAGCTACCCACTGCTGTAGCTAATATATATGAATGCCACATTATGAATACTTGTATCACGCAATAATAACGCCGGCAAGCAGAGTAAAACAAAGTGTCGCCGCATCGTTCGTGTGAATCAATAGAAGAGTAGACAAGCCGAAAGTTGGCACGGAAGGGAGGTAGACTTGGTGCATGGGTTTCCTTTTGTTCCCGAGGTTTTCTTCTTTCGGGAAAGTTATGAGTGATCCATGTTGAAGATCATGCTGCACATTGTCGGATGGCAAAATAAATAATAATAAAACCCTTCTAACAAAATAGGGCTAACTATTATTAATAGTACTTTCGTACTGTGAAAGTGTAACCTACCGACCTATAGGGGTAAAAGATCGATCGATTACCCACCCTAGGGTAATCCTTACAACACTCTCCCCCGCTCTGAACGGCGGGATCTTTGGGGCGTCGGAACTGTATACGTCTGTACGCTGACCTACCCGCTTAATTTCACTACCTACCTGGGGAACCAGGCATATTTGTTTTCGGGGATGCACGCGCAAGCGTTTCTGTAAAAGAAACATTCGAAGTGAGGTTCGAACCCCTGACCTAACCGACGATAGGTGTTACCTACTGAGCTATAGGGGTAAAATTTCGATCGACTGCGCTCTAAACGTGATAAAAAGGACGCAGCCATGGGACGATGTAAAAAAATGTAGGACCGATGTGTATTATTCTACTTGAAGTATATTTTCTATGGTGGGACACTGGGAGCAACAGACAGAAGAAGAGAGGCGGCATAGTCGCAAGCTTCCTGCGGCCCTATTATGATGTCTCCGCGTCCCTCCGGGGAACCTATATATATATATATAGCTGGAGAAACTCAAATCCCCGACCAACCAACCTCAATCTCCGAAGATAGCTGCAGTTATATACCTGCACATCAGATGGCACTGCTATAAATCCAACAAACGAAAAGGAAGCCTACACGTAAGGGGCTCGAGAAACGCCATTCACCGAAGCTACCGCCACATCCCCCGATAGGGGAGGAGGGGGGGGTACTTATTATCATGAATGGCCGTAGTCGTATGATCATGGACCCTGGTATCCATACAATGCCGGGACGACGGGACGGAGCACGTCGGGTTTTCACCGACCAGGGCGGGGGTGTACTCAATATCATGCATGGCCGTAGTCGTATGACATACTACAGTAAGTAGTAGTAGATATAATTTCCTCGCATCGAAACGATGCCGGGACGGAGCACGAAGGGTTTTGGCCGATCAGCGGGAGGGCGTGGGGGTGCAAAGGTATCATTTATAACGTAAACGGCAAGCTGATACTTCTACCCTACTACAGCGAGAGACGGGTGGGGGAGAGGGCTAAGATGCATCCTTGAAAAGCGGAAAAACACAAGCCACCACCATATCCGCGGTGAGGGCGGCGCGGGGGGAGGGGGGTACTCGACATCCTGCATGGCCGTAGTCGCATCACTATATAGACCCTCGCATCTCCCTACATCGCCGAGACGGAGCACACGTCGGGCTTTCACCGACCAGGTAGACATTGCTTGCACCAAGCTTGAAGCGCCGTGAGTTGTTGGGCGAGTCGCGTGAAGGGTGAGCGGCATTCTCAAAAGGCACCGAAAGCGTTGCAAACCGTCAAAACCCGAAGCTAGACCGCGACATCCCCAGTGTCGGGGGGGGTGTACTTATGTGAATCATGATGCATGACCGTAGTCGTACGAGCATAGGGGGGGCGGCAATACGTCCTTGGAAACGCCGAACACAAGGCCCCCAGTGGGGCGGGGGGGGGGGCGTACTCATTTGTTGCTTGCCTTTGTCATTTGATCATTGACCACGCATCCCTTTCGAGACGGAGCACGTCGGGGGGGGGGGGGGGGGGGGGGGGGGGGTACTCATTTATTGCTTGCCTTAGTCATTGGACCATTGACCACGCATCCCTTTCGAGACGGAGCGTGTGGGGGGGGGGGGATGCACCCTTGAAAAAGGAATTCACAAGCTACCGCCACATCTCTAGCGGGGGGCGGGGGTGGTGGAAATTCATCCATCCTTGAAAAAAGAAGAAGGTGTGCAGCAGCAGCAGCAGCACAACAGTTTTGAAGTTTGCTCGGGTCATGCGTGGGCCTCTCGATCCCGTTCCACGTGACAGTGTGTCTTTACCTACACCTTCAGAGTAGACTGTTTAATAGAAAACAACAAGCTCTCTTTGAACCATGGCACACGACATCAATAATAACATGTAAGGAACGTTTTCGCTCTTTCTGTTCTTAACTCTTTTAGGACCCCGAAATTATTTGCGACCGAAAAAATGAGTATTCTTACAGTATAGTAGCATGGTTTACTGTATGTAGCAGTTCATCAACCGCCCACGAGAAGTTTGGGACAAGTATAGGCGCCGAGCAGAAAGTAGGTAGGGGTAGGAAGGATCATCTTGCGCTCGTGCCGTAGGACTCCTTGCTGTCAACCATTGTAGTTTGGTCATCAACTCGTATGACCCCCCCCCCCCTCGCCCTGGTCGGTGAAAACCCGACATGCTCCGTCCCGGCATTGTAGGGATGCGAGGGTCTATGGTCATACAACTACGGCCATGCATGAGATCGAGTACATCTCCCCTATCGAGTACACCCCCCCCCCCCCCCGCCCAAGATAAAATGCGGTGACTGATGCTGTGATCAGACCCTTTTTTTACGTCAATTTTTCGCCCTCTGATGTCCCGAGAAAGTTGATAATACCTACTAGCTGGTACGCTACATACAGTATATTATATATAGACGTTCCTTCTATTTCCGTGGTGACTAGTGGTGATCTATATCATCTATCTATCTATCGTGCGAGCGTTTCAACTTCCCACACCTCAGACAGATCATCGATTCCCAGATCACGATCTAGCGGATGTACTTGTACTCCCGATCTTCTTGTAGTAGGACCTAGCTCGTCACGTTGCTGGATGGGACCCGCAGAATTTGCATGATCTATGAATACGTACCACATTTTTTCCCCCAGGGTAGGATATATAATATATACCAGGTACACATATACCGGGTATATATTATGTATATATATATATATATATATATATGTGCTAAAGGCAGATCATGCATGCCCTCTCACAACGGCAGTTGAGGAACTGGACGATCTACTGTATATGAATAGATCGATCATGATCTGTTGGAGGAGTCCAGCCTTCATGGTTGAACCACAGTACGCTGGGGAACGGCACGGCGACGCATGTTGACTCTTTCGTGAACTCTCGACCAAATAAAGCGCCACGTAGGGTTATTCAACGAGCACACGCCATCGAGACCAGGCACCACCACAGAATACCATATTGACTCTGCGTGGACTCTAGACGGAATATAGCGCTATGGCTAGGAGGAGGGTTACTCAACGAGAACGCGCCAAAAACAGCAGCGCTGGGGCTATTCTACAGGTAGGTACATCGCCATCGAGATCAGCTACTAACCACACTCTATTGTAAAGCCGCCTTGAGAATACTTTCTGTGCTCAAGTACATTTCGCTGTTTTCAATACCATGTTCCCGTGTAGACGTTTGACCAAATTGAGTGTGCTGGGGGCAGTGTCCTACGAGTACACAGGCCAATTGAGACCAGTCACCACCTGAATACCGCCACATGGATACAGTGCAGGGCGCCTACTAAGAAACCGAGCAATAATCAGAAAGCCAGGCTGAGATTTACAGGACATCAAATAAATATGGGGCTCGTTTTACTGAAGTTAGTGTCTCGAAGGCACACATGTTCGAGGAAGAAATCCACCCTGGCCTATACCTGGTAGTAGTTTTCCTGCTCCTTATTAGGTGTCCTGTGCCGTACGTGCCAGATTTCATTTTTCGGGCAATTTTGACCCCGCGAGGACTCTCGAAAAAAAAAAACGCTGGGGGATATTCTACGAGTTTTGAGGGAGTTCACGCACCATCGGGGATATAGCCACCCTCCGCAGCTAGCGCCAAGACGCGGTGCAAGCGAAACGAACGAGCGGGGGCGGGGGGGGGGGGGGGCGGCGTGAGGGCCGTGCCTCACAAAAGCCGCCTTAATCGTGTACAACATTTTGTAAGATGTTGAAAAAAAACGAAGCAACGATAACAAGGAGGGCGGTTCATCCCACACACACACACAAAACAAAAAAAATATCTTGGACGTACGAGGTATACGTAATTAAACTGTAACTAACTGCAGTTCGCGCGACATTTGTCAAACTGAATGAGCGAAGGGGCCATGAGAACCGTGCCTCGCAGCGGTCGCTCTAATCGTGTACTTCAAGATGTCGCATATGTAAAAAAAAAAGAAAAAGACCTAAACACTACTATTATAACCAGGAGGGGGTTCCGCGCACAGACACAACAATAATAGCTCGGGCGACATTGTCCAACTGGATGAGCGGGGGTGGGTGTACTCGATAGGGGAGATGTACTCGATCTCATGCATGGCCGTAGTCGTATGACCATAGACGGGGGGGGGGGCATGTGGGCAGTATCCCGGGGAAGCCGCAAATCGTGTACGAGGTGTCCAACATACCGGTTAAACACACCAGGTATTGCAATAATATGTTGAAAAAAAAGAGGGGGTTCTTCACACACACACACACAAAATCCAAAGCTCGCGCGACATGGCTCTCCGCCATCACACACACATATCCCAATATTTTGGTTTCCTTCCTTCAGTGCGTGTTCTCCGTATACCCACCACCACCACCACCACCACCACCTCCATCATCATCACCACCACCACCATAATAATCGCCCTCATCTTAGGTTTGCACTTCCGTCTCGTCCGTGCATTTCGTTGCTCAACAACGGCAACAAACGTAGCGGTTTCTCGTTGCAGCCTTTTGTCCTTATAGCGCAAAGCGACACAGCAACGACCCTCACTCTTCGTCTTTCTCCACAGACAGGCTAGCAAAACACAAAAACAAAAGCGATAGAGAGGAGGGGGGGGGCGGGGGGCGGAAGGAAAACAAACAAACAAAAAAGAACAAGAAGAAAAAATGACAAAAAAACGAGAGATACCGTACTGTAGATGATAATAGGAGGGAGAAAGAGGGAGGACACGAGCAAAACAAAACAAAACGAAACGAAAAATACCCCTCCAAACCCCCCCCCCCCCAAAAAAACGCATCGCGTCCCATCGAACCATTTATCATCGCATGCACCGCTTGGTGTCACTTCGCGTACCACTCCCTCGATATCAGCCAGCGCCCACCGGACCCCTCCCCCGCCAAATCGGGAGCCCCCCCCCCCCCCCCCCCCCACAGGGCAGAAACGCCAAGAGACAAGCAGTCCGTTGGAGCCACGACCGAGCAATGCCAACAGCCGGAGCTTTCAAAAAAGGAGAGGCCGCGAGCATCAACCACGCACACACGGAACAACCCAACACACCACCACCACCATCACCACCACCCACCCACCACCACCACCACTACCGACCAAACCACCCACAACCACCATATTATATCCCAGTCGAGTCACAGCAAAAGCAAGCCAGATATTCGTTCCGCTCCCGGAAACAAAAACAAAAAACGAAGCTCTCTTCAACCATCTAACTGCCGCGCCAAATCATCAAGGTCTTTCTTGTCTTACTAGCCCTGATTTTCCGCCTCGACTTTCGCCCATGCACGACTATCGCGCGTGCCCGATCAACTGAAAGGCATGTTGTCGTGCTCCCTCCCCACCCCCCCCCCACCCCCCACCCCGCGCCTCCCAACCGTAGGCCCCACCACAATCTACGATACTCCCCCCCCCCCCCCTGGAAAAAAGGTTTCCCAAAAGCAGCGGCGTTCTGCAACCATTTTCTTCGTCTCTCTAGTGGTACCACCACGGTTAGGAAAGAAAAACATACTACTTGATACATAGCACGCATGCCCTTCCTTCAGCCTACCAGGTATATTGCATGCAGCGTATTCCCTCGACAGACACGCCTCCCCCCTCCCTTCCCCCCCTAGGTCAGCCCCCCCCCCCCCCCCTCCTCCCCTCAACGCATACCACCAAAACTAACTGGAAAGCGCCCATCCCGACCAAACTAGAGACTCGCCGAGATATTCTTGGAACCCGAGGACAATGAGGCGGGACAGTGGGAGTACTAAAATTACAATCGCGTCGGCCAAGAAGCCTATCCAACTATGTTCGACAAAAGCCCGCGCCGACTCTTATTGCCTCCTGGCGAGAGGACAGCGAGAGGACCCCCCCCCCCTCACCCCCCCCGTCCCTGTTAGCAAGGGTGTCCCCCTTCCCTCTTGGCGAGGAAGCTTCCCCTCCCCTCCCCTCTGGCGACCCCCCCCGTCCCCGTCCCGTCCCCGTCCCCCGTGGTAACCTCATCACCCTCTTATCATAATCACCAACTTTCCCACCGCCCCGTCGTTTTCGCCCAGCTAGAAGGGACAACGGCAACCTGCGCCACTTCCCCATCTGTATATCTTGACTCTTCTCACTATTGTATGTCTGCTTCTTGTCTCTCAACTCGGATCACTCCGCGGAGCAGTGCGGCGCGGAATCTACTGGCCACGCAGACCCCCCCCCCCCCCCACCCGTAACCCCTCCCCACCTCTCGCATAGAAAGCCAAAACTCAGAGTGAAATCAATCAAATCGAAGCCAGGCGACACAGCCAAGCCAAGCCAAGCCTAGCTTAGCCTAGCCGAGTTAAGGTAAGCCAAGCGCAGGCTAGCTAGCCTAGCCCAGCTTTAGCCTGACCAAGCCACGGCGAATTAGTTTAAAAAGAGAACAATCGGGGAGAGAGAGAGAAGGCTGAGAAAGCTGAGAAAAGAACACCAAGAGAGGAAACAAAAAAAAACTCCGAGCGACGAACCCAACGAGACAAAGGAGAGAGAGAGAGAGAGAGAAAAGAGAAATAAGAAAACAATAAAACACAAGCAAAAGAGGATAGGACGAAAAAAAGCGGGGACCGGCGATAAAACAAAATGGGCCAGAAAAAGAAAGAAAAAAAACGCCACCCGAGCACTTTCTCCCCCGGAGCAGGTCCTGTCGATTGGACACGAACATCGAACGTCAAAAAAGGTAGAAAAAAAAAAACGCGCGTCCAATATCTTCAAAAGAGCGCCACCTAAAAAGACCGACCGCACCACCCCCGCTTCCCCCCCCCCCCTCCCCCACCGCCTCCATTCCAGTCCGACGGCGATAGGCCAGTACTTCAACATCTCCTATTTTGCTGTGCCTGCCGGGAATATTCCTGGAACTTTCGGGCGAGGGTGACTTCCGAGTGAAGCCATAAATCCCTTCATTTCCTCAGCCGCCCCGACCGAACCGAATCAATCACTCACTGACCGGCGTTGGTTGACTTTTTTTTTTTACTCCCCGTCTCCGCGTGTTCTAATTTTTTTTTTCGTGTTTCAAGTTCGTTCGTGTTCGACTTCGTTTTTTCCTTCTTTTCCCTTTTTCTTCCATTTTTGTTTGCAATGAGACGCGAACGATGTCCCATCTAGGGTCCCCGCCGCGACCAAACCGACGACTGAAGTCCCGCAGGAAAGGGTCGACGTGGAGTCATCGGACAACGAACTCGAGACGCACGGACTGTAGCGGACCGCAGGGGGAGAGAGAGAGACAGATGAAAAAAAACAAAAAAAAAAAACAAAATAACCGAAAAACCATATCCTCGGGCGCCGGAGGGAGGAGAGAGAGAGATGGGGGGGGGAGGGGAAAACGGCCACATCACAAACACACTCAACACCAAAAAAAAATGCCGCATTGTAACCGTCTCTGCCGAAGATTTCGTTTCCATCCCATCTACCAAGGCACCGTAAAAAATCATCGCCTCTCCTCTCGCCAAAAAATCATGCACAGCCCAGTAGCTGGTCCACCCACCAATCGCCGCGCATCTCATCCCATCCCCTTCCATCGTATCCCATATCATCCCATCCCATCCCATCTCACCCTATAACCCATCCAGTCCCACCCTCCTACCTTCGATGCGGAGGGGGGGGGGGAAGGGGGGGGGGGTTCTAAATCGTCTTGCCCCTTGTCTAAACCCCGGCGCCGCCACACAGGCCAACACAGGACTAGTCAAGGAGCCCCCCCCCCCACCCCCTCCTCCTCCTAGCAGCGGCCACCATTCCCTTTTGTCCGTGGTCCTTTCATCCCCGCCCCCCACGAGCAGCTCTCTGAGTATCTCACCCATCCTTCGACGTCTTAACCATTCTTCCCGGGCGACGACGAACCAAAAAAAAAAACTGCGACAAAAGTAAAGAAAAAAAAAACGCCAATGCCAACCACCAACACGCCAACAATTCCCCCCGCCCCCTTTTGCCCCCCCCCCCCCCCCCCCCCCCCCTTCCCCCTCCTCTCCAACTCCCTGACGCGGCGGAATAAAGACATGGCCAAGAGGAACATTCTCCAACCCCGCTGCCCCCCTCCCTCCCTCCTCCCTCCCTTCTCCCTCCAACGCAGCGCCAAAAAACCAAAAAAACACACCCAAAGGGAACATAATGTAGCCCCGCCGCCCCCCCCCATTCATCTTTCCTCTATTTCATCACCGGTCGTTCTCGAGGATCACGCCAGGGATTTCGTACGTGAAACCGTCGAAATGCCCGTCGGGGCCCGGGGACACTATCCCCCCCCCCAGAGCCATGGTGTCGATAGGCATGCGGGTGAACTGGGGGTCAAAGTTGTGGGTCGATTCTGACCCCTGACGCTGGTTGCGGCAAGGATTGAGGGGGGCCGGGATACGCTTAGCCAGGAGGGAAGCCCAGTCCAGTCCCCGGAAAAATTCGTGGTTCATCACCTTTTGCAGTGGGGACGGGAGGGGAGAAGGGGCGGGGGGGGGGTAGTTGTTGGAGTGGTAAGGTTTTGTTGTGCCGTTGTTCATGAAGGAAAATAAAGAAAGCAGACCAGAGCAGAAGCAAGGCAAGGCAAAGCAAGGCGAGGCGAGGAAAATTGAAGCGAACGGACGTGAAGCCGAGCAAAGCAAAACCCGAAGTACTCTATAGCGCAAGCAAAGCCAATCCAAGCCCGGCCGTGCATGGCATGAGCCCCCCCCCCCCCCCCCTCCCCTTTCAACCCTCATCTTAGACAAACCCAGAGCAAGCCAACCCCCCAAAAAAAAACGGCATCCAAACACGCCAGAAACAGCACAAGAAGCAAAACTGACAAAAGAGAACCCTCCCCTCCCCCCCCCGCCCCCCGGCCCCCGCACCCCCCCGTCCGTCCACATGAATAACCCTCCTGACAAACTCAGCCCAACCGAACCAAACCCAACCCAAAACTCAAACAAGCTCTGTACCCCCCCCCCACCCCCTTCCCCGTCTCGAAAGGGATGCGGTGGTCAATGGTCAAATGACTAAGGCAAGCAACAAATGAGTACGCCCCCCCCGCCGCCCTATTTTATACTGGTATAAGTTGGGTTGGCGTCGGTTGGCAACGGCACTGTAAAACATGCCGCTCACGTAGCTAGACAACCAGGGTACCGTTTTTTTTTTTTTGGCGGTCGCCCACAGCTGGTTGTCGAGCTAGATCATGTGTGCGAGGTAAAGAACCTTTTCTCTGCACAAGTGGGAATGGTCGTATCACGTAGTGTTCAAGGTGAGGCACCCACGAGGCAGTTACATAGTACTCCCATTGCTGTCTCTGGAAGTGCCTACACCGGAACTTAAATTAACTCATTGAAGCCGTCATCCATATGCAAGCCCACCTCACAAGCGGTTCTTAGCAGGATGCAGCTCACCCTTCATGCGACTCGCCGGACACCTCACGGCGCTTCGCGCTCGGTGCAATAAGCAATGTCTGCCTGGTCGGTGAAAACCCGACATGCTCCGTCCCGGCATTGTAGGGATGCGAGGGTCTATGGTCATACGACTACGGCCATGCATGAGATCTAGTACACCTCTCCTATCGAGTACACCCCCCCCCCCCCACCCAACCCATACCTGCAGCGCTCCGAGCGTGCCCAGTCTCTTGGAAGGGTTCCTAGTCAACAACCCCCCGATGATGCTCGCGGAGGGTGCCGAGATATTCTTCGGAATGACGAGGGGAGCGCCTCGCAGACGCTCGAACAGCTTCTGCCTGTCCTTCGTGTACCAAGGGGGCAACCCCGTCAGCATCTCGTACATGAGCATGCCTAGCCCCCACCAGTCTACGGCGGTCCCATGCCCGGCCTTGTTAATAACCTGACATCGGCGCCGTGGGAGTGGGGGTGGGGTGGGATGGGGGTGGAGTGGGGTTGGGGTGGGACGGGGTGGGGATGTGGGGGGATGGGGGTGGAGTGGGGATGGGGTTGGGGTGGGACGACGTGGGGGTGGGATGGGGTTGGGATTGGGGTGGGATGGGGTTGGGGTTGGGGTGGGGTTGAGGTGGGATGGGGTGGGGTTGGGGTGGGGTTGGGGTAGGAGTGGGGTGGGGTGGGGTTGGGGTAGGAGTGGGGTGGGGTGGGGTGGGGGGGTTGGGGTTGGAGTGGGGTGGGTGGGGTGGGGTGGGGTTGGGGTGGGGGGGTTGGGGTTGGAGTGGGGTGGGGTGGGGTGAAGTGGGGGGTGGGGGATTGAATCAAGCGGGGCGACGAGTGCTTTGGTGTATCTTCGCTGAACTCGTCGCCTGGTGAATGTGGGGATGGTGAGGGCGGCTTTTGTTCCGGGGGGGCGGGGGAAACATCGCAGCAGCTTCAACTTCATTTCAACGGCAACGTGAATGACGATGTTTTGTGTCAAGGAACAACGCGATCGAACCGAACGGAACGGATTCGAGCCAACCACAACCAATTTCAAGCCGAACCGAACCGAACGGAACGAAACCGAGTCTAAACCGGACCTGATCGAGCCGAACCAAAACAAACCGAACCGCCTCGAACCGAATCAAAACGAAACCGAACCAAAGCAGAATCGAACACCGTCGAATAGAGAACCCATTCAAGGGGCGGAACCTCACCTCCGGGGCCATATACTCTGGAGTCCCACACACAGACTGCGCTCCAAACGTGGAGTCTGTCACGTTGTCCTTGGCAAGCCCAAAGTCTCCCAGCTGCCAAATTAAAGGTTTCCATGTTTTTGCGGTCGAGGTGGAGGCGGGATAAGATATAAGGCGAGGATAGGGGACGTTACATTCGTAGTATGTCACCGTGGGACAACAAAAAATCGGGGATAGGGGACGTCGAATGATGTCGATGTAGGATAAGCAAAGGCCGGGAAATCGGACGTCATGGTATGTCCATGTGGCATAACAAAAGACGGGGGCAGGGGTCACAGTATGTCCAATTGGGATAAGAAAGGCGGGGATAGGGGTCGAAACAGGCCAATGGGGGATGACAAAAGGCGGGGATGGGGGATGTCATAGTATGTTCATGTGGGATGACAAAAGGCGGGGATGGGGGACGTCAGAGCATGCCGATATGGGAAAAGAGAAGGCGGGGATAGGGGACGCCATAGTATATGCCGACGTGGGATAATGAGAGGCGGGGATAGGGGACGCCATAGTATATGCCGACGTGGGATAAGAAAAGGCGTGGATGAAAATGTTCCAGCAGAGTCAAGGTGAACGCGGAATACGTAAAGGGGGGCATATAGGGGTCGTAATAGGTCGCGATGGGATGAGAAAAGGCGGGGATAGGGGACGCCACAGAGCAAAGTCTAGGCTGAGGTCGGATCAGGATGGCTGCGGGCGGGGAGGCAGGTCAGAGCGCGGTCTGGAGGGGGAGGGGAAGGAGGAGGAGAACTGCCTCGAGCGATGTCGGTACATATGCCGTTACGTGATGAAGAGGCGTTTCTGTTGTGAATCGAGCCCGCTATCGTTGCCTCTCGCGCGGAGAAGCGGTAAAACCCCCCCAAAAAAACGGCTGTCTGTCTATACCAGGTATGTCCCAAAAAACAGCATTCAACTTTGTCCGTAAACGTGGAAGACAGGTCAGGTACTCACATCAACACCCAAGCGATCCTTACATTTCCGGACAGAGTGGTCAGAGTGTACGTACGTACCAGGCACGTACTTTGTCTACACTACAAGACCCCCTTGGGGATGTTGCTTGAAGTCGAAAAGGGGGGAGCATCATTAGACGCTCTTATTGTTGTTGCTGTTGCGCTCACACGAAGTCTCATAGGAAGGACTCCACGGTCACAGAGAGGGGCTTGAGCCCTAGGAACATAAAAAAACACGTATAAAAATATATACCAGGCATATATACATGATCGGCTGGGAAAACGGTGTAACGTTAAACTCTTCGCACACACGGGGCAGATCACAGGTATCCCCGTTTTGCTCCATCTACTCGTAGGTATTTCGGGGAATACAGACCCCTCCGTTTACAGGCTGTGAATCGGCTGTGTGGACCGATATTTGAAAAGCATCGGTTTTCGGCGCAGACGATATACCCTATACATAAGTATACGTATGTTCGTCAAATGTTCGTACTTTTGCCAACTTTTCTCTTCGTACGAGCACTTTTCGGCAACACACCAAGAACTCGGACACGGGAAAGCCCGGCCGGACACATTGGTCTAGGTCTCGGCGCGATCCGTGGTCTCTGGAGCGCGGGGCGGGTGCTCAAAGTTTTTTTTCCGGCGGGAGTGGATAAGACGATTTCCCTGGTTTCAGTGCGAGAGACCTTTTTTTGGACGTACGTACCTTTGAAATGTCGTCTTTTTTTTGTCTTCGTGTACTCGTAGTACCTACCGGCCTACCGGTACGTTTTTTTGCGTATGAACACAACACACAAGACAGACAACAGACAACCCAATACAGCACCAGAGCAGAGAGCGTGGTTAACCCCAGCTGCATACAGCACTGCAACCCTGCCGTCCAGCAGCAGCAGCACAGTGGTCAGTCACGGACACGAGTGGCAGATCTACATGCTGCTGTATTGTTGTGGCCATCTGCTTTTTTTTCTGACCCGAGATCGATCATCCAGCGACAGCACACCTCTCTCTCTGACGCTGTGCGCGGTCGTGCGATAGTACAACATGTTGGGGCTGTTGCACACAGCAGAGCGACTCCGGCAACATACATCAACACGAGCAGCGCAGAGAGCCTGTTGACCGCCAGCTGACTACAGCATCAACAGTCGGCAACGCCATGCACGTGTGGTAGAGCCGCGCTGTACGGTAGATGGAGACTGCCTGTGCTTGCTGTGTAACAAAGATGTCAGGAGGCAGATTTTTTAGCCCATGACGGAAAGCAAGTTTGCCTTGACATGCCCCGACTGACACCAAAATACTACTACTGGTGTAGGTAGGTTTTAGTGTCGAGCACTCGGCCCTACACCCTTCACAGTTCACGTTTTGTCTTGATTGACATATCTCCTGACATCTTTCGTGTGTGACGGCACAAATTGATTTCTACTGCTGCTGCTGCTGCTGGCGTGTGCTCTTCTTCTGCTTTTTTTTGCTACACACACATAGACAGCAGCAGAGCAGCAAGAGTGAAGCAGTGGTGCGATGCTTGCAGCAGCGGAGAGGCCAGTAGTCCGCAAGTATGTGCCTGCGAGGACCTGTTGTTGCTCGTTGCTGTTGTCGTGCTGGCCGCTACGCACCAGGCACACAGCTACTTGCTCGGCTTGCTGCAGTCTGCAGGCATTTTTTTTCTCTTTTTTTTTTGGCACCCAAGAAGTGGAACCGATCGATTCCTCCCCCCCGCGTAAAAAAATAGCTCTCATACCACCAGGGAGGTATAAAATCATGTCATTTAATTAAAACGTCGTTCGCACAATTATCGTACGACGAAGCACTGGCTGCTGTTTACCTACTGCTGTTGCTGCCGTACACTATCGGGCTTTTCCTACAGAGAACACAGTGATACAAATTGTAGAATAGCGGTGTGATTATTGCAGTCAACCAGAACGGTACACAGTATGTGGGGCAAGCGTGAGATTCTTATTGGGGCGCCATCGTGAAACAAGCTTGAGCATAGGCTTTTATATAGGATTTAGTGTGGAGATTACCACTGAGCCGTTTTTCTTAACCCAATTTTCTTAGCGCTCTCCACAAAGTGAGCATTATGTTCTTATTGGGCATCTTCTTACTGGCGGGCCTATACGAGTACTGTACCAGGTATTCCTAGCAGTACCCGTGCCACCGGTACCCTCATTTATTTTAACTACAACTATTAACAAAAAATGACACTATTGTACTATGGATACTGTATTTCCACAACAGCAGTTCTGTCCTCAGTTCTGTCCTCATGAATATGTGTGTGTTCTTCACATTATAATATTGATGGGTGGGATGCAGTTAAGTAGTTCTAAATTGTTGAGAGCGCCTTGCAGCGTGGGTAGGCACAATTCGACGCGAGTCGACGAGGGAAGAAAAGGCTGAAATCTTCTCGCAATAAAAATGAAGGCACGTGCCGTAGCGGGAAGGGGGTAGAAGAGCCTGCTATGTGACCCCGGATCTGAGTTACAAGTTGGGAGGAGAGAGAGAAGAAGATGTGCGAAGATCATAAATGGAATGAGCAAAAAAAAAAAAAAAAAAAAAAAAACAGGTGTGCAGGTATTTCATACGAGTATTATTTCGTTCTTGCGTCACTCCCCTAGCCACTTCCCGGAGGGAAACCTTGTATATTATATATATATATATACCTGGTATCAGGTACCTGGTATATATTATCGGGCGAATCTGGCGTGTGCGTGACAACTCGTATTGAACGAATCCTGGCTATATATATATATATATATATATATTGCTCATCCCATTCATTATCTTCGCACATCCCATCCTCTTCTCTCTCTCCTTCCAACTCGTAACTCAGATCGGGTCACATAGCAGGCTCTTCTACCCCCTTCCCGCTACGGTACGACAAATGTGAGTGAATCCTAACGTAAGTCATACAAAAATGTTCCATGTGGATGTTTTGCACATGTTTCGCCGGTACAAACAAAAAAACGCCTCGATTTTTTTTTCCCACTTCCGATTTAAACCCCTTCGAAAAATTGGGTGAATCGGCACCCCTCATTTTGCATTATGTTGACATCTCGGAGCAGACTGTGCCATGATTTAGCTTAGATCATCTGAACGACCTACGAGTATAGTATATAATGTTCTCGCTCGAGGTGTGGGGGGTCTCTATGACACGGCTCTTGCGTTCATGTTTGCCGCCTGGGATCTGCTGTACAGTATAACTACAAACCAGGTGCGTACATGTCCAGCTTTTGCTCAACATCGAATAACTGAAAATAAGGATCTAGATGACCTCCTGTAAATCGTGGGTGATCTAGATGATTTCCTGTTAATCGTAGATGATCTCTACGGTCTCCTGTAGATCGTAGATGATCTAGACGATCTGCTGTGAATCGTAGATGATCTAGATAGTAGATGACATGGATGATCTACTGTAAATCGTAGATGACCTAGATAGTAAATGACATGGATGATCTACTGTAAATCGTAGATGATCTATACGGTCTACTGTAAATCGTAGATGACCTGTGGGCGATCTACTGTAAACCGTAAACGATCTACACTAGATCGTAGATGATCCACACGATCTACTCTGAACAAAAAAGGTGTTCTGGACGATTTACAGTAAATCGTAGATGATCTAGATCACAGATGATCTACTCGATGCGTGCAACCTTGTGCATCGCTCACCTTGATGTGGCCGTCAGCGTCGAGGAGGATGTTCTCGGGCTTGATGTCCCGGTAGATTATGTTGTTGTCGTGAAGGTGCTGTACCAACACAGAGCACCAAAAAAATGGCGTCGCGAATACAGAACGACCAACGCCAACCGCAGGGAAGAGCGACGCTTGTCGGTGTTAGATGTTAGACCCATATCATAAAAGGAGGGAAACCAACGACAGGAACAATCCGGCCCGTCACACACATCAGCAATCTGAACCATCCGAAAAAACACACACACACACACACACCCAGGGGCACCCAAAAAAAAAGAGAAAACGGAGCCGCACCCGCCAGCATGTCGGGAACGAAAAACAAACCAGCGGGTTGGGATTTTTGTCAGAAATTGATTAAAATAACGCGTATTTTTTCCCCCAGTTTGCGTACTTGATTTTAGTAACCCCCCCCCCCCCGCCCTTGGACCTAAAAAAGAGAAAAAAAAAACAAAAAAAGAAGCGGGGTATCAAGTTTTTTTTTTGGACACCCTTTACATGCTCTGGGGTAACCCGGGAAAACAACGAAGCAAAAATCGTCAGTAACGGCCACGTCAACTTGAAGAAGAACAGCAGCAGCAGCAGCAGCAGCAGCAGCAGCCGCGATACCAACCACGAGAGCAACCACGTCAAGAGCAACGAAAGGCAACAACATCAAGCGCACCCACCGACAACAAAACCAAGCGCGGCAGAGAGCAACCGACGAAGGAAACAAGAATAGTAGCAGCGAAAACGATAACAACAGTTCGCGGGTGCCCCTGAACCGCCTCTGCTGCTGCTGTTGCTGCTGCTGCTGCATGGCATCGCAACATACCTTGAGCGCGAGCACCAGCTCCGCGGCATAGAACCGCACCACGCCCTCGGGGAAGCGCTTGTATCGGCTGAGGTGAAAGAAGAGCTCCCCCCCCGGGCAGTAGTCCAGCACCAGGTACAGCTTGTTGTCCGTCTGGTGGTGATTGATCACGTTGATTGGTTGGTGCATGTGTTCGTTAACGGTTTCGGATGATAACTGCTGTTGATGATGGATTTGGTCGTGCCGATTGTATCATACATGATAGTTGGTTGAGGGATTACAAACAGTAGTGGTTCTTGGTTGTTTCGCTGAGTTTGATTGAGAGGTGATCAGCGATGGTTGTAGGTTGCTGATGATATATACGTTGGCGATTGATGATTTGATTGAGGACGATCGTTGAGGATTCAGTTGTTGGCTGCTGACACTGTTTACGATTGAATGTTGATGGGTTACAGTTGTGTATATACTGTTGAGGGTTGACCAGCATCAGGCACGACAGGTTATGCTGTCCGTCTGTAGGCTAATGGTTGATGATTGTTGCCATGTGATTTTCAACGGTTGTGGGATGTTTGATTGGCTCTACTGTATGATGATGCTTGTTTGAAGATATTAGTTGGTCGTTCATGGTCGTGAAAGATTGTCCATTGGCGCCGTCCATGGTTGGTTCATGACTGCCGACGATTGATTGCTAAAAAGTGCTGATTTTTTTATCGTTGAAGGAAGCAACGAGAGCGGGTAACGTTTTCCCCCCTCAACGTGTCGCAAAAAAAAAACAGCGAAAACAAACCACGCCCGGCAGAGTTAGTACGTAGTGACACCGACGTGTAACATCTACCCTCTACTACGCTTGGGGGAGAGCGGGTGCAAAAGTTTCGCTAGCATTGGTACCTGGTACAGTAAAGGTCGAACTTCAAGAGCGGTGCAGGTTTCGGAAGAGACGTCAACGGCTTGCTCGACAAGGGAAATACCACAAGCCACCACGTAGACGGCGCGAGCACGTGTTCCGGTTTAAGAACTCAAGTCGGACCCCCTTTCAACGGATACAAGGGATACATAGCAACCAAGACGATCATAACTTTGCTGTAGCGCTATCAAGCGTCTACGGCCAGCTGCGTGAGGGCCCAGAAGCACAAGCAGTGGTGAGGATAGGATGGTCGCGTTGAGCGCCCGTGCCGCACGACTGCTTGCATTCAACCATCGTAAACTCGGACACCAATTTCTACCATTCCCGAAATCATGTCGTGGTCGTCGGTGCAATCGTCACTCTTTATCGCCAATCTCCCCTCTGGCGTCCCATTCCGGTTTTCAAGGCAACTTTGGGTCCATGAGGGGTCAAAACAGGCCTGGCACATCTCCATCCTAAGCCACCTCTCTATCTTGACCCTCTGAGGGAAAACTGCATTCCCGTGTCCGGGACAAATCTCTCAAACTCCAAGGAGTCTGTTTGTCTCCAAAACGGGACTGCAATGCGTACTCAACAGGGCTATAAGCTGTGACCCCTACTGTTGTCGTAGAAGTATGACGGTAATACAAGCGGACCCACCCAACGGCACAGGTTGGGCTTTTCGCGCTGAATATTTCATGACCGCTGGTGTCCCTCGAGCGATCAGCTACCTTAACCCTATCGTTAGTATTACTGCTGTCCCGTATCGAGGACAAACTACGCAGAATTTGACTGGTTAGTCGCATAAACGAGACTGCCGTCTGCCTTACAAGGGTCAACGCTAGCGTTATAGCTTTACCACCGCGAGCAATTTGCCGTAAAAGGGTTATAAGGTAAGCACTACCTGGTACGAGTATTATTTCGTTCTTGCGTCACTCCCCTAGGGTATAGGTTTTCATGCACAGTACCAAAAAATGAATGCCCGCGCGAAGAAACGTCTTCGAAGTCATGTTCCGGGTGAGACCTCAGAAAAAAAAGGCACCACCCCAGCAAACGCATTGTTCAGTGTTTTTACGTCGTCGGCTGAAGACATGTTTCTTGCACAACAACCTCAATCGCGTCACTTTTCTCGTTATATTTTTCTCCAAAGCGAACCGCTGAACAAACTCCAATCAGCTGAGATTAAAATCCGGTACCTCCGGCACCACGTCGAGCTGGCACGTCAGCTGCATGCCGTTTCGAGCGTTTCAACAAGAATCGTTGCGGCACACTTCTCGTGGGAAAGACGCAACACTGCTAAACTTTGTGACTCATAGCACAAAGCAAAAAGCAACATCAAAGCACACACATACGATCGGTTACCCACCACCACCACCACCACCACCTTCTCCGCCCGCCGGCCAAAACGCACAGCTTCCAGCGGACCCGCCGTCGACGCGCAAACAAAATTGCCAGCAACTCCGCTACACTAAATACGTACAACTTCCTCAGCACCACAGAAGCACAACAACGACGTGGAGGCGTGTGTGCAGCCCCCAATACCCCCCCCCCCCCCCCCCCCCCCCCCCCCTTCCCTCCGCCCTCTTGATGCAAGCAATATGCCTGGTCTGTGGAAACCCCACGTGCCCCGTTCCGGCATTGCAGGGATGTGAGGGTTTAGGGTCATACGACTACGGCCACCCATGACACGAGTGCGTGGATAACATAAATACCCCCCCCTATTTTATATACGTTGGGTTGGCGTCGGTTGGCAACGACACTGTAAAACATGCCGCTCACTACGTGAGCTAGACAACCAGGGTACCGTTTTTTTGTTTTTTTTTTGGCGGTCGCCCACAGCTGGTTGTCGAGTTAGATCACTTGTGTGAGGTAAATAACCTTTACTCCGCACAAGTGGGAAAAATCGTATTACGTAGTGTTCAAGGTAAGGCACCCAAGAGCCAGTTACATAGTACTCCCATGGCTGTCTCTGGAAATGCCTACACCGAAAATTAAATCAACTCATTGAAGCTGTCGTCCATATGCAAGTCCGCCTCACAAGCGGTTCTTAGTAGGATGCAGCTCACCCTTCATGCGACTCGCCAGACACCTCACGGCGCTTCGCGCTTGGTGCAATAAGCAATGTCTGCCTGGTCGGTGAAAACCCGACATGCTCCATCCCGGCATTGTAGGGATGCGAGGGTCTATGGTCATACGACTACGGCCATGCAAGAGATCGAGTACATCTCTCCTATCGAGTGCACCCCCGCCCCTCCCCGCAACCCCCGGGATTCCCCACCCGGAAAGTCGATAGTAATCTGTCTCGCCAACACCCTGCAACGTCCCGGCTGCCCCTCAAAATGCTTGTTGGGCACCGGCCAGTCATACAATCATCGAAAATAGCAGTCTGAACAAAACAAAAGCAGCCTCTCGGTACCAAACCAACCTGGTTCTGTTGGTCCTACCCGGGTATATGCCCGGCTGTATACCTGGGTATACTCTACTCAACCGAGCACATCCTTTGGGAAAATTCTAGGGTGTGTACAACCTGGAAAGAGTATTGGAGGCGCAGAAGGAAGGGGTCTTCGATATACCCGGGTGGATACGGGTGTTCATCCGGGTACATACCCTACAAAACACATCATTTGGAACAATTCTCGGGGGGTTTCTTACCTGGAAGGCATAACTGGCGATGCGCAAGGGAGGAGTGTTAGAGTAACAAACTGGAAAAATTACAGGGTTTCGCTAACCTGGAAGGCGTAGTGGAGACGCATCAGGAAGGGGTGTTCGACGTTTCCGAGCACCCTGCGCTCAATCTTGGTCCTCTCCACCTGCCTTTTGCGCACGACATCTCCCTTTTTGAGGATCTTCATGGCGTAGAGCACCCCAGTGCTCTTCCGTCGAACCAGCACCACCTTTCACCAAAATATTGAGTTCGGGTGCATCCATGGTCATTCATGGTCATGCCGAAAAATATTAGACGAACGAACAGGAGTGTCCGGAAACGTACAGCGAAGAGGGAGGCAGGGGGGGGGGAAGGAAGAGGGGGAGGGAGGGAGGGAGGGACGGAGGGAGGGAGGGACGGAGGGAGCGAGGGAGGGAGGGAGGGAGGGAGAAAGGGGGGGAGGGAGGGAGGGAAGGAGGGAGATGAATATTCAGTCGATGGGGGCGAGAAAGAGAACAGACAGAAGATCGGGGGTGCGCACGGCATGATATCAAAGTGCGTCGTACCATCGTTGCCATACTTTTGCACCTGGTTTTGCTGCTGTTGCTGGCATCGCTGCTACTCCTTTTTCCGCCCTCTCGTGCTCAGCGACGCGCCCCTCCAACCCCGACTAACCGACGCACAACGATACGCTAACACACTCCCGGCACCACGGCAACACACGGCAAGCCACTCCATAACACTCCATAACACCCCACAACATATCACATTATCGACACCCCAACCCATCCAACACCATCACGAGCAGCGCCATGACAACATCCATACAAACAATCCGACAACACGTCGACCTCCAACCAGACAACAAGGCCACCCACCCACCCACCCACTCACCCACGCCGTAAAGACACAATACAGGACAGCATAGCAGCGCATCAATCACACATACCAATATTTTACACGCAAGACAAACAACGAGAGCACGCGTCAGATTTTTTTTCTCCGAAACTCGAAAAAAAAAAATGAAACAAGGCATTGCATTTTCCATTCTCGTTCGTTCGTGGATCGGCCGGGGAGGAGGGGCGGGGGGGGGTTGGCGGGGCTGGCCCTGTTGCCTTGGGGCCCCGTTAAATACATGCTTCGAAGTCAACCAATAAACGACCGCCATTTTCGGAGAAGCGGCGGTGAACTCGCAGGCACGTGCCAGGCCGTTCGGGTTTGCACGTAAAATCAAACACGGTCGTGGTAGGAGTTGTTGTCGACATGAACGGTCGACATGAATACCAAATGGAAACAGGGTGCCAGATGGGCCTCCGCCGGCGGCCCAGCGGAGCACAACGTATTTCCAAGCGGCTCATACTCGGGGTCGGGGTGCCGAACGGGATGGGCCCACAGCGGGGTCAAAGCACCAAACGGGAACAGGGTGCCAGGTGATGAAAGCAAAACGTGCAACCATCTGAACAGCCCAGCACGAACGCGCTACTGCTGTAGTACACCGCTGGTGTGTTCAAAGTTGGCCGAGCAAAGGCCGGCTTAGACATCAACTATAGCATTAAAATCAGAACCAAAATGCGGTGTGTTTGTTGAATATATGAGGGGGTCCAGGTTTTTTGGGTCCATTGCGGGTTCTGATTACAACATTAGCCCACCCGCAATAGCGTACAACTGTCTTTGAAGCCGACCAATCAAAGACTGGTTTCGGGTGCCCACCAAACAAAAGACTGACTTAGAAGTCGACCGATTGAAGGCCGGCTTCAAAGGCAACCAATGAACTGCGCGCTACAAACGACGGGCTACACAACCCACAAACGGACAGCCGACTGGCTTCAATAGTTCAACCAAATCAGCGACCGGCTTCAAAGCCGACCGAGGAATGACTGGATTTGAAGTCGACCACTGAAAAAAACTGCGTCGAAGTGGACCAAATGAACGACCGGCTTCCAAGTCGACCAATGAAAAACCGCCTTTAGAGTGAACACAAAATCGACCAATGGACGACTGACCGGCTTCGAAATCAACCAATGTACGAATGATTTGCTCAGAAGTCGATCACGAAATACTGGTTTCGAAGGTGGCCAACGAAACACGGGTTCGAAGTCGATATTGTCAGGCAACGGCGTATCTCTTATCCCCCTACCCTCCCTTTCCTCCTCCTCGTCCGATCTCTCGCGGCAAAAAAGTCGCCACCAACTATTCCGAAAGTGGGATACTTGCTTAAGTGTATTTGCGCCAGACTTCAGTGGATGAGGGTAGGTATCGACAACTACAGATACAGCACGTCGTGACAGGGGAGGTCACGATAAAAAGAGACACGACAGACACGACAAGACGAGAGAAGACAAATGAAGCACAGCACGGCACAGCACAGCAGTACTGGTATAATACAGCACAGCACAACAACACAGCACAGCACAACAACACAGTACAGCACAGCACAAGACAATACCAGGCGTAGCACAGCAGCAGTAGCACAGTTTGTGTTCAGAGCCGGTAACCCCTTCAAGGTGCTGAAGATAGCGACCAACACAACCGTAGGTAACTTTTGGGTGGCATCAACCATCTACTAACAGGAGCAGCCTGAGCGTCCAGCAGTACGGGCCCGGATAGGATTCGTGTTGTGGCCGTACCGTAATACTCCTTGCATTCAACCATTGTGATGCGGACACCAATCATTGGTACAATCCCTCAATCGTGCAGTGGCTGTGGCTGTGATCGTCAGTTCATGTCGACATCCCCCTCTAAAACTCCCGAGAGGGCTGACCTCTACTGATAGCACAGCCACGGAGACACCATCACGGGGGACCACAGTAAATTGGGCAATAGGACCGAATGTTGCTATTAATATTAATAGTAAAAAAAGGTAACTATTGAGGTGTTCGTCTCTACTGTAGGTCCCTTCGGATCTCCCAAAAAAAATGGTTGCTTATCGCAATAGTCGAGGGCTGCACAGACCTGACCTTGGCAATGTACTTGGCAGACCTTGCTCGGCCCAGCCTGAACATGGTTAAAATATACCTGGTAGTATCTACAGGGACAATCACCGATCGGGTCAAACTTCGAGGCTCGGGTAAATCCGGGTCGGGTAAGGATGACCTGACTCGACTCGTGAAAGTTGAAAACCTGACTGGACCCGATCCGACCCGACCCGCCGTGAGATTTCAACAAAAGCCTCCTGACCTGATCCTGTTGGTCAGGTCATGACCCGTGAAGAGCATTGAATGTGTCACTATGGCCGGCAACATAGTATTGTTATTGCCCTCGATGAAATGCATTCGAGCGCTGTTCTCAATTTGCTTGATTTTTTTTTTGTGGAGTGGCACTTGGAGTGTGGATAGAAACCAGTCGGCACCGGCATAGACGGCCCCCCAGCAGGCGGGGTTGGCTCCCAGACCAAATGTCCGCTTTTTTTCCTTGAAAAACCAAGAACCAAAAACTTGCGCTTGGATCAACATGGCCAAGAACCAAAAACTCACGCTTGGATCAACATGGCCGGCAATATATCATACGTTTAGAGTATCGTGTGAACATGAAACCGGGACTATATTCACGGCCACAAACAGTGGTACGTGCATTTCAACCCCATATATCGTCGAGATATAGAAATATATATATATATAATATACCTGGTATATATATATTACTTTCGAACGTCAATAGTAGTACGGGAGGGAGGGGGGGGGGGGGTGGGGGGGGCGTACTTATTGGTTGCTCGCCTTATCCGGTGGTCCATTGACCACGCAACCCTTTCGAGACGGAGCATTCGGTATCATGCATGGCCGTAGTCGTATGACCATTGGACCCTCGCAGCATTCGGTATCATGCATGGCCGTAGTCGTATACCATTGGACCCACGCATCCCTACAATGCAGAGAGGGGGCACGTCGGGTTTTAATCCCACAACTGTAGTAGTAGTAGTAGTAGTAGTAGTAGTAGTAGTAGTAGTAGTAGTAGTAGTAGTAGTAGTAGTAGTAGTAGTAGTAGTAGTAGTAGTAGTAGTAGTAGCAGCAGCAGGAGTAGTAGTAGTAGTAGTAGTAGTAGTAGTAGTAGTAGTAGTAGTAGTAGTAGTAGTAGTAGTAGTAGTAGTAGTAGTAGTAGTAGTAGTAGTAGTAGTAGTAGTAGTAGTAGTGGTAGTAGTAGTAGTAGTAGTAGTAGTAGTAGTAGTAGTAGTAGTAGTAGTAGTAGTAGTAGTAGTAGTAGTAGTAGTAGTAGTAGTAGTAGTAGTAGTGGTAGTAGTGGTAGTAGTGGTAGTAGTAGTAGTAGTAGTAGTAGTAGTAGTAGTAGTAGTAGTAGTAGTAGTAGTAGTAGTAGTGGTAGTGGTAGTGGTAGTGGTAGTGGTAGTGGTAGTGGTAGTGGTAGTGGTAGTAGTAGTAGTAGTAGTAGTAGTAGTAGTAGTAGTAGTAGTAGTAGTAGTAGTAGTAGTAGTAGTAGTAGTAGTAGTAGTAGTAGTAGTAGTAGTAGTAGTAGTAGTAGTAAGAGTAGTAGTACTACGTGCGGGCGGGGGGGGGGGGGTGCGAGAGTAACCAGAACACACCATGGACCCAAGCATGCATCCCCGAATGCTTACACAGCATATTAGGTTCTGATTGCTATTGTTACGGGGGGGCATACAGCAGCGGTATTAATAGTAATCAGGGCCCATCATATTTTCAAAAATATGTACAAACAGTACATCCCAGCACTGGTACAAAGCGCATTTGGTGCTGATTACTATTAATATTTACGGGGGACCATAGTTAATAGGACCTATGGTATACCTAAAAACCTATATATTTACCCATTTTTACCAACAATATTTGGTCCTATTAACTATGGACCCCCGTAACATGATATGAATATTAATATACTCCCCCGTATAAAATACTACGGGGGCCATAGTAAATAGGACGTACAGATCGGGTGGCTAGGTATCGGTTCGACTATTTAATAGCTCTTACAGACGCCTGTATCTCCCCCTCCTTCGTGTTGCTTCGTCCGCGCATCAGATATCTGTCCTTCTCGAGTACATACGCTTTCCGTCTGGCAGCCTTTCTGAAGTCCTTGCGTCGTTTGTATTCTGTTTCATTCCAGATTTTTTGTTTAGGTTTTGTTGGCTTTTCGTTCATATTTTTTTGGTCTTGCCTACCAGGTATGTTGTAGTGTTATCGTACCCGGCACGCTGGTATTTCACTTGCTGACACTTGATTATAATAGCGATTATTTTTTATTTTTTTGGTCTTCCTCTGTCTCAGTCTGTGACCATAGAATCAGTATCTCTCTAGGACAAGGCATCAGGACGGACACTGGGTGTGCTGATGAAGCTGGGCAGACAGGGCGATTTAATGTGAAGACAACAACAACAACAACAACAACAACAACAACAACAACAACAACAGCAGTGAACACAAAAACCTACCTGGTATAAATTTACCTATTTTCACTAACAATATTTGGTCCTATGGTCCCTCGTAATAGTATGTCCACCCATCCGCAAATAGTGAATAGTGTCTCGGAGAAATTTCTTGGGATGAAGCCAGCAGTTGTAAGGAGGAGCCAGCGGCGTGAGCAACCGACCCTTTGCCGAGGCCACCTTCAAGTCCTAAGTAAACACTATTGATACCAAGAGCGCCAATCTGAACGGGAACACAAGGAGCGTGTAAACATGAACATGGAAGACCCAACAGCAGCCATTTTATTCCGGAGGGGTACCAGGTGGCACCCCAGAGAGGTACGTACCAGGACCACCACTGCTATCCCTTTAAAAACAAATGGCATATTTCCCATTGATTTTCACTCCAAACGGTCCTCATAACACGGGACAGAGAGGGGGCGGCAGTGAGTGGCATTGATCATACATATACGTCCGAAGCCACAAAACTCTCCAAACGATCTGGGGGGAAGATGCTGCTGTCGTTTGTTGCTTGATCTCACATTATCAATCGTTGAACTGAATCAAATGTATGCCATAATCTGGCCCGACGTAACCAAAACGCACAAGCAGTCCTTCAAGGTCACAGATGTCGGTAAAGGGGCACACTCTTTCCACACCAAAACTTATTCTACCAGGTGTTGAGTATTTTTATTTCCACATACTTTCTTGTTTTCTTCCCTCCCATTTATCATCTTCGCCGTTCTTGCTTCTGCTCCCTCCTTCCTACAGGTACCAGTAATAATAGTCGTAACTCAGATCCGGGGTCACGTGTTAGTAGCAGGCTCTCCTACCCCCTCCCCCCTCCCCACTACGGCGCGTGCCTTGCGTTTTCGCGACAAGACTTGAGCCCTTTCTTCCCTCGCCGATTGGCATCGAAAGGTATACAGAGGCCTGGACGGGTCAAAACTAGACACCCGTCAAGGAACTCCCCCCATTAAAACTGGTATAGACGGGTCGGGTCGGGTCGGGTCGGGTCAGGAGACCATCTACAGATAGGTCATCTAGATCCTGACCCGACGTGAGGAGATGTTGCCTACTGCACGGACGGTACATGTCTTAATCCGGGAAATGTATCCTACCGTAGATTATGCAGGACCAACGGCTCCCATCCGGCAACAGGAGCTACAGCAGTAAATCATGCAGATCAGTAATATATCTACCAGGTATCTATCTGCCCTGACAGACCTACTCCTGTAGATCATGAAAGCGGAAATCGATCGATCTACTGTCCCAGAGCTACGAGTAGCTCCTCGTGAGAGCTACTGCTGCACATACATATCCTGTAGTTTCACGTTCTGTGCAAGGTCGGCTCCAAGGTCCGGGAAGGCACCAAAAATAACACTCAAGATAACACACACCCCTTCGGGCGAATGCCGAAGCTGGTTTTCTCGGCGAAAGGGATACCTGGAACAAGTGTATCTATGACAGCACGTAATAACAGTGTAAATGCCGAGCGATGCGTATATTGAAATATCTCCACGAGACATTCCCAAAGCCACCATTTTCGACTTTCGTTTTGTGCGATGGAGAAATTCGTCTCAACTGCTCCTCCCACACCCCAGGGGGTGTGTTATCTTTGGTGTTACCGGTATGTATCCAGAAGAAACAAAAAAAAAATGCCAGATCGAAAATGGAAAACTCATATATGCAAGCTCAAGCTTGGTGTGATACCCTTCAAATACATATTTTTTGAATCATCACATATACTTTCCAGCCCAACTCTTAACCCTTTTAGGACCGCAGTCCCGTTTTGGGGACAAATTACTTGGAATTTAAGTGGTTTGTCCCCAAAACGGGACTGCGGTTCTTGAGGGGTGAAGAGGTTTTACCCTCAACAAACTTCTGGACAAGCCGTGTTCACAGGTGTCCACCCTTCTCCCCCCCGGTACGTGCCTTTATTTTTTTATCGCGCATAGGGTTCAGCATTCCCACTGCTTGTAGATTTTCATCGAATGTAGCTAACTCACGCTCTCGCGCTTGCCGCTAATCAATTTTCTTACGCAGGAAAAAGCCCCTACGAGCATGCACTCGGTGAGACTTGAACCCACGAAATTGGTCTTGAAAGGCTCGCGGACCACCTACCAAGCCACCGGGACCATAACACGCGACAATTCGATCGCGCGTTCTTCAGAGAGTTCTTCGGGAGTATAAGTTTTCTATAACTTTTAGAGTTGTCTATATCTACGGTATGGTATTAGACGAAAAACACTCTGGCGTAAGAAAATCTTGGGAGATCCAGCTCGAGCCCATTTTACCGTTCCCTTGTGGTATCATATTATACTGTAGTATAATAGTGGCGTAAATATGCATCACGAGATCCCCATGTCGTGCATATATATATATATATATATATATGTCTACTTCGAAGTATATACCAGGTATATAGTACCTGGTACCTATTTCACTATTTCATAGATTGCGTATGTCGTGCCTGTCGTTTTTATTTTTTATTTTTTTTTCTCATCCCATTCATTATCTTCGCACATCTTCTTCTCTCTCCTTCCAACTCGTAACTCAGATCCGGGGTCACATAGCAGGCTCTTCTCCCCCCTTCCCGCTACGGTACGTGCCTTCATTTTTATCGCGAGAAGATTTCAGCCTTTTTCTTCCCTCGTCGACTCGCATCGAACTGTGCCTACCCACGCTGCAAGGCGCTCTCAACAATTGAATCCCTTTTTTTATTTTTGCACATGAAGTCAAAGTCCGACCCACCTGGGGCTCGAACCCAGGACTCAAACAAGTAGAATTCGAGGTTAACCACTTGAACCACCGGGGCGACCGTATCTAGTATGATGACATGGCTTTGCATTGCCCACTGCAGTGCACACTGCATACGTGGCAACGTAGTATCTCTGTGGCGTAGCTTTGTGACCACAGAACTTGTATCTCTTTTAGGATTGAAGAATCGGCACGGACACTGGTTGTGCTGGATGTCGACGGGTAGAAAGAACGGTTTAATGGGAAGAACACACACACCTGGTATACGTATTGTAGGAGCTCGCGGTGTGTCCCCCTGACCGACCACCCCCTCACACTACGACTACCGACACAACGACACTACGACTGCAGTACGCGTATAACACCGACTACATCCCCTCCATCTCACAGCCCTTGTTCTTAAAATTTTACACATAATACCGAAAGTCAAAAGAGGCCTTGACGCACCCCCAAAACTGGGCCTTACAACTGTAGTAGTAATAGTAGTAATATTTTAATAGTGGTCTTGTTTATGTACGTACTGCTTCTGTCGTTGTTTATAGAAGCGGCCCGAATTTTCGATATTTCCGACGCGCTTATTGGGACCGCAGTCCCGTTTTGGGGACAAACTGCTTAGAATTTGACTGGTTTGTCCCCAAAACGGGACTGCGGTTCTAAAGAGGTAAATAGGGCTGGATGACGTCGGCCCACCTGCGACAAAAAACTAAGTCAAACCCCGAAAGCCTGACCCCAGCCCTGAGAAAAATCTCGGAAAAATCTAAAAAAAATATGAATCTAACGAGAACTTCAGCGTGCAGTTATCAACCAACTATGGCCGAAGATGGGGAACTTTTATAGGGAAAGGTCGTAACAACCGCCGTGCCCGCCCAGCCCGTCCGCGAGGCCGGTTCTTCGCTTTTTTTCGTGGGTCTCGAAACTAAACATACCAGGTATGCTGGTACCAGCCAGGTACCTGGTACCTATGCTATACGTACATACCCTGGTACATATTATACATAAAAGAAGTCGTACCAGGTAAAGCAACCTTTATCGGCATTTTTCTTCTCTCCTAAAAGCATGTTTCTGATCACAAGAGGTTCTCCAGCTTTTCTGCGAGTGGAAAAGTGGCAGGAGATGCTGAGGAAATGATTCATGTGGCGCCATAACACGTGCGACGAGATAGCAAACACCCCGTGGGACACGTGTGACTAAGATAAGCATTCCGTCGGACGAATTTAACCCTTTTAGGACCGCAGTCCCGTTTTGGGGACAAATTACTTACTCCGTATAACTTAAGTGAATTGTCCCCAAAACGGGACTGCGGTTCTAAAGGGGTTAAAAGCTCATCCTCTCGACAGCGAAGGGCGGAGGGAGAGTGCAAACGATAGACGATAGAGAGACGCGCCTACGTATATACGAGTATGGAAAACATCTCGACGACACATTCTTCCCCGAAGCCGCCACGACTTTCGCCGCTATTTCGGTTATGTACGCACGTACACCCGCTTCTCGTTTGAGAGAGAATAACTCTGAAATTCACCCCAGAGGATGGCTTATCCACAGCAGTTTCACCTGCAACAGCAGTATATAGTCGTCCCTCTATAACGTCGGTTTTGTGCCAGGCCAATACACCAAAGCATCATCGCGGGGACCGACCGACCGACCGACCGACCGACCGACCGGCATTATTCCGCGCACTGCCACACTGGTTTAGTGCCACCTAATGTGCCAAGCGATTTCGTCGGCAGTGTATCAGGCACCGGCAATATTTACCCGGCATTATATCGGGCACCGATGATATTACCCCGGCATTATAGAGGGAGTCCTACTGCTAAATTAACCTCCAGTGAACTACAGCAGTAGGACTGCAGTCCCATTCTGGGTGACAAACCACTCAAGTTCTAAGCAGATTGTCCCCAAGGCAAGACTGCAGTCCTAGAATTCACCCTGTTAGTACGGCGCTTCTGTGCAGAAACATCTATTGGACTCTAGTTCCAAGTGCTTATTAATAGTGTCTCCTCAAAACGGGAGTGGAGTCCTCGATATAGGGCTTCAACTCGTGTTTTCGATCTGGCCAAGCTTCCACAAAAAAGGTTCATATTGGTGGTCAACACTAACTCCTCGTCGCATCTCCATTCCGACAATTTTCCGCGGATGTAGGGGCTGGTGAGGATTGCTGGGGTTAAAAGTTAAGCATACCTGGCACATGTTAACCCTATAAGGGCTGCAGTCCCCTTTAGGACACAATCAACATAGATTTCGAAAGGCTTTTCTCCCAAAACGGGACTGCAGTTCTAAAAGGGTTGAAACAATTTCGGCAAAAGCTGGGCCCAGCCTTTAGAACTCCAGTCCCGTTTTGGGGACAAGGCACTCAAATTCCAAGTAACTTGTCCCCGAAACGAGACTGCGGTCCTAAAAGGCTTAAGAAACGGCAAAAGGGGTCGTCTCAAAAATGTAACCGTACAGCAAATGAATTCGACTATTAGTACGTACGAACGACTACAAACACGACGCGATTGCGACAGCCGTGATACGAGAGGCATTTCTTCCCCGGGCGGGAAACTCCCTAAATTTCTTGGTGGTCAGGTGGACGTTTGTTCCTCGATTCCCTTGCGAAGCTTGATGGCCTGAGGGGCTTGTTGCATTCGAGATCTGATTCCGGCAGTGTTGCGTGCGAGCTTGTCGGTTGACGGTCAATTTTGTACTTTTGACCCGTCAAGGCACGAGTAAGCACAACTTGGCTGTCCATAGAGGAGCCTCGCACTAAGTCATGTATATAGGGGGCCACGAGTAAGCTTCACCCTATGGATGTGTGTGTGTTCTTCACATTAACCCCTTTAGAACCGCAGTCCCGTTTTGGGGACAAACTACTTGGAATTTGACGGGTTTGTCCCCAAAACGGGGCTGCGGTTCTAACAGGGTTAAACCGTTCTTTCGTTTTTTCTACCCGTCGACAACCAGAACAACCCGTGTCCGTGCCGATTCTTCAAACCTACTTACTGCTGTAGAGAGATACCACGGTACCTGGTACAAGTTTTGTGGTCACCAATTTGACTCGCCGTCTTTCTTGAAGACACGGCCAGTAAACTAGCCCAAGTTTTAGCGTGTAAATAAACCCTGACATGTATGAAAGCGCTCACCGTCTGCCTGAAAGACATATTAATAGCATACTCCTTTTAATACTTGTAGTTTCAGTATGGACAATACAGCAGATATATATACCGGCATGTCAGTAAAATAGATACACACGCAGGTCAGCACAGACAGAGAGGTGTACATAGACATCCATACTTCGAAGTAGGTTGAGCAACGGTGAGTAGATATCATATTTTGTTTTTTTTAATTCCAATCATGATGATGTCGGTTCAGCACACAGATTGAATTGGGTATTCTCTTTGTATTCTCCTGCTGACCCTGGATTACGTTCCGGGTGGTTGCTAATTCATGCCAGGACAGGCGGTGTCTTTACCGCGTGCGGTCCGGAAGCAAATCTTCAAGTTAGTTAGTTGACTTCAAGTCGACGGCTGGTGTTATGCTTCTCGTATTAGAACATCCACGAGTGCTTGGTAGGCAGTGTAGAAAAAACAATCTCCGTTCCGACCATGTTCGCGTACATTGCCTGACTTTCTTCTCTGCGATCTCCGTGGGACCAGCGTATTGCGATGGTATCTATAAAGCGGTGCAACACGTACGAGTATGAGAGCACGTGACGTGCTATTAATAATAACGGAAACGCCTATTAATGGTAGATTGCACATGTATGAAGATACATAGTCTAGGGGACAGTCTGGCACTCGACTGCCCTCCTCTGTCGCACTCCGTTCCTGTACCCTAATTGGACTCTCCTTGAGACAAGCAAAAAGAACAACTGTCCCAAGAAGAAGCGTGCGCCCTGGCCACCATCGACATCCCTGTGTCCTCCCTCCTCCTCTATGAGACCATGACAGTATGTAGAGAAGGTCAGATTGCGTGGTGACGAGTGTAGGGTCTCTGCTCGAGCAAGTTAGCTTGAACCCAACGTGAACAAGTTGGAGGGGGGCGAGACCTCATATGCCCCCTCGTTATACTCCCGACACTCTCTCACTTCGGTCAAGGTATTTGCGTAAAAACCTGGCGGGTGCAAAGTCGTTGTCGGCTGCCGGTCAAGGTGCCGTACAACCAAAATACCTTTTGGCCATCTGTGCGGCGGAAATGTAGGTAGGCACGAGCCTGCCACAGGGCGGACACGAACAAACCGCTTTCAGTCTTGTTCCCGTTTCGGCTGTCGCAACTCTGGTGGAAACCCCGATTCTTGTAGACAGTCGTGTGCGATCAGGGTTCTTCGTGGCCCCTGCCGGCGGCTAACTATACATCTAGGGCCGGTTAAGAAGGTCCAGGTCCGGGTGGGATCAGGTCGGCGTGGGCTCAAACAACCAAGCGGAAGCAGGGTCGGTAAAAGTGTCTGGCCTGTGAAATTATCTGTCAGGCTCATGCCCACAGAGATAGTCCCTGTCTTTGGCCCAGGGTAGGTAGGGTTAGTTTGGAGGGCTCAGGTCCGAGTGGGACCAGGTCGGCATCGGATCACGGTCTCTAGAGAGAGCAAGGTCGGTAAAACGCAAAAAAGCCGACCTGTGGCATTCATGCTCTGATATATCTGGTAAACACAGGCTCGTGTCTACAAAATTAATGTTTCCCGTTTTGTGTGTGCGTGGGCGTATGTGGACGCGTTACCGTAGACCGGGGAGTTTATTTTTTCCCGCAGACCGACGCGGCGGCGGAGACGCTCGACGGCCGCCAAAAAAAGAATCGGTTGATCGTCAAGGCCTCCCTCTCCCCGACCACATACATTATTTCTGTGGGGGGATTCCTACCGTGGAAGAAGCAAAAAGGTAACACTGGACAAACTTCCAAGCTGGTTTTCTCGGCAAGGGTAAGAGTGCAGACGCAGAGGGACGCATCTATGGAAACATCTCCAAATCTCGACCCGACCACCATGCTCTTTGTGTGCCCCCCCCCCCCTGCTACGTCTCGGAAGGGATGCGTGGTTAATGGTCGAATGACTAAGGCAAGCAACAAATGAGTACGCCCCCGCCCCCCCCCCCCTCCTCCTATACTGAAGGAAATCGCCCCCAGTATCTTATTACACGTGTGATAAGGCAATGTTATCTCCTCACCCGTGTGATACGGCAGTGTCATCTTATCACTCGTGTGATAACGCAGTGTTATCTTATCACACGTGTGATATTATCACAAGCAAGCGTGATACGGCAGTGTTATCTTCTCACCCGTGTGATACGGCAGTGCCATCTTATCACTCGTGTGATAACGCAGTGTTATCTTATCACACGTGTGATATTATCACAAGCAAGCGTGATACGGCAGTGTTATCTTATCACACGTGTGATACGGCAGTGTCCTCTTATCACACGTGTTGATACGGCAGTGTTATCGCATCACTCGTGTGATATTATCACAAGCAAGCGTGATACGGCAGTGTTATCTTATCACACGTGTGATACGGCAGTGTCCTCTTATCACACGTGTTGATACGGCAGTGTTATCGCATCACTCGTGTGATAACGCAGAGTTATCTTATCACACGTGTGATATTATCACAAACGTGATACGGCAGTGTTATCTTATCACACGAATATCGTGTGATACGGCAGTGTCATCTCATCACCCGTGTGATACGGCAGTGGTATCGTATAACTCGTGTGATACGGCATTGTTATCTTCTCACACGTGTGATGCGGCACTGTTATCTCATCACTCGTGTGATACGGCAGTCCTATTTTATCACCCGTGTAATACGGCAGCCTTATCGCTCGTGTGATGTTATCACAAGCGCGATGCGGCAGAGCTATCATATCACACGTCTGTGACAATATCACACGTGTGATACGGCCGTGTCATCTCATCACCCGTGTGATACGGCAGTGGTATCGTATAACTCGTGTGATAGACCATTGTTATCTTATCACACGTGTAATACGGCAGTGTTATCGTATCACTCGTGTGATCTTATCACACGTGTGATACGGCAGTGTTATTTCATCACCCGGTATTATCACAAGAGTGATACGGCAGTGGTATCTTATCATACGTGTGATACGGCAGTGTTATCTTATCACACGTGTGATACGGCAGCGTTATCATATCATACGTGTGATACGGCAGTGTCATCTTATCACCCGTGTGATACGGCAGTGTTATCTTATCACCCGTGTGATATTACCACAAGCGTGATACAGCAGTGTTGTCTTATCACACCTGTTATACCGCAGTGTTATCTCATCACACGTGTGATATTATGCGGCAGTGTTATCTTATCACACGTGTCATAATATGCGGCAGTCGGCTCAGTCCGTCAAGGGGCAACAAGCAGCAGTATTAACAGTACCCCGTCAAGGCGCAAGAGCGCCGTCAACCGACAAATCCCTCTTTACTCTTTACTCTTTCCGGAAACAAAAAAGAAGTTTATATCACTCTGGCCGGAAATAAAAGGAACGTTTAGACACTAGCATAAACATCAAGCCGTCACTATATTCACGCCCAGATTGGTACATTGACGTCATATATATCAAGACCCAACGATCCTCATATTTCCGTCTATTTGTACCATACCAGGTAGGTGGTATTTGATTAATGCCCGCGGCATATATACAGCAGTAGTAGGAAGGCCAATTGCGCGCCGGGTATGTATGCAAATAAAATTAATCATAAATTTCTAGAAAATGCTGGTTTCCCCTCGTATGCTGTGGCCGTTTCGTGGAAACCCTCGATTTTTGCAGATCACCTCAGCGTGGCATCAGGGTGTGTGGCTTGGTGGGCTCTGCCGGTGGCTAATTTACACGCCCAGGGTCACTTCGGAGGGTTCTGGTTCGGGTGGGATCAGTCAGATCGGGGTAGGATCAACGTGTCAAGCGGCAGCACGGTGGTGGGGGTGTTGCAAGTGTGCGCATGGCGTGTCTCTGGCACTCACGTCGCGGGGTGAGACTACTTGGCGTTAATGGTTATATACCGCGGTGTCTGCAGTACGGTACGAAGAAGGGATGCCATTAATATTAATATTGATACTGCTGTCTGCTGTCAATGTCCCTTCCTTTGTCTAATCCTGCCGTAATGACTGCTGGTACTGATGCTATTAACCCCTTTAGAACCGCAGTCCCGTTTTGGGGACAAACTACTTGAAATTTGAGTGGTTTGTCCCCAAAACGGAACTGCGGCTCTAAAAGGGTTTAATATTAATAACTACTGCTGCTGTATTATGTCTGCAGTACGTACAGCAGGTGCAATACTCGTAGGGGTAAAAAATACCCGATTTCACCCGAAATAAATCGTCTCACACAAAGACTGCCGAAAGTTTACCCGAAGGAAATAACATTGAGTACGTACGAACCACCCGTGTTTACGACCCGAGTTTACCCGAGGTAAATCATATCCCAGAAATACTAACTCAAGTACCAGGTAATGGAAATTCTACTCTCCGCTCTCCGGTGCGCGATAAGTGACCGGCGTCCTCCCTGGCTTGGTAGGTGGTCCGCGTGCCTACTTGGATAATCTTTGTGGGTTCGATTCTCACCGAGAGCATACTCGCAGGGAATATTTCTTACATAAAAAATGATTGGCGGAAAGCGCGAGAGCGTGAGTTATATATCATAGCAACATTCGATGGAAATCGACGAGCAGTGGAAATGCTGAATGAACCCTACGCCCGATAAAAATGAAGCGATGTACCGGGGGAGAGAAGGGACGAGATCTGTGACCACGGCTTGTCCAGAAGGGTGCTGAGGGTCAAACCTCCTACCAGGTACCAGTACGAGTTAACCCTTTTATAATAGTACTGCAGCCCCGTTTGGGGGGCAAAACACTTGGAATTAGGGTGATTTGTCCCCAAATCGGGACTGCAGTACTCAAGGGGCTAAGCTGGAAAGTAAAAGTGACGATGAAAACATAATATTAAACAACAAAAAAGTGACGCTGGGAACTAAGCATACAGCAACAGAGAGACGGACATCAGGGTTTTTTCTTCTATATTCCAGGGTATGCACTTCCACGGACTCGGTATTTAGTCCTGTTCGTTGCGAGCGTCAAAACGATTCGAACAAGAAAAAAACGGTACTCGTACTTCGGGAAAACCTATAAAACCTAGAACAAAAAAAAGGACGCGGTACTTCGGGACAACCTGAATGGAGGACAGAAGTACTACCAGTACAGCAGTAGTAAATATTAAATCGATGAAGTGAACAAAGCGGCACGAGCGACTGCTGTCTGTTCACATTGACGTTTGCTTCCGTTTTTTTTGTCTTGTCTTTTTTGTATCGCCGCGTTTCCCGAATTGTATTCCGACATAACGTGTATGCCAAGGCAAGCGACAATCTAAAGAAGTGAAGACGAAACAAAACAAAACAGGCTTCGCTTGCGAGCATATCGATACAGACAGCAACACTCTCGAAGTATACATGCATCACGTACCCGGTACGAAACACTAACACCTGGGCAGTCTACCATATACCCCCCAAAACAAAATAAAGCAAATACGTTTTGCACATTACACGCACCCACGAATCCGGACACAAAGCAATTATAAGCCACAAGCAGCCGGATGCCGCTGTCGTTTGGCGTTCCATCGCTTCGATCGTTGAGACGGGGGAAACCGGGCAAAAAAACGATGAAAATGCGCGGCGAGTACGTCAAACACTACACCTTCGGCCGAACCTAAAATATTAAATAGCAGCCCGGCCTTGATCGTGGGTCTCGTCAAGTGTACCAACAGAAATAAAAAATTGCAAGACTACTAAACAAAAATTTGCAAGACTACTTGCTTGCATTGTCGATCGGAAACCAGTTTGTACAAAAACAAAAATTTGCAAGACTACTTGCTTGCATTGTCGATCGGCAATCAGTTTGTACAAAAACAAAAAATTGCAAGAGTACTTGCTTGCATTGTCGATCGGGAACCAGTTTGTACAAAAACAAAATTTTGCAAGACTACTTGCTTGCAATGTCGATCGGAAACTAGTTTGTACAAAAACAAAAAATTGCCAAGACTACTTGCTTGCATTGTAGATCGGAAACCAGTTTGTAGCATTCCCCAATCCATCACGCAGCGGCTGTCGCTGTAATCGTACGTCACTTCGTATCGATTTTGCACTCTGTAAATCAGGGTTATCAATGGATATAAAAACAAGTTACAGGTCCGGTTCATCTCGAATTCACACCAAATTCTCCATTTTCACGTAAACGTTTGAAAACGGTTCTTGAATTCGGGGATTTGTCGCCTAAAAAAAGAACGATTCCGTATACGAGGGCGCGAATATGCGGCCGCCTTTCCAGACCCAGGTATAAAAGCGACCAAACACGACTGCTGCATACCAATATGCCAATTGAGGTCTCATGAACCGTGTATATATTGCCATCATTGTTGGTGCGAGGTATCGTTATCGGAACCGACTGAGACAAAATACCTACAAGCAAAACAACCACGTGATGGATACGATTTCGGCACATTCTCAATACCACAGATACCATTCTGGGCGTAAATGTAAGGGCCATTGAGACACCAATACAAATACCAAGCGGTGCTTATTTTTACGCCTATTAATAGTGATACCAGTGTACCAGGTATCTACTGATGTACAAAGATAGAAGCTTTCGTTCCGTGAAAGCAGGAAAAACACGGGGATGCCACAAGAGTAGGGAGGCGTTCGATACGATAGACATATCGAAAGTTCGACCAGTATCGAGAAAGCGAGTGCTGAAAAACGATCGCACCGCTCTGCAAACTCAAAGCTCTAAAGGTATGTATATACCTGGTACCGGTTATGATACCAGGTAGATATTGACTGCTCCTCAAAAAAAAACATTACACGATACCTGGTATCATATACCAGGTACCAGGTACCAGGTATTCTATGCCACTCGAAACCTTTTAGGCCCAACCTGCAGTCCCGTTTGGGGACAAACTACTTAGAATTTAAATGGCTTGCCCCCAAAACGGGCCTGCAGTTTGCCCTTAAAGGGTTACCGTTCTATATAAAAAGCCCCAAGTACGCAATTATGCTGAAAGCTACACACCAGCATCGGATAGGCTTGGTAGATGGTCCGCGTGCCTATCAAGATCAATTTCGTAGGTTCAAGTCTCACCAAGTGCACATGCTCGCAAGGACTTTTTCTTGCATAAAGCGCGAGAGCGTGAGTTCGCTACTTTCGATGAAGATCGACGAGCAGTGGGAGTGCTGAACTCTATGCGCGACAAAAAATAAAGGCATGTACCGGGGGGGAGAAGGGACGACACCTGTGACCACGGCTTGTCCAGAAGATCGCCGAGGGTAAAACCTCCTACGAGCTATCAATAGGCTGGAAAGGAAAAGTGATGGTAAAAAAATATACCAGGTATATACAAGGTATATATATATAGGTACCACTCGTAAATAATACCTGGTACTCGTATGCGAAAAATAAATCCGTCGTATGAAACCGAGAGTGCTGAACCTCTTTGGGGAGTAGGAATTTCAGCGTTGAAAATACCGAAAAAAGAGCGTTGAGAGGTGCGACCGTTTTTAGGCGTTCGGTTTTTCGAGAACGGGAAAGGTTGCAAAAACACCGAACAAGGAATTTTTCGGAACGATCTGGTCGAAGAGCCTTCCGAGACATGGAATGTTCAACTTTCTAGCAGTCGTGGGCAGTAGCACCCTTGTTACGAAGAGAAAACGAAAGCTGAGAAACGATCGCACCCTGTGCCAACTCAACGCTCTTCACGTACCTGGTACGGTAAACGACGAACAGAAATGGCGATTACGGCATTCTATTAATAGGTACCAGGTAGGCCACACGAAGGAGCCGGGGGTGCTCGGGCAGGGGGTAGGGATATACACAGGGGGGCGGTGTCCGAACGATGACACAGCAGTGCGAGGAGATGTGCTGCTCGCGGCCACACTTGCGAAGACCAAACGTGCTAAGACCAATCTTGCTACTAACAAACTCGCCATAATTTGCCGCGAAACCCGGGTACCGAGGGTTGTTGTGGAAGACAACATAGCAGCAGCAAGTGCACGCGCTCATTTAGGTGTGAGTGGATTACTACAGCAGCATCCCGCAGCCCCTGACGTTTGGGGTCTGATCCCTTCTTACCACATGAGGGGGGGGGGGGTATCGAAGCCCTAACGACCATAATTCGTACCTGGTACTTGTATCCTATACGTATGCTTAGTATACATGTACCAGTACAATGTCAAGGTTGGATCGTATTTGGTACCTGGTACAGCAGTAGTATGAAGACTAGACTCGTAAATTTGTCTTGGACTTGGTACCTGGTACAGCAGTAGTATGAAGACTACACTCGTAAATATGTCTTGGGCAAGTGCTTTTGCTGGAAGGTCATCGTGCTGGCAGGTGTCTCGTTCTTTTTGTTCTTTGCCGAAAGCTGTCGGTACTTGTGTCACGTGACACGCCACCCAAGAAAAGGCGAGAGCCCTCGGGGCAACTGACGAGTTGCCTCCCGCCCCACGCGTCCTTACAAATGTTTGGAACATCTCCCTTTATTTTTCCCCCTCCTCCTCCCCTTCCCCCCCCCCCCCTTCCCCCCCCCCCCCTTCCCCCCTCTCTCCCTTTCTTCCTCTCTCAACGTGCAAATTTTAGTAATTGCCCCCGAACATTTCGTTAACACGACCAATGCCGAGTATTTTATTACCTCTGGTAGTATTTGAAAGTATGGTGGTCTGCTTTTAGAACCGCAGTTCCGTTTTGGGGACAAACCAGTTGAAGTTCAAGTAGTTTGTCCCCAAAATGGGACTGCGGTGCTAAAAGGGTTAATATTGCTGATAATACATCAATGATACCATGAAAACGTTCGTCGAAAAAGTCTCCCCTCCCTACAGAGTCTGCTCGTAAAGATACAGCCCACGTGATAGTTATTGATGGAAAGTCCTATTAATAGGCGATGTGTCGTGAGCGATCGATGACAAGCCATACACGTGGACTACAACGGTATACCGCTATGCTCGTGGCGGTAGAATATGACAGTGGCAGTTGTCGGGCATGCCAGGCTGGTATTATCAGGGGCATACTAATCACTATTTAAAGACTCAACTTGAGCTACAGTACGACAACACGTGTCAACCGCCTTGAACTGCATGCACTACGAGCACTATTAATACTACTGCTGTTGGAAACAGGCACATGCGACTCAAATGTCAAGTAATTCGTCACCTAAGCGGGACTGCAGTCCTAAAGGGACTTGGGACCCAGGTATGCCGACAAGTGCGCCTGTGACCACCTTCCGTTGACAAGAGAGCGTGCAACTCGCAGCGGTGCAAGCATGTACGTGGTGTAATTTTGAGCGCGCGTCGTGCACCTCATTCCGTTGCAAGTTGGCCACAAGCCCTACCCAAGAAGCCCGAGCCGATTATTATGCTAAAATTGTCACTTTTACCCTCACTTTTGCATTCTGAAGCAATCATACGTAAGGGGGTTGAGAAAAGCGTCCAGCAGCAGGAACACCATCTACGAGCGTCCTCGCCATGCTATATACTGGCACCAGGTATATATTTATGTATACGCGCGTGTCAGACGTACAGAAGCCCTCACCTTCCGGTTCGGACGCATCTCCTGCTTTCTACCTCCTACCCCGACAGCCCGGTCCGCGTCATGAGCCCAATGCTCATTGAAGGCATCACCCGTACGTGGTGCAGCAGTACCTTGTACCAGTATCTCTCAAGTCAGAATAGCACAGCAGCAGCAATACCACCCTGCTTAATCACATCATCTTCATATCAGGTATTATTTGTTAGGAAAACACGGAAAAATCAAAAACAAAACAGGAGAGGCAACAAGCCATACACCCACTACCCCCAGCCCCCCTCCTGTCCGCCCCCATCCCTCCGCTCACCTTCCCGTACGAGCCTTTCCCGAGCACCCTGAGCGAGCTGAAGTCGTCAATCGACGGTCTGGCCCCCTGGTGGGTCCCTGCCGTGTACAAGTTCTCCTCCTCCCCGTCATCCGACCCAACGCTAAGCGCGGCCGAGCGCGAGGGACTCGTCGACCGGCTTGCCGACCCCCCGCCCCCTCCTTCCCTCCGCGGCGCAACAACCCCAGCCCCGGCAGCCCCAGCCCCAGCCTCAGCAGTCCCAGCCCCAGCAGCCACCGCCGCTGCCGCTGCCGCTGCCGCTTGTCGCGCCTGCGCTTCTGTATACTCTCCACCGCCTGCTGCTGCTGCCGCCGCGGAGAAGGACGCCGCTGCTACCACTGCCGCCGCCTCTGCCGCTGCTGCTGCTGCTGCTGCTGCTGCGTGAGCACTCGCCTCGGCAGCGGCAGTATCCCCAACATCACTACCGCCGCCGCCGCCGCCGCCGCCGCCCCCACCAGAAGCGCGTGGTGCATCGGAAGCCATTGCCGGCGCCACGGGAGGTTTTCTGCTGCTGTCTCCGCCTGCAGCTGCTGCTGTCGGAGCCGGCAGTGCCCCCATAACCACCGCCTCCGTTGTCGCTGCTGCTGTCTCCGCTTGCGCCTCCCCCGCCACTGCTGCCGCTTCTGCTGCCGTTGCTGCCGCTGCTGCTGATGTCGCCTCTTCTACCGATGCATTTGCTTCTTCCTCGGCTGCTGTTGCTGCTGCTGCTGCTTCTGCTGCTTCTGCAGCCGCCGCCGCCGCCGCTTCTGCTTCTGCTTCTGCTTCTGCTGCTGCTGCCGCCGCCGCTGCTGCTGCTGCTGCCACTGGCGTGTCCGCATTTGCGGGAGAATCTTCTCCTCGCCCACCCCCCCCCTCCCCTCCTCCCCCTCCGCCTCCTCCTGGTTCCTTGCCGGCTGCGCTGCCGACGCTGCTGCTGCTGCCTTTCCCGCTCATGCCGCGGCTAAACAGGCCCAGGAAACGAGGACTCAGGATACTCTGCTGCTGTTGCTGCTGTGGCTCCGGCTGAGCCTCCTCTCTGGCACCCTTCTCTTCCTCGCCCACTCTACCCGCCACCCCCGACTGCGTCTTGGACAGTAGCCCAATAGTCGTGCCACTATCAGCAGTAGTAGCACCTGCAGTACCACCTGTAGTAGCACTACTACTATCAGTACCAGCACTAGCGCTCCCAACCGCAAGGTGTGCTCCCTCCTGGGCAGCAAGAGCGGTTTCCTCGACATGATCACCACTTTCGTCTCCCGAGGCCCCAACGGCACCAGCAGTAGCCCCCCCCTCGGCAGGTGCCGGAGTTCCCTCCGCGGCACCCGTGAAGCCGGTACCGTTCAGTGGCGTTTCCCGGACGGGATGCGGTGACGCGGCGGCACCGGCCGCACCGGCCGCACCTGCGGCCGCGGCCATGGTGGCGCCACCACCGCCGCCGCCGCCGCCGCCGCCACTGCTGCCGCAGCTGCTGCGGGGGCTCATGACGGCCCGGGTCGGGGACGGGGGCCTAGCATCACTTGTCGCTACCGAAGTTTTGTTAGACCGCACATCGTCATCGGATGCTTTCTCTGCCCCGCCAATAGTGGCAACGGCAGCAGCGGCCTCCGTGTTGTCCTTCCCGGCCTCGCCCTCAGGCCTAGTAGCGGAGGACGAGGAGCGGGCAGGGCCGGAGGCTCTCCCGGATCCCGATGCGGAGCGGCTGCTCGCGGCGGCGCCAGCGCCGGCGGCGGAGGAAGAGGAAGAGGAGGCTCTGTTGTTGTTGTTGTTGCTGCTGCTGCTGTCGTTCGGGGAGAAGAGTTTTTGAAACCATTCCGTGAACAGACTTCCCATGGTGGGCTCGCTCGACTGCCCTTCGTGCTGCTGCTGCTGAGGGTTGTTGCGGTTACTACCTCGGTCGCCCTGCTGGCCGGCGCCGCCGCTGCCGCCGCCGCGGCCACCCCCAGAAGAAGAAGTAGAGGCACCCACCTCGCTGGTATCTCTCTCGGCGGGCCCCGCTCCAGCTGTCGCTGGTGGCGGAGCCGCCGGGAGGCTTCGTTGATTCCACGTGGTGCCTGGGGCCTGAAGTACGTTTGCCCGGGCAGGGCCCTCAAGAGGAGAAGAAGGCGCGGTGTTTGACTTTGGGAGTCTGGGCGCCCGCAGCGCAGGCTCCGCGGGGCCGCGCAGGGACGGCCGCGGAGACACGCTGCGCCCACCGCCGCCGCCGCTTATTCTCCTTGTTTTTCTCTTGTGTGCCCTTAGCATGCGGCTGCTGCCTGGGCACCCCTGCAGGGCTGCTCTGTCCTCCGAAGTCGCAGGCCACCCCTGTGTGACCAACGCTCTACTTTCGTCTGCTGCTACTACTACGTATTATCCTACTTTTAGACTAACCAAACCGCTGTTATAGAAATAACAGCTGTTTGTCAGTCTTGTAGTGTGTGGTACGTGCACAGAGCAAATCGCCTCTCTTTTTTTTGCTCTGCTCGTTCCAAAAAAATGGCCTCCGGTATTTTAGATTTTATACCCCGCCGTTTCGCGTTGCGCCTGGAAGGCTAACGATCCAAGCTCCTCGCCCCCTACGGGTAAGACGTCGTCTTAAGTACTGTCCCACCGAAGAGATGCGCTTGGGGGATGAATATTGCGCCTAAGCGTGGCAGTCTTTTGTTATACAAGGTCCAGCTCTCGGGGGGAGGAATCATCGTCAGAATCTCAAAGAGGCCTTGCAATGTAGGGGACTATTGTGTAGTGTCCCCTGTTTTGCACGATCGATTTCATCCGAAGTCATCACTACGTTCGTAGGCGTGGACAGGTAGGAGTAGGAACACATGTGGGCGGTGTACAACGTGGGCATGTCACGCAGAAGAAACAGCAGGCGAGAGCAAGACAGAGATAGTTTCTGCTTCTTCACCGGGTGACGCGACGGAAACTCGCAAGCCCTACTGCTTTCCAGTCTGCCCACACAGCACCAACAGCAGTACCTCCTCCAAGCGGCTACTACTGCTGTACAAGGTATGCAGAGAGACACACGTTTCACTTAGCTTGCACCGCTCCCACTGAGCCCACGGGTATCTCTGGGTATTCCTTTTCGTGCTTAGCTGTCGCCTCTCGCGAAACGGTGGCGGGTTTGCGCCCAAGCTCATGATTGGGTCCCCCGAACGTGTCAAGTACCTTTGAAAATACCTCGAAATTCGATGGTTTTCGTTCCTGCCTCCCCACCCCGCAGCCGGTAAATGATCAAAGTCTGGAGTCTGGAGCCTGTTCGACAAAGTCTGTTGTGTGTCAGGAAATTATCATAAATAATGATACCAGTACGACCAAGCATACCCTCCCTGCCCATTCCTAAGCAAGTACTGCTGTAGTAGGTCAAGTCTAAAGCTACAGTGATAGAGCGGGTGTCTAAATTTGAGGGCTCGTTGGGCAGACAAGAAGGGCAAACCCACTCTGCCTTGGGATATTATACGTACAGCACCAGCAGCCCGCACGTGAATTCCGGTGTACTCCCACCTGGTTGCAGCAGAAATGTACCTGTACATACAAACCCCCACTGCTGTCGAGCGTGGTGCTGCGTATTTGGTACAGCAATACGAGTAGCACTGCCCTGACTACTATTAATACTGCTCTGTGTTTAAACTGTAAATCGTGTCATGTGACCCAGGGATTGAGACCTAAAAAAATGAAGAGTTTTGTGGTCTGTGCAACCATCAGCGAGCAGCAGCTGTGTGGTGTACACCACAGAAGCACACCAGCAGTAACACCGCAGCAGCAGTAGAGATCCTTTCTTGTTTTACTCCGAATTCGTTCGGGCACTACCTGGTACCTGGTACATTTTTATGAGTCATCCTTGAAAACCGGCCTAAACCGGCCATGCTCTACGTTATTCGATACCATGTACCAGGGTAGTCTTCGTTTTTTTCCTCGGTGGTCATTTTCTCCCTCTCAGTCCCGACCGTGTTTTTATGGTCCCGACGGGGTTTTTACGGTTGTATTGCTGTAGTTCATCTATGGTATGTATATAGACGTCAATCTAGACCAATAATGCCAGGTACGAAAGCAGTCATTCCTTCCTCGTACGATGGGGGAGATGGTAAGGTGGCCAAAGTCAGGCTCGAATACGTTACTTACATATTTTGTAGTCTATCTGGACGGCTGACCATGCGGTACGTAGAAATTCCTTCGGCACGTGAGTGACTTACCAGCAATACACTGATGTCGCTTATGTACGAGGTGTGCCTACTCTATGCCACTTTTACTCAACCACAACCTGCTCTACCCCTTCTTCCCCTCCCGTCCCGTCCCCTTCCCTCCCCCCCCCTCCGGTCCCCGCCCCACTCCCCATCCGGTCCCCCCCTCCTTTCCCTCCCGTCGCGTCTCGCCTCCCCCCAACCCCCCTTCCCCCCCACCCCCTCCACTATCCCCCTGCCGCAGAGCCTCTAAACCTATGAGTGAGGCCACCGGACGCCCCACCGGCGGAAGATCGTCCAACGTCAACGTTCGCCGAGGGTACGAGGTCTACACCCCGGCCTCCGCCGCTGCAGCCGCTCGCCGAGCAGAGGCAAGCACAGCTGGCGCAACTACAGGCGGCGATGGGCATGACACTACCAGGGGCCGAGCGCTGTGGGAAGACGAGCGGGAAGCGGCCAGGCTCCCCCAGGGAGACAGAGAGTGGAAGCGCGACCGATGGGATGAGGATGACGCTGCCGCCGCCGACCCCCCTCCCCGCGGGAGAGGCGGAGCTGGCGGAGGCGCTAGAAAAAGAGCAGAGGTCGCCGCCACCGCAAGCGAACCCAGACGCGGAACAGGCGGAGCCGGAATGGGAGGGAGGGGACCCGAGTCTACCGCCGCGGTCGGAGCCCATGTGCCGTCCGGGGAGCAGTACGAGGACATTTCGAGGAGGGTGGAGGAGGAGGTGGTGGCCAAGCTCGCGCGAGCGCAGATGATGGGCATGATGCTCAAGGCCCACCGGGAACAGGAGCAAGAGCAAGCGGTGGAGAAACGTCGCGGCGGCGGGGGCGGCGGTGGCGGTGGCAGCGGCGGCGGGGGGGGTCGGAGGGAAGGGGCCAGCAGTGGTGGTGGTGGGGGTGGCCGACGCGCGCGCGCCGGACCTTCTGACTCAGCGGGCCCTAGACAAGTGCTCCAGAGGAACAGCGACACAGGTAGGGGCAACGGCGGCGGCGGTGGCGGAGGCGGTGGTAGCAGGCCAAGACCAGGCCAAGCAGGGGTTGCGCCTGTCTCAACCACGTCTTCTCGCGGAGCGGTGGTGGTCGGTCGGGACATGAGAATCGGTCCGCATGTTCAAGGGAAGGAGGCAAGACCTGGCACGGGAGGATTCTCCACCGCGACCGGCGCAGCCGCCGCCGCCGCGACCGCGAATGATTACGGAAGACACAGTAGTTCCGCTAACGCCCCCCCCCCGCCCCCTCAGCAAGCTGGCCTCCTTAAAATATCTCCTGAGGAGCTCTCCGCTGGAACCGCCACCACCACCACCGCAACCGTCACCACCGGTTCCATGACGGGTGTAACGGCCTTAGACCGCTCTCCTCGCGCAAACACTATGGCAGCAGCCCCCGAAGACCTAGGTGTCGACCCCGATAGGCTGACCGTGGACAGAGCCTACACGGTCATTGGAAAAATCGAACGGCAGCACAAGACCCTCCTAGAGGAGCTGCGTAGGGAAATCGGCGCTACCCCGGCCGGCCGTCAGGGAGGCGGGGCGGCCGAGGTTACTTCGGGTCCTACGGCGGTGGCGGTAGCCTCAGCAGCGGCAGCAGCGGCGGCGGCTGGGTATCGAGATGGGCAAGTTCCGGGCGCGGCGCTCAGCGGTAAGGTCTCGCGGATCAGGGGAGCTCTGAGCCGTGCGCTGGGGTCTCTGTTGAGGAGAGACCCCGTGTTTTCCATGCGGAAGCGCTTGCCGAACCGCCTGTGGATGGCGCACTACCGCGAGCTTGAGATTGTCCAGCTTCGACTGCGGCAGTTAGCGGCATCTGCTGGAGATAGTGGTGGTGGTGGCGGGTCTTCTTCTCAGCAAAGACGGCAAAATCAGAAGCAGCAGCAGCAGCAGCAGCAGCAGGCTTTCCGCGGCCGGCTTCTCGCCCTCATCGAGGAAGCCGAGGAGGACATCGGTGGCATGGTGGAAGCGGTGGAGGGACAGATTGCCGCGGCCGACGCGGCGAAGCTCGAACCATCGCCTCCACCACCTCCACCACCGCCACCACCACCACCATCCTCCTCTTCTTCGTCCTCTCGCTCCCCGAATTTGGGCGGCGATGGAGGCAGACCCGCCCACTCAACGGAAAACCGAAGCGAACATCGCCTTCCCTCGGGGGGGGGCGCGTTAGGCGTCCGCGCAGCCCCCCCCCATCGCCAAGAGGACGCGGAGAGCGGGTGCGGGGGCGAGGCCGGGTCTGACGGTGACAGCGATGATGAGGACGACGAGGAAGAAATGACGCAGGAAGAGCGGGGCCGCCAGCACGCGCTGCAGACCCTCCTCACGGGCCTCGGCGACCTCTCGCGCTACCGAGGCCTGCATGGCCTGCAGAGGAGCTCGGACGGAGGAGGCGGAGGCGGAGGAGGAGGCGGGGGGAAGGCGGGCGCGGTGGGTTGGGCCCGCGCAGAAGAGATTTATATGCGCGCTCTGAGGGTCGACCCCTCGTCGGGCAAGGTGGGTGGGTGCAATACACTACTATGTCCTGAAATGTAAGGATAGTTTGTATCAAGTTTATTTTACAAAGGGCTATTCTATTTTGGGACAAAACTGGTACTTGGGTACATTCTGTAGTACAGCTTTTGTTGGGTGTTTTGTTTCGTCTACCGTTCGTGAATATTGGTTGACCATGACGTTCGTCACACAGCAGCGCCGCCATCGCCGCCTCTGGGCAGTTATTGTCCTTTGTCGGAGGTACTCCGCTTACGGTTATGGTGTCGTTTTCCGGTTCGGTTTCCGTTTCGGTATCGGTTTCGGTTTCCGCTTATTTTGAGGTTTAAATTCGGTTGCTAATTTGTTCCCGTCGTTTGGCTTCCGCTTCATTATGATCTTCAGTACGGTTTCTAACGTTTTTCGGAGTTCGATTTCCGCTTCATATTGTTTTCCAATTTGGTATTTTATCCGGTTTTTGCCCAGCTCTTCAGCTGTAGATATTCTATGATTCTATAGAGCGTGATCTGCCCGATGTTGGAAGTATGTTGTTTCGCGGAATATGTAACGCCAGTCATGTCATGCCGTTTAAGGCCGTGTCTTTCCTACGCAGGTTTTGCGTGTCTTGAATGTGTGTGTCCCCTCCCTCCCTCTCCGTAGAAGCCTCCATACTTTATCCTTATCTACCACTATTGAAAAAATTGCAACCGAACTCGGAACGTTACCCTGGTACCAGTACCTTGTAATTGCTAATTACTCTAGTTCACGGATCATGATCCAACCCGTGGGTCGGGTCAGGAGGTCTTCAAAAACTCACGGGTCGGGTCGGGTCAAGTCAGCAGGTATTCGGAATATCACGGGTCGGCTCGGGTCAGGTCATCAGGTATTCGTAATCTCACGGGTAGGGTCGGCTCGGGCCGGGCCGGGTTAGGGGACTCCATCCGACCCGACCCGCAAGTTCTGACCCGACCCGTGAACAGCCCTCGTTATTATTAGAGAAGCCTAACATCAGCATTCGACGTAAACTCATGTAACTGCTGTGGGATTGATTTCATATTCCCGGATCCTCCCGTTATAAAAACGCCGCCATATCGTGGGCATAGTGTGCAACTCTCGAGGGGGGGGCATATCCCAGTGTCAACAGTTCTGTTGTGTACTGTATGCATAAATTGATAAAATTGTATACCTGGTACACCTTATTTTTTGGTACCGACAATGACGACCATGCATATTTTATATGCCTTGTGCGCTACCACTCTAGACGAAAATATAAGGACCGTCTGCACATTAATAGTCAAATAAAACGGTCTTTATTTTTTTCGTCCAAAGTGGTACCAGGTACGTTTCAAAGAGAACAACCACCCCACCGCCATCCATGAACAATGAAAACCAGGTCTGGAACCAGATGGCGGTCTTGGCATCTTCCCGGCAGGACAACCTCGAAGCCTTCTACGCCTACCTGCGGGGACTCTGTGCCGCGTCCCCGTACCCGGCCGGTCGAGAAAGCCTCCTGGTTCTGCACGAGAAATGCAAGGCCCGGCTGTCTACCCTGAGAGAGGCGACGGCGCTTGACGCTTTGGGCCTCGAGGAGCACCAGGCGAGATTCAGGCTTTATCTCCTAGGGGCCTGCGGCACCTGTCTGTCCCGCGTGGACCTCGGCACCTTTGATGGGTGAGATGGGATAGGGGAGGGTCGGGGGCGGGAGGGGGGGTTGCTCGTTGTCAAATCTCGTGATGCACATTTCCATGAACTGTAAAAGCGGGACTAGGAGAGAGGGGGGTGTACTCATGTCGTGCATGGCCGTTTTTGGTCGTATAGCCATAGACCCTAGCATCCCTACAATGCCGGGGCGGAGAACGTCGGGTTTTCAGCGACCAGGCAGACATTGCATGCACCAAGCGCGAGGCGCCGTGAAGTGTTCGGTGAGTCGCACGAACGGTGAGAGCTGCATCCTGCTAAAAACCGCTTGCGAGGCGGACTTTCTTGCACACAGATGACAGCGTCAAACTAACTGAGTCGTTTCCTGGTGTGGCCACTTCCAGAGGCAGCAATGGGTGTATTGTGTAACTGCCTCGTGGGTGCCTTACCATACACACACTACATGATGCGACCATTCCCCTTGTTCTAAATCACGCGGATTTTTCGTCTCCCACCCGCGAACATGAGCTACTTCATACCTGGTACAAGATTGGGAATAACTTTGCCTTGGAAGACTTAGATCGTGGGCTGTGGGAATTGATTGCCTGTCCGACGAGGTCCTGGTGCGAAGCGCCAGAATGAGACGACCATGACGATGCCTTCTTTTGTAGCGAGCAGGCCACCTATTGACTGTATTTCGGCGATAAACCTATCGTGACCATCGTGTTTTACCAGTCCCTTTGGGACCCCCGAGAACTTGACCGAAATGGAAACAAGAACAACTGGGGTGCTATCAACCGTCTGTCTACGAGCAGCGTGTGAGCCCAGCAACAGTACGGGTGCGATGGTGTTCCTACCCGTGCCGTGCGGCTCCCTTGCGGTCAACCATTGCAACTCGGACACCGTGTCGAAAACATCCCCCCCAACCACGCAGTGCGATGGCCGTTGCTGCTGTCGTCACTTTTAGTCTTCGAGTTTCCGCCTCTGAAGCCCCGAGAGGGTTACCTTTTAATAGTGCTCGCATCCATCATGGCAAGCGCCTTATCGTTCTTCTTATGAATCAGTCATGGGTGATCGTATTGTTGTGGTGAGGCGACCGAGGCAATCGTATTTTAGACAGTGAGCCAAAATCGCTGTGGCCGTTTTGTAGTACGTAATGCACCGAAGGAGGCAATCGCATTTTTTGCAGTGGTGGAACCAATCGTACGTACGAGTGATTGCTTTTTTAGTAAGCCAAACATGGCGATCGTATCTTGGTTCGTAGTGAGCCAATCACACAACGGTGGTTGGTTGTATAATAGTACGCGTAATAAACCAGTCGTGGCAATCATAATGAAGTATGTACCTGGTAACCGATTGCAGTGACTATTTTTTTTGTTTATTTTTATTTTTTTTAATCACTTTTACTTTCCAGCCTAACTCGTAAGCAGTAGGTTTTACCCTCAGCGATCTTCTGGACAAGCCGTGGTCACAGGTGTCGTCCCTTCTCCCCCCGGTACGTGCCTTTATTTTTTGTCGCGCATAGGGTTCAGCATTCCCACTGCTCGTCGATTTTCATCGAATGTAGCTATCTCACGCTCTCGCGCTTTCCGCTAATCTTTTTTTTTTTGCAAGAAAGAGTCCCTACGAGCATGCGCTGTGAGACTTGAACCCACCTATTGTTTCAATAAACTGATCGAGGCGTTCGTATTGTAGTAATGGACGAATCGTTGTGATCGTGTTGTCTTCCTGTAAGTGATAATATTAATAGTAGTAAACCAAACATGGCGATCGTGTTTGGGTAATAAATCAATCATAGTGATGGCATTGTAGTATATCGATCAAAATTTTCCAATTAATAGCGTTCCAGCTGCTTCCTACCATCCTTGCATAAGCCGTCAGCACGGGCTAAGTTTTGGCAATGGGCCCGGAACGTGAGATACACGACAAAAGCAATGCCCATCCCCCCCCTGAACCCCCCCCCCCCCCCCCCCCCCGATCAACTATTGGATGTGTCTAGTAATATTTGGAGTAGGAACGGTTCTCCGTCTCGAAACGGTTGAGCAGTCAATGGCCAAATTAATAAGGCAAGTGACGAATGAGCCCCCCCCCTCCCCCCCGCACCCGCACCCACACCGTACGACTGTCGGTAGATACTTGGCTCTCTCCGAACGACACATGGTGAGCTGCGTGCAGCTGTACCTCATCAGGCCATCTGTGGGGGCACAGCCCGGGACAGGAGAAGCAGAACAGGGGAGCAAAGGCCTCGAGGGAACGCTGGCTAGAGCCATCGTGCTGTGCGTCTGCACGGCGTCCGCGTCCTTCGAGGTGTGTTTTTGTGTGTGGGTCCATGGTTTCGGTTGTGTATCCATTATTTAGGTGTGTGTCCGTGTGTCCGCGAATGGTACTGTAAAAACAATACGGACATAAGGACTGTATGGGAGCCCGACAACAAATTGGAGGCGATTTTTCTTGAGGGCCCACGTCGTCGACGCGTACAACCACGCACTAAACACGTCAACCATGGGCACGTGGACACACCTAAACTAATCGCGGGCACACATACTGTACCTAAATCGTGGACAAAATCTGTACCAGGGGTAGATAAGCCATGGACATACATACACCAATCGATATACGCCGAAAACGTCCTTACAAGTAAAGACGCACATTTAAATGTCAATCATGGACACCCGTATAGAAACCATGGACACATGCACACGAGAGCAATGCGCGCAAGGAAAGCGGCAAACTATGTAGAAAAGCCATGGGCATACATACACAAATCGATATACGCCGGAAATATCCTCACAAACGAACACGCACATTCAAATATAAAACATGGCCACACGTACATGGAATCATGGACACTTTTACGTACACACGAAAGCAATGTGGGCAAGGAAAGCGGCCTTCCAATTGCACATACATGTTCAGCGTACAGTGTCGCAAACAATTCCATGGTAAAACCTCGTATCGCACCCGTGGGTCAGAAACACGTTGGACTGCTGATGCCGGCTGCTTGGAATATCTTACTTATTTCCTGTAACGTAGCCCCCCACCCCACCCCCAACCCTACCGCCCCTCCTCCTATTCACCCACCCACCCACCCACCCACTCACCCCCCCCCCCCCCCCACCCACCACTAAAGGCATGGCGTTCTAAGGGTTTGGAAGGCGGTAGCTGGACCGAGGACGCGGCCACCTCCCGGGCTGTCCGCCTCTGCATGTCGCTCGCCGGTGCCCTCGCGGGGCTCCACCGCAAGACCAGCAAGCGCGGCTGGGAGCGGGTCACCGCGGCTGGGGTGGGCGTATTTTTGGACTGGCTCACGTGTCGTCCCCACTTCGGAGAGGGGGCTAGGGGCACGAGACCGGAGGAGTTCCAACATGTGATGGCGTGCGTGGTCGAGTTCGCGAACGGGGTGATCAGGTCGGCTGCTGCTGCTACTGCCGCGGGGAGGGGAAGGGGCGGTGGTGGTGGTGGAGATGCCTTTAGTACCGCCAGGAGAAGGAAGGAGAGAGAGAGGAGGGGGAGGGAGGAGGCGGACGAGGGGGGGGGGGAAGTCGACCCTGATGAACCTTTGTGGGAGGACGAGGTGCGTTTGTGTGTGTGTGTGTATTTTTTTTTGGGGGGGGGGCGTACTCATCTGTTGCTTGCCTTGGTCATTTGACCACTGACCACGCATCCCTTTGGAGACGGAGCGCATCGTTCTTACTCTTAATAGAGACACCTCCAACATTTTGGGCGCTTGTTACGTTTTTTTAGGTGGGGGGTGCTTTACGTGTAAGCATATCCGTAGGTTGTGCTTGTCCCATGGCTTGTGAGTTTCGTGTGGCCATTATTTGAGCGCGTGGATCGACCCCGATTACCATTTGTGGGAAGGCAAGGTGCGGATTGGGCGGGGGGGGGGCGTTCGATGTGTTTGTGTGTGTTTGTCCATGGTTGTGAGCGCTTGTGTACCATTTGCCATGATTTGTGAGGGTGTGTGTCCATGGTTTGTGTTTATGTTGTGTGTCAGTGTGTACGTAGCTTGGGTATTTCTGTGATTTATGCGTGTGTCCTCGTGTTTGTGCGAGTATTCCATGGTCTTCGAATCCGTGTCCATGATTTGTACATTCGAAAAATTGTCAGCGAGCTGTGAAGCCATGCCCATGATTTGTATGAATGCGTATCCATTGCTTTTGCTTGTGTATGTTATTTTCTGGAGTCGTGGGGTTTGGAGTGGTGCACTTGAACGAGTATCGCTCTACCCTTAGGCCATTCAACCCGACACATGCATCGTGTCGCCCGCGTCAGGGGATTGCTTCGTCGCCCGCCTCTTTTTTTCTTCGTATGCGGGAAGGTCGGCCGCACAGACCTGTGGTGCTGCTGTTGTTGCTGTTGGTTTCTGTTGGTGGTAGTGGTGTTGATGTTGTTGTTTGTGTTCCTTGTTGTTGCTGCTGCCGTTTGTTGTTCATGCCGCTGTTGCTGTCGTTGTTGTAACTAGCGCTGTCGTTTTGGCTGCCGTTGCCATGTGCTTGATTTTGTCGTCGTTCAACATCCCGTCCCCCTTCCCCTCTGCGCATTTCCACGTATCTCCTACGGCTTTTTTTCTGAAACAACTTCTCGCACGCGCTGTACGCACAGGAGTGCCGCGGGCTTCCAGCACTAGCAACGGTAGCTGAGCGACGAGCGACGAAGGCTAGACGGAAAATAAGAGCTCAATCAGCCGCCCCCCCACCGCCCACTACAGCCGGCGGCGGCGGAGAAAGCGATTTTAAGGGCGCGGGTCGAGGTTTTCCCTCTCCCAGACGCGACGGTGGGGGCGGGGGCAGGCGTGGAGGCGGAAGAGGGGCAGGAAGGTCAGGAAGAGGAGGAGGAGGAGGAGGAAGGGGGAGGGCTGGTGGTGGGAATACTTCCCGACAGGCCACGTCGAGCTCGTGGGCGGACGAGGCCCCGGAGGGGTCGGCGACAGCGGTAGCGGTAGCGGTGGCGGACCCTTGGAGGGTCCGTGTGGCGCGCATCCGACGGCAGGCGGAGTTCTGCGTAGAACGGGGCTGGATTGCAAGAGGCAACCGGCAAGGAACGTACACCCTCCCCAAGCCTCCGTCGCGGTATGGGTCGCCCCGGCAAGAGGAGGAGGAGGAAGAGGAGCGGCGGGGAGGAACGGGGCGGGAGGGCTTCGGGGTCGGGGTGGGAGTGGGAGTGGAGGAGAGGGGAGGGGAGGAAAGAGAAGGTTCGTTTGACCCGCAAGGCGTCACGGCAGCGTTCGGAGACCGCGGAGAGGTTGGCACTAGGGTTGGGGACGGCGCCGTTGGTGCCGCCGCAGCTGGAGACGCTGGCCTGATGGTTGATGCACCGGAGGCAGTAGCTAGGGGTGTCGGTGGGATGGAGGGGGGGGGGGGGACTCTCTGGGTCGGGAATGATATTGGTGGTGGTGGTGGAGCGGGGGGCGCGGGCGGGGCGGCCGGCGCGCACGGAGACCGAGGTGGTAGAGCTGCGGCTCCCGGATGGAGGAGTGACGCTGGTGGTGGTGTCGGCGGTGGTAGTGGCGGCGGTGGCGGTAGCGCAGCCGTAGGTGCGGCGTACCGCGCAGGCGAGACGGGGAACGGTAACGGCCTTGGTCGAGCAGAGGGAACTCCTCGAGGTGGGGGGGCGAGGCCTGTCAGGCAGCCGCGCGTACCGCTAGTGCCGCCGGGGCATCGCGACCGCCTGCCGGCACCGGCGGTGGGGGTGGCAACGGCCGGAGCAGGGACGGCGGGGACGGTGGGGATGGTGGGGTCGGCGGACATGGCGGCACATGGCGGCGGCGCTATGTCCCCGCCGCCCCAGACGCCCCCCCCGACTTCCCCGACGCTGATAGCAGCGGCAGCGGCAGCGGCGGCCGCACCATCGTCGGCAGCGGTAGCGTCGTCGACAGCAGCGGCAGCAGCAGCGGCGGCAGCGGCAGCATCGGCGGATGACGCGGCGGTAGCCCAGGCGCTGTCCTCACTTCACCTGGAGATGCGCGCTAGAGAAGGCTACAATAATGGAGGTGGAAACAACGTCTTTCCGGGTGGAGGGGCGTTTTTGACGCCATCGGCTTTGGCCGCGGCGGCTGCGACGACGACAGCGGCGATGGGCAGGGGGGGTGGCACAGCGCGAAGCCCGAGGGGTGGGAGGCATGTGGACGCCGGGGACGTGGGGCACCCGGCCGACCCGCGGGCCTCGAAGAACGGGACAGGTTTGGGGGTATATAGGTCGCCGGAGCTCGAGTCTCCCTTCCACGGCGCGGATTTTTCACTGCCTCCGCTACCCGGGAACGAACTTTTCGCGGGCAGCGACGGGGGAGGGGGTGCGTTAGTGGCGGGGCCGGGATCGGCAGCGACAGCGGCAGCAGCGGCAGCGGTAGCAGGACAGCAACGACAGGCGCAGCATCAGCAACAGCAACCACAGCTGCAGCAACAACAGCAGCAGCAGCAGTATCAGCAGCAGCAGTATCAGCGTGAGCTGCAGCAACAACAACAGCAGCAACAGCAGCAGCAGCAGCAGCTGCTGCCACAACAGCAGCAGTATCAGCAGCACCAACAGCAACAACAACAACAACAACAGCAACAACTGCAGCAGCAGCATCAACCGCAACAGCAGCTGCTCCCGTTCGACAACAGCCACAACCCGCTCCCAGAGTCGCTGCTGGGCATCGTCCTCGCGGGACTGGGCCCGGCAGACGAAAACCTCTGCTCGTACTGCTGCGCGACGCTTAGCCCCGCGGCCGACAGATGCTCGGTGTGCGGGACCCCCGCGCCTACAGTTCCTCAAGTGCCAGCCCCAGCGACAGCGCTAGCGGAGGTGGGGCTAGGAACGGGGGAGGGGGCAGGGACCGTTACTGCTGTTGGTGGCGAGGGCGGGGGTTCGCCAAGCAAACTTTCTGGGGGGCCGGTGGACGCAGTGGCGGTGTCGACGGGAGTGGGGGGCGCGGGGGCGGGAGGGGCGTTGCCGGCGGGAGTGCTGGCGGTGAACGACTTGGCGAAGGTGGGCGGGGGAGGGAGGGGGCGAGGTGGGGGGGGGGGGGGGGGGTGACGTAGTGCGATGGTGCCGTGAGGGCGCCGGCTCAGGTGGTTGTTGTCGTTGTTGTTTCTGTCGCTTCTGCCGCTGCCGTTATTGCTGTGTTGCTGTTTGCACACGAGCGTTTCGGGCCTGCTGCTGCTCTGCTGCTGCTGCTGCTGATACCCCTATCCTCCGACTGTATACTTCGTACCTGGTATGTAGGCAGACTATTAATAGCAGGCCTGCGTTTTCGGGCGTTTTGTGTTCCGTTGTTTTTTCACGTTTTTTAGGTATTTTCTGTTGTCTTAAGCGGGAGGGAGCCCATGTCGCGCTCTCTCTTCGTTGGTTTTGGTTGCTTTTTCTACCATCCCAAGGTCCTCTCTTTTTCTGGTTCTTCTTATTGCATTTTTAGCGCTTCTTTCCGCTATATGTACCTGCTATCGGGAGAGAAGGAGAGCGGTGAGAGGGAAGGGCTGGCTCTCCATCCAGGCACCCAACCTACTCTTTCTGATTTTGTTTTGCTATGGAGTTTTTTGTCACTTTCCAGTTCCCGCCAACCCTCCTGTTTATTAACGTTACTCACGTCTGCCCGCCGCCACCACCGCTACCCCCGACCGTCCCACCAGGTAATCGCCACGTCTAAGCCGCCCCCACCCAGGGCAGGAGCAGCAGCAGCAGCAGCAGCGGCAGCAGTAGCGGCAGGGGGCGGTGGGGGGGCAGCAGGGGCAGCCGTCGGGGGAGGAGGGCAACAGCGCGGAGGCCGCTCCAGACACCGCGATGTCCACAATCCCTCAGCCATCGCGAGGGCCGGGCTCGGCGACGGTCGGGGCGGTGGCGGTGGCGGTGGCGGCAGATCCGGAGGCGTTGCCATTGGAGGGGGGGCGATGTTCGGGTGGCCTAAGGGGGCGCCGAGGTCTGCACTACCTTTGGTGAGTTTTTTTTCAATGAAACGATGTTTTTTATTATGCATTCATTCATTTATTGATTTATTGATTTATTGATTTATTTATTTATTTATTTATTTATTTATTTATTTATTTATTTATTTATTTATTTATTTATTTATTTATTTATTTATTTATTTATTTATTTATTTATTTATTTATTTACTGGTATTTATTTATTTATGTATTTATTTATTTAATATCCTCCGGCGGATTGGTAAAAATAAAGCTTAACCCTTGTAGAACCGCAGTCCCGTTTTGGGGACAAACGACTCAAATTTCAAGTAGTTTGTCCCCAAAACGGGACTGCGGTTCTAAAAGGGTTAAGCTCGTCACACTTCCACGTTCTCGTGTCGTGTGTCAATTTAACCTACAGCCTATAGCTCCCGTTGCAACATCAGCACAGGCTGCTGTTGCTACTGGCGCTTGGGCACGTTGACCCGACCTGACCGACCCCCGAGAGGGGCAGGTGCGGTGGAGCTAGCCACCCGGGAGACTCATCTCTCCCGGGCAGTGTGGGACTTGCGCTTTTTTTTGTTATTATTATTTAGGAATCGACTGCTGTGTGCGCGTGTTTTTGTTTTGTTTTACCATTAATAAGCGTACCCCACCTATTAATAGCTGTGAGAGCCGAGGTCTGCGCTACCTTCGGTGAGCTTTTTTTTTTTTGAAGACTCGATTTTTTTTTAATGAAACGACTGCTGTGCTTAGCTTTTGTGTTTGGACTATTAATAGTGCTGTAATCGCCCCCGTAAGTCTATTTTAATACCAGGGTAGTGGTTAGCCTCGACTGCTACTACTATTATTAATAATACTACTACTGTTAGCAACAATGGTATTTACCCGAGTTCGAATCGCACCGTGGTGAGACGTTTGCCTTTTTTTTTTTGCAAAAATATATAGGAACCAATCGCTGAGAGCGCCTTCGTAGCGTGGGTAGGCGCAATAAGACGCGAGTCGAAGAGGGAGAAAAAGGCTGCAGTATTTTCGCTATAAAAATGCAAGGGAGGGGGGTAAGAGCCTACTATCCAGTCACCCCGAACCCGAGTTACTATTACGGGGGATTATAGTAAATAGGACCAAATATTGTTAGTAAAAGTGGGTAAATATATAGGTTTTTGTGTGTGCCGTAGGTCCTATTTAGTATGTCCCCCGCCGTAATACTAGAAGGGAGAGAAAAAAAAAGAAGGGCGAATACCTGGTAGGGTAAATGGGATGGAGAAGACAAGATGTGAAAAATGCCATCAGCTGTAAGATCGAGGATTTCGTCGTAGGTCATCTTCAACAGCTACCTGGTGCGTAGGTACTGGTGTGAAACTTCGATCGCGCGTACTACAGATGAATGACCTCATAAAGGATAAAGGATATACCAGGTACCTGGTATATGCTTAGGTATGTCGAGTTTCGGACGAAGTTAAGCTGACGTTTTCATTTTTTTTCTCAAATCTTCCCTGCTTGATTCGATCTGAAACGTACTGTCCGTCAGCTGTGAGTTCTCCCGATGGGTCCGAGAAAACTCGACACAAAATGAAAATATGTTGTGTTTTACGATCACTATCGGTATACGGTATACCGTATATATACTGCAATGACTGGCGGTGACTGCTGCATATTGTTGTGTTTGCTCTGAAAACCAAAAAAATGTGGGCAACAGTTGGTGATCGACGTCCCATATTGTTGTGTTTGCTCTGAAAACCAAAAAAATGTGGGCAACAGGTGGTGATCGACGTCCCGAACGTGGCTATGCGACACGGGCTGAACAAGAAGTTTTCCTGCCAGGGCGTGCAGATGGCGATAGAGTATTTCAGGACGGCAGGACATCGTGTGCTGGGGTGAGTGCTACACTTCCGAGTATCAATAGCTTCTTTTCGGTGCGTTCAAGTGCGCTCCTTGCGCTGTAAAAAAATATGCACCACAGGTAATTTTGGGACTGCAGTCTCGTTTTGGGGACAATTGGGGACAAATTACTTGGAATTTGAGTGCCTTGTCCCCGCAACGGGACTGAAGTTCTAAAGGGGTTGACTAAAATATACACTGGGATGCATGCCACACTCCCTGAGTTCCCCGGCTCCAGATGGTGTCCCCCTCAGTCATGTTCATCCTGCATGAGGCTGCATACCCTGCGTGAGGCCATTCAAACCCCGAAGCACGCGCGATGGAAGTATCACACACGACACGCAGCTTGCCAAGATCTCAACAGAGTTTCGACGAAATGTTCGATCTCACAGCTGATGGATGTAGTTGGGCTGTTTTTTTTTCATTTTTTTTTTCATTTTTGTTTCCGTACGAACGTCGCTGCTGTAATTTGCTACATATTCCACACTAACATTCAAACAAGAAGTTGTTCATATTCAAGGGCAGAAATAGCCGGCGTCCCCGGTGGCTTGGTAGGTGGTCCGCGTGCCTATCAAGATCAATTTCGCGGGTTCAAGTCCCACCGAGTGCATGCTCGTAAGGGCTTTTTCTTGTATGAAATAAATTGATCAGCGGAAAGCGCGAGAGCGTGAGTTAAGCTACCTCCGATCGACGAGCAGTGGGAATATACTGAACCCTATGCGCGACAAAAAATAAAGGCACGTATAATACAGGGGGGGAGAAGGGTAGACACCTGTGACCACGGCCTGTCCAGAAGGTCGTCGAGGGTAAAACCTCCTACGAGTAAGGCTGGAAAGTGAAAGTGATGATGAAAAAAAAGAAAAAAAAGTGTTAGTAGTTTGCTGGGTGCGATTTCCCTCCCGGATCATGTACTTTTTTTCTCCTGTTTTTTGTCTGTTTTTTCTCCCACTCCACAGAGTTTTTCGAGCCCGTCCTGTTACCACTGACTCTATTTCTGCTATTGAAATGAAATGGGGTGACCCTCTTACAGTACAACTCGTAAGTTGTTCCTACAAGTATTAATATTTAATAGCCTAATTGCGAGTATTTTAAAACCCGTACCTGGTATTAGACCAGCGGTTGTTTTTTTTGGGGGGGGGCGTTCCCGTTTCGTGGAGAAATGACCTGAAATTAGAGTTAGATGTTTGTTTCTGTACAGCCAAGTGCAAGTTCTAAAAGGGGTGAACTTTCTAGGGCAAAACGGCGGTACCACTCTCCCCCGAAATATAAGCACCGTTTGGTCTAAAAATTGGTGTGGAAAAGGTGCTTATTTTATGGGACAGAGTGGTACATGAGGGGACAAACTGCTTGTAGTTTGACCGGTGTTGTCGCCAAAACGGGATGGCAGTACTACAGGGGTTTCCCCTTTGGGAACTACAGTCCCAACACTCAAATTCTAAGTATTACGGGGGACCATAGTTGATAGGACCTATGTTATACACAAAAACCTACCAGTATATGTTTACCTACTTTTACTCACAATATTTAGTCCTGTTTACTGTGGATCTCCATCATAGTTTGTCCCCAAAACGGGACTGCAGCTCTAAAAGGGTGAATGCGACAACACCAGCAAAAGCAGCAACAACAACACCAAATACAGCAACAAATGTAACAACAAATATAACGTCGTGAAGCACTGCTTGTTGCTGCTGTTCTGCTGCTTGTCACTACTACCTGGTACTGCACGGCTTGTTGTTGCTGTTCTGCTCAGTTGTCGTGGTGTTTTACAGCTTCGCGTAGCTTGAACAAAATGGTTGATCGTGTGCGCAAGTAGTCCTCGTTGTTTTCCGAGAATCTTCCCGGACGTAAAAAAAAACGCCTCGTGCTGCCTGCTTGCTGCTGAACTTCTGCTGTACTTCTGCGGTGCCAGTGCTGTAGTATTAATAGTCCTGCTGTGCTTCTGCTTCGTTCAGTGGCTGTAAATAAAATAGTTTTGAAGTAACAAAGTCACCCGGCACCTGCCGCCGCCGACGCAGAATCGGCTGTTACTGTTGCTGTTGCTACAGCTGTAGCTCTTACTTTTGCTACAGTTGAGTACCTGGTAGCTGTCAGTGAAAGTGTTGACACGATCATCTACAGATATATCATCTACTTCAGTGAAAGTGTTCACACGATCATCTACAGATAGATCATCTGTGGATCATCTACTTCAGTGAAAGTGTTCACACGATCATCTACAGATAGATCATCTGTAGATCGTCTACTTCAGTGAAAGTGTTCACACGATCATCTACAGATAGATCATCTGTAGATCATCTACAAATAGATCATCTAGACCCTAGCCTTCCGTTACGATATGTTGTTCAGAACTTGCGAAGTACGGGTCCAATTCAGGAAGTATGTGGCAGATGGTGCAGACAGGCTACGCATGCGGCTCCCACCCTGCGACATGGCCTACAACGAGTAGATCATACCGATCATCCGGAATCTGCCTTCCCTGAGATGTCTACAGTAGATTATGAAGTGTGGACCGGTGATCCGACCCTGACCTCACCCTGAAATCGTACCTTACCTTGGCCCTGACCCTGAGCGAGGCCTTACCCTTACCCTGACCCTGACCCTGACCCTGACAGACACCCTAACCCTGACCGAGCCGAGCCGTCTTTATTTTATCTACCGCTTTCATGGATTGTTATCCAGGATAAAGTAAAGAAATCGGGAATTTCGGTGCAGCGCGTGTGGTTCCAGTGTTTCGAGGAGGGATGTTTCGGAAAATGCCCGAAGTACCACTTGAGACCCTAACCCCAGTCCCGACCCCCGCCGCCCCGACCCACATGAACCTTGCCTCCAAAAAATCAGGCGCTTTTTGTTGTTGAAAAATTGATCGACCACACTATTAATAGACGTCATGTAAATACAATATTCTTGCCCGATTTCCATACTTTCTCCTTGATACTATTTCGGGGGACCATAGTTAATAGGACCAAATATTGTTAGTAAAAATGGTTAAATATACAGGTTTTTATGTACACCATAGGTCCTATTAACTATGGTCCCCCGTAATACAGTAAGTCAGCGATGAGATGAAAGGCTACTGCCCTAATCCCGACTCTAATTCGACCCCTATATAACCGTATCTCTCTACCGCTGCCGTCGGCTTTTGTTTTCCCGTGCAATCAACATTCGACGTTTTTTTTGCGCGTTCCTCCCCCGACCCTGGTTTGTGTTACAACCCTCAACCTCGGTTAGCCCTGACTGTAAACCTGGCCTTTTTTCCCTGGCCCATACATAACCTTATTATTAACACTAGGCCTGGACATTGACAGAAGCAGTATGTACTGGCAGTGGTATTTCTACTGACAGCAGTAACAATCTACTGATTGACGCGGCCGGTGTGTCCGCCAGTAGTTTAAGCTTACGCGCGCCCAAGAAACACGCCTTATTATAGTACGACCACGGACTGCATGGTATTGTGGCGAAGAGTTGATGTGAGAACAATGACAACGGAAGCCCACAAAATCTGTTTCGGGAGCACAGAGGAGAGGGGAGACAGTATACTGCTGCAATCCAGTGTACTGATTTATTTTGACGACGGTATAATCGCTACCTGGTACTGGCCAAGTCGGCCAGTGCCCAGCCCTATTACGGGGGACCAGACAGTAGTAAACAGGACCAAATACTTGTTAGTAAAAATAGCGAAATATATACCAGTAGCTTTTTCTGTCTACCGTGGGCCCTATTTAATATGGTCCCCCGTAGTAGTTATTAGCTCGACCTGACCCCCTAACCTCTCATCGTTGCCGCCGCCATTTGCGTGTGGTCGTTCGCCAGGTTCCTCCCCGACTATAACCTAGACTTAAAGAGGACCAACGGGCTGGAGCGGGCGAAGAAGCTTGGCGTGGCCGAGGTATGGTACATGCTACGTGTGCCATGATTATTTTTTCTTCGCGGTTTTATTTTGTGGGCGCTGTTTTTGTCGTGTTTTTGTTATCAGAGTAGTACACACCTCGCGTAGATCATGATCTATCTACCTATCTGATATGTCTCTACAGATAGATGATCTATTAATAGTTCCTTCTCACCTGCCGTTGTGAGAGGTTGTGCAGGATCTGCGTAGTACATACAGGTCTAAACCCAAGCAACATGTGCTAGATCATCCAGACTAAACGGGCCCCACCCGGTAACGTGAGCCAGATTGCACAAGGTGAGCAATATATGATCTATCTGCCGTGGAAGATTTACAGTGGATAATGAAGTGGTAATCGATGATCTGCAGATGATTTGTCTGAGCTATGGAACTGTACATAGCGTAGTGGTATTTTTAGAGGCAAGGTGTATATGCCAGGGATCAGTCACGTTTTTTTTTTCTGTGATCGTTCATTCAGTTCAGTTTATTTATTTTGCTTTTTTTCTCCTCGTTTTGGTTTGTTTCTCCAAGTGTTGTTTGCTTTGGTCGTTGAGCAGTTGGGGACTTGAAAGGGAATTAAGTGTATACGTTGGACAGGATCCCAACCCTCCGTTCTTCACACGGCGATATATGTTTCTGATCTGTATCGTCTATTAAGGGGGCCAATATTTAATAGGACCTACGGTACACACAAAAACCTATAGATTTCGCTATTTTTACGAACAATATTTGGTCCTGTTTACTATGCTCCCCCGTAATAGCTCTTGGTACTATAATCCATACCACCTATTACGGGGGACCATAGTTAATACCAGGTAGGACCAAATATTGTTTGTAAAAATGGTTAAATGTATACCTGGTAGGTTTTTATGTATGCCATAGGTCCTGTTGACTATAGTCCCCCGTAATAGCACTTTTTTCCTCGGTTGGACCTGTACCACACAGATCCTGCACAGTACCTAAGAACGGCAGGTGAGGATCTAGATATCTACTATCTGTAGATGATCTATCTGTACATGATATGTCCGAAGTGTTCATGTATGGTCGATCTCTCTCGGCCCCAACAGATTTTGGTACAGGCCTATCACTGACCCGCAAAAGGCCGATCGCTGTTTTAACACGGCCGGCGGAAACGTACCGCAGGGCATGCCTTCCTTACTTCTGATGGAGATCCTATACATATCGCACCTAGGACAGATCGTGTGCAGATAGCTCATCTACAGATCATCTAGACCTTTCAGCACAGATACATTCCTGATCTGTATGATGTACTGTAGCTCACGATGCCGAGTGGGCGTCACATATTCTGTGGGATCTACGTCAAAAATATTCCCTGGGTTGGACGTGTACTATTCATGTTCAGCTCCTGCCTACTGTAGCATCCCATAATGGCAGATTATGATCTAGATGACCTATCTGTATATGAATATCTGTAAACGATATATCTGTAGATCATCTATCTGCAGATGATATATCTGCAGATGATCTATCTGTAGATGATATGTCTGTCCGAGGTGTAAAATTATAAACATCTCGAGCAGGAGATCCGCGTCGTCCGTAAATCTCTTTTTTTTTTAGTTTCACGCTTTCCACCAGCGACGAAATGTTCCAAAAATACCCGTCAGAGTGGTAAGGCATGCCCTATCTTTCAGAAACAAATAGGTATCACCTGCTTTTCCAGCTCAACTCGTCCAAGACTACAGAACGTACGTCGGAGAGGTTAATGTAACCTCAGCGGCTTACTGGACAAGCCGTGGTAACACAGGTGTCATCCCTTCTGGTGCCCCCCCCCGGCACTTGCTGTGCCAGAAGTAAGTGTTCGTGACGTCTATGGTGGCCATCTTGTTGTTATTGCTACCTGTTATCAGGCGTACTGATTTTTCCATCATTTCGGCAGGAGTGGTTACGGTCGCGGCATCGTTTTTGCTACTGTTTTTTAGGTTTTGCTCGTCAAACCTACTCTTACGGGAGACAATAGTAAATAGGACGAAATACCGTTAGTAAAAATTGGTAAATATCTAGGTTTTGGTGTGTACCATAGGTTCTATTTACTATGGTCCCCCGTAATAAATGGCTCAGGGGTCTTCCTTGGTTTTCTTCGGGTGTATTCACACCTTGACAACTAATATTCTGCGGGGGGGGTTGTGGTTGACGCCTAAAGTCCCACCCTTAAGACACTGGCAGTGCTCAGTGCGTGGATGCCGTGCTTGGTGAGACTCTAGGTCGACTCGGCCGGCTTGGATGCTGTGCTTGGAAATGCTCTATATAGGTTGATTCGGCCTGCTCGGGAGGGAGGCTGCGGCGTGAAAAGACTGTAGGTTGGTTGAGCCGCTTACAAGATCCCCCTTGGCCAATCAGAGTGCGCAAATGGCTACCTTGGTGGGAAGATTCACTGTCAACACGTGACTTACGAATACTATTACGGGGGACCATAGTAAATAGGACCTACGGTACACACAAAAACCTATATATTTCGCTATGTTTACTATTACAGGGGACCATAGTTAACAGGACCTATGGTATACATAAAAACCTATATGTTCAACCATTTTTACTAACAATATTTTTGGTCCTGTTAACTATGACCCCCCGTAATAACAGTATTTGGTCCTATTTACTATGGTCCCCCGTAATACAAGTGCTGTTTTCTTGTCGTTTTTGTTAATGTCGTACGAGAAATCTGTGATGGACAGGGTAAGATTGATCACCAGGCCAAATGAACCCTTCTAGTATTAATAGAAGTAATAGCGCACTGCTGTGCATCTACCTAAATCTAATCATAGTTCCAAGTTTTTGTCCCCACTCTGGCGTATGAGTCACCTTTATGACATACCTGGTACCTGGTATCAGGCAGGGAAATACGGGGGGACCAAAGTAAATAGGACCAAGTATTGTCAGTAAAAAATTGATAATACTGGTATGTAGTTTTTCGTCTGTACCGCAAGTCCTATTTACTATCAGGTCCCCCGTGACAGCGATCTCGTTGCTTTCAAGCCTGTAATAATTTGTACGTGCAGTAGGCACACCTCGTAAGACCTACTGCCTGTGCACAACTCGTAGAACGGGCGATCGAATTATCACTCCGAGCTTGAGCTTGCAAAGATGAGTTTTTGAGTAGATTTTCAGTCTCACACACCTTCGTTTTTATTTTTCTCCTTCATGTGAATAAGGAGGGTTTGTAGTTTGTCACCTTTTCAATATGGCCAAAACGAGACGCAAGAATTGTACGGATGCGGAGTCTTTCCTACATTCATGATTTTTAGAGGGAAGCAATAACAGCAGTGATGTGCTGTTGGAATATTTTTGAGCGGAAAGCAAATAAAATGGCCGCGCGAAGCAGCCCGGGCTGCTTCGCTGCTTGCTGCTGGGTTGCAGCTGGTGTTGGGATATCGCATCTAAAGACATATCGATATTGAATCGAACGTGTCTAGCCCTTCGCCCCTTGCGGCAACCCTCTTATTCTTTCCTGCGGATGTGTACAGAGCTAAATCGTCGATGTATACCTACCTGGTACTGCTATACCAGGTACCAGGTATATCCAACATCGAAATCGTACCAACTTGTTTTTTTTTGTTGTTGTTTTTTTTGTCTTGTTTTTCGGTGAGGTATCGAGCTCGAATGCGCTGTAATTACGTATGAAACACGTTTTCGACGGCAAATTTTATACTTCGTACTACACGAAAAATTCAAGCACTTCACCTAAAAAAAAAGCGTGGGTGCAGCAGTACCAACGAGATTAAATTATCAACCCCTTTGACACTACAGCCCTGTTTTTGGGACGAAACTATTACGGGGGACTATAGTAAATAGGACCTACGTTACACACAAAAACCTATATAATTACCTATTTTTACTAGCAAAATTTGGTCCTCTTTACTATGGCCCCCCGTGATACTTAGAATTTGAGTTGGTTTGTCCCCGAAACGGGCCTGCAGTACTAAACGGGTCTTAAGGGGATGTTGCTGTAGACCATGGACCCGCCTGACATCTTCGACGCCGTCATTTAAATTTGTTGGCCCTTGCCCGACACCAAGCGGGTTGGCCGCGGGCCGGGCTGGGTCTATGTCCAGATCAAAGGTCGATCGTCTCAAGAGCTGATGATGTTTTAATCAGCGTGTTGACATGTTACACTGAGAAAAATAAATTTGCGCCGCCCGCAGACGTGTGAAAGAAAAAAAAACTAGCAAATATTTTTTTCTCCTTTTTTTCCCACAGCGGCGATACGAGAATATCCTCAGCTGTTTCTTGAAAGCAATAATTTTGAAACTTGAAATTTTGAAAATGTCTTGTTTTCGTACTGTCATCGGTCCTAAACCTTATCCGTTTCCCTGTCCTTATCCTTAGCCCTTTTAGGACCGCAGTCTCGTTTTGGGGACAATTGGAGACACATTACTTGGAATTTGAGTGGTTTGTCCCCAAAACGGGACTGGAGTTCTGAAAGGGTTAGGCCAGGCTGTTTCCTACCTGGTATGCGGTTCGATTTCGAGCTTCAGATTTGTATTTTTCGATCTAAAAAAGGAACGACCCTGCTTCTGCAGCCCAAATATGCAACATCCGACCGGATTTTTTTCGATTTGAGAATCCGATGACCCACGTCGTCGGATTCTGGCCCAAAATCCGACGGCTGGGGTCATCAGATTTTCGAATCGAAAAGTGGCATGCTCTCTAAATTCAAGATACTATCCACTTCAGCTAACAGCAGCAGAACGATCGATTAGTTGGATGGTGACACAGCTGTATAGCGACGTTGCGTCGCGCCCGACGCTCGCAAATCCAGTTTTCATCCCTCTTTGTCTCCCAAACCACACGAGCACCGACCAGGTCACGACTTCGCCCAGTAAAGTTCGATCGCTGTATCCCCGTTGCTGCTGCCTGCGCGGGGCTACCCAAGACATGCCAAGAGCGACAGCCTCTTAGGCAGTGCAAGAATAGTAATCAGCCGCTGGCCGCGGCGCCCCGGGGAGGACGTGGGCGGCCGCTCGTCCCGTTGGTCGACCCTCGTTCGATTGGATTTTTTTCCAACAGACCACTCCTCCTCGATAGGACCCAAAGTCTTTTTTCACGAAACTCTGCTGAAATCAAATATATATATATATTTTCTTCTTCTTCTATTTTTTTTTTTCAATAAAAATTTGCTCGTTAATACAGGCATACCCTTACGTACCATGCCCGTTTTCCTTTTCCCCGCCGTTACAGTGGGCGCCCGGTGTTGGCACACGTCAATTTGGTGTCCAGGCTCAATGTCTTATTTTTTCCCGACCTTGATCTGCAGTAACTATTTTTGTGTATATATACGTTCCAGGGTAGGATTTAGAGCTGGTCCCACTATTGTTTAGGTGTGTGCCTTGACCCTTTTAGGACTGCAGTCTCGTTTTGGAGACAATTTGGGACAAACTACTTGGAATTCGACTGGTGTGTCCCCAAAACGGGGACTGGAGTTCTAAAAGGTTGACGCAGTTTTCTTATTGTTCGCGCTGATCTGAGCCTTTTTTTCTCCACATGATGTTTCTTAAGTGCGGGCCGGGCGCCCACCGTAACATTTTTTACTATTTTATTTTCCTTATCCTTATAATTCACCCTTTCCGTGATAAGTTACGCGTATCCTTATGCCTGTTTTTGTTATCCTTGTCATCATCATTGTTCTGCATTTATCCTCACCATTCTCATTGTCCTTCCTTATCCGAGCCCTCATCTTTGTCCCTAGCAGTGTCCTTGCCCTTATCTTTCCTTGCCTGTACGCCTGCTGTGGTCCTTTTTCTGGTCCTTAGCCGTGCAACTGCGAGCCTAAATCCCCCCCCCCCCCAAAAAAAAAAAGCCGCGCGAGTATTCACAGTACCTCCCTGTTATAACTGCCTGGGTATGATACCCCCACTCAAAAATGCGCGCGGTTACTACTCTAATACCTATTATGGCAAGTCTCAGAGAGATACGGTACAAAAAGGCGGATGTCCCCGGTCCTGAAAGCTTCCGACCTCTCCTCAGGAGCGTGGCCTTTGCATCTTACCCTTGTCGCTATCCCTATCCCTACCCTATTCGTTCTGTACGTGTTTGTTGTTCCTCAGGTGAAGGCTTCCCGCCTGCCCGACGACATACCGCTGCTGCAGCGTCTAGTGGACGACGGACTGCTCGTCTCCACGCCCCCCCAAGACTACGACGACTCGTACAGCATCAAGTACGCCATGGCGCGCGAAGGGTGAGAAGCGACGGGGAGGAGGAGGAGGAGGAGGAGTTTCGCCCAGCTGTGGTAGCTATAGCCGTATAGCTGCTAGCCTGCCCGACAGCTACGGCGGTAGTGCCCCGTGCTCGTGCAGTCGGCAGGCCGATCTCTGCTCCAATGTGCGCTCGGCCTTCTATACGGTGTATTGCTCCGAGCATCTGCCTACCCCACCCTCACACCCCCACCCTCTCACCCCCACCCACGCCCGTTCCTCAGGTTTGTAGTGACGAACGATCTATACCGCGACCACGTGAAGGGTATCGACGGCCGAAAGAAAGCGGATGCGGCTCGACGCTGGATCAAGTCTCACTCCATCTCCTACACGTTTGTGGGGGACGAGTTTTTCCCGAACCCGGACTTTTCCTTCCACCAAGAACAATCTGGGGGCGGCGGCTTTGGCGGCGGCGGCGGTGCGGCGTGATTGGTGTCGGTTGGCGCGAGGGCGCCCCCCACCCACCCGCAAGTTTCGCCGTTCGGTCACGACGTAACGTGATGTAGCGTGATTGGCTGCATCGAGAGCAGTGGCTTGTTCGGGGTAATTACGCCCGGGGTAACTGCATGCGGGGCAATTACCTTCGGGGTTCATTACCTCCCGATTATGCCCTGTTTTTTCTCCGAGAGCCGACACTTTATGGGCTTTCCGGGGCAATGCCATTCCCCTGATATATGGCCTGGTTTTTCCAGAGAGCTGAAGCTGTATGGCTTTTTCGGATGGCCTTTTCGGGCTAATTGTATTGACCCGATTTCCGCTCCTGCTCTTCCCCGGCCGCGTCACGGTTTATTGTGGCGCGAAGCTGTGTTGGTTCGGAGGGCACAATTTTCCAGAAAAGAGGGACATGTCGGGGGGGAGGGAGACAGGGGAGGGGAAGCAAAGGGAGACAGGGAGGTTGACTTGAATCCCTTGCTCCCTTATCTCGAGCAAGCCCCCCCCCCCCCCCCCTACGGCCATGCATGAGATCGAGTACATCTCTCCTATCGAGTACACCCACCCCCACCCCCTCACGCGCACCTACCTCTACCCCCCGCCCCCCTCCTCCGGTATGATTTCTGGCCGAAGCCGGGTGTTGTGTTTGGGTGGAGGCGTGGCTGGGGAGGGGGAGGCGAGGTTGACGAAGATTGATTGGGAAAACCCGTCTTCCCGAAGCGGGGGGGGGGTATAATTCGTAGTTCGCGCGTGTTTTATGACAACCCGGCCGTCATTGCTCTAAAACTGAAAAAGCGCGCAGATTCAATGTGCCGTTTTCCGCGTCGAAGGTGAGAAGCCCTCGCGTACCCCCCACTCCCCCGCCACCCCCCCCTCCCTCCCTCCCTTCCAACTCTACCAAAATAAATCGCCAGAAAGACCCGCCACGCCACGCCTGCCCGAGAAGGCTAGGCTAAGCTAGGATGCGCATTTTCGGCGGGTCGCTTGGTGATACAGCGGTGGGGGGAGAAATAAGGGGGTTCGAATTGTGATGCAAGCATATACTCTGCCTGGAGCGGTGCTGCAATTCCATTTAAGAAAAGTGCCGGTAGTGCTGGCTGCGCGCTGCTCGATTCGTTTATTTTTGGTCCCTATTTGACCAAAGCATACCAGGTATGCTATTAATAGGAAACCGGCCCCTTCCCCCCCCCCCCATCAAGATGTGCTTCGTCCCGGCATTGTAGGGATGCGAGGAGTCTGTGGTCATACGACTACGGTCATGCATGATAATGAGTGATAATGAGTACCCCCCCCCCCCCCCTCGTGAAGCCCTCTTTTTTGGCGGTAATACTCTAGTTTTGGTGCAGCGGGACGGTCGAGTCGGCCGAAAGGGGGCTCAAGACGCTTGTCTCCCAACGTCTTTGCTCATGCGGCTTATTAGCTCCTGTGGGTGCTGCACTGTGCGGAAAGCTTGATCTGACTCCCCGCAACGGGATTCGGGTCCTACGCGGGTTAGGGAGGCGGCCAGTCAAGGGGGTAAAGAGAGCTGTTTGAGAGTGGAAGCGGGAACGGGGTCGGGGATGGGGGTGGGGACTGTGTGGTACGTTTTTGTCTGTGGGCGGGGTTTCCAACCAGCAAAGCCGACCGCCGTGCGTGCGTACGGCACGGGTATGCAGCCAGCGATTTGTTTTGCTTCTGGGGATGTCGACCCCCCCCCCCCCCCCCCCCCACATACCGTTGCGGTCCTCGGTCAGCTTTTTTGCGTAGCTCTATTTTCTCCCCTGGGAACAACACCTGCTGCTAGTTTATCCCCCCTGGGGAAACGCCTGCTGCTAGTTCGTCCGCCCTCCTGCTGCTCGTTTACATCCCCCCTGGGGAAACGCCTGCTGCTCGTTTATCCCCCCTGGGGAAACGCCTGCTGCTCGTGTATCCCCCCTGGGCAAACGCCTGCTGCTCGTGTATCCCCCCTGGATCCTTTTGTGTTTCGTCCCCACTCTCGGAAACAAGGCAGGTCGCTTGGGCACCCGCCACCCCTGGTGAGGTTGGGTGGGTGTTTTTCCGAAAATGGGCGGGGTTGAAACGGATATGATGCCTAAATTGGCGCTGGCTGCTACTGGTACTGTAGTCTTAATTTTGTGTGTGACCGATCGGACAAGAGGCCTGAAGCTGAGTTGGATTTCTTTCTTGGATTCTTAGTATTTGAATTATTTTCGGTTTCTTGATCGGTTTGTTTGTTCGGTTCATGAGGATGACACGTGGGAGAGTGCCCGGGAGCAGCGGCGAAAAATCGGCGCTGTGGCTGGTCCACTCTTTTGTGTGTGTGAGCGATCGGACAAGGGGCATGAAGCTGGATTCGGTTCTGATTCAGAACCATGTTCGGTTTCTTTGTTCGGTTCAGGAGGATCACGCGTGGAGGGGGGCGGGTAGCGGCACGAAACCGGCGCCATAGCAATGGCCTGTGTTTAGGTGTTCGCGTTCGGACGGGAGACCGGAAGGTAGATTCGGTTCAAGTATTCGGAATACTATTCGTTGTTTCGTTCGGTTCATCAGGACCACACGTGGGAGGGCCCGGGCAGCGGTCCTGTGGGTGCGTGCACCCCTATTCGTGCGTGAGCGATCGGACAAGGAGGAGGCATGAAGCTAAATTATATTATTTTTCGGGATCTTTTTCGGTTAATTGGCTCGACGAGTTCGGAGTATTTTTCGGTTTCTCGGCTTTGCTCGGAATCTAAGAGGGTTGGCTTCTTGCTCGTCTCGGTCGAGAGGATCGCACACACGGGAAGCGGACACGAACCGACGGGGTCTGGGCGTTATCGGTCTGATTGACCTCCCTAATATAGACGTATCTCACAAAGGTTCGGCTGCTCTTAATTCCGAGTAGTTTTTCCCCGACGCATGGATTAAAAAAAATACATGTGGATCGCCATGTCTAATTTGATGCATACTGTACAGCAGTAGTTTTGCCCCGAAACTGTGGGTGCATACAGGCCTACTGCTGTAAAGACTCTATCTAGAAGGCTGCGATGAGAAAAATTAAAATAGGAAAAAAAACTCCGTCGTCTGAAAGGCTTGAAGGAGTATTGATATCGCCCTCGAGGGAGGCGTTTTCTATCCAGGATGGTGGCTATGCTACGCGACCCCCTCATAACCCAGGGATGCGCATGCACCCCACTACTCGAGATCAAAGTGGTGCATACGTATGTACCTGGTATACATAAATACCTGGTACATACTTGCCATTGTATACGTACGTACGTATCATGGCTCGCCGCGCTGGGGCTATCATCACTTACGTGTCCTTATTGCGTGTACCAGGTATCATGTGTACTACTGCTGCTGCTTGCGTTTGCGCTCGCTTTTTTTTTAGCTAGTTTTGGTTTTGGTTTTGCACCCTACTCATCATAAAAGTATTACACACCTGGCACTATCGGTATCGGTAGAGCCGCGCTGTGGTTGGCACTACTACTCCCGCCGATGTATATACTAAATACCTGCGAGTACCATACGAGATGCGTTCTACGATAGAGGTTCGCCCTAATTTTTCTGTAGCTCCTCACTTGAGGAGCTCCATACCTCACCCGAAAACTGACTTCAGCAAAAATCAAATTGCATCCTGATGAGCAATCCCATGGCCCCCAAGTATGCAATGGCGTCATTTCTCGAAACAAGATTGGCATTCCGACGATTTTTGCTTGAGAAGCCCCGTCATTTCAGAAAAGAAATAGCGGAAATGTACTACCTCTATCGTAGAACGCGACACGAGTAGTATATAATATTCCTTTCGCGTATGGGGGGCGCGCGTTTTTTTTTTTCAGTTTTTTTTCTTCTCTAGTTTTGGCGCTGGTTTTGCCCCTGCTTGTCCTAGAAGTAGTGCGTATACCTCGTACCTGGTACGTGTGCATTTATTTTTTGTTGTTTGCTGTTGCTGTCGTTCCCACTTCCAAAAGACTAAAGTATTGGGCGTTATCCCCCCCCTGTAATATATATGGAAACAACGTGGGCTCCCAACTGTTGGAGGTGTCTCTACTATTAATGGGCACAGGGGGAACGGTGCTCCGTCTCGAAAGAGATGCGTTTTCAACGGTCAAATGACTTAGAACCCCTTCAGAACCGCAGTCCCGTTTTGGGGACAAACGGCTTGCAATTTTTAGTAGTTTGCCCCAAAAAGGGGGCTGCGGTTCTAAAGGGCTAAGGCAAGCACGAGTAAGTGAGTACGCCCCCCCACCCCACCCCCCCCACCCCGCTCCCCCCCCCCCCCCCGCAACGTCTGTCTGGTGGGTGAAAACTCGACGTGCTCCGTCCCGGCATTGTACGGATGCGAGGGTCTATGATCACACGACTACGACCATGCATGATATCGAGTACACCCCCGGGGGGGGGTGTCTACTCGCCCACGCACGGGCTCACTCATCCATCCATGACGTTCCACGTTTTTGGGGAGCACAGCGGTATGTCTTGAGGACGCGGGTCGGGGCGTGTTGGTGTGTTGAGATATAATCGGATGCTGCGAAAGCCATCGCCGCGCACGCTAGTCGTCGGAAGGCGCTCCTCGCGTTGAGGTGCCACGAAGCAGGGATGGGTGTTGCCGGTGCCAGCTTACTAATGATTCTCATAATCAAGCATGGCAATTTTTGTGAGTTTGTTTGCGGTTGGGGGGGATTTTAGTGCTGGGTCCTGGTGAAATACGCTTGCATATATACTGGCAACCCTCATACCAGGTATTTTTCTTCGTTCCTTGTAGTTTCTCGTGCGTGGGTAGCTTTTTTTGCGGTTCCGGTTCATGCGAGCGGTTTCTACATGCGGCTGATTTACGGCGTTACCGGTACGCCCACTCTTGGAATCTGCGGCGCTTCACATCCCTGCTCTAGATAGCGCTGGGGGGGGGCAAGACGACCACATCGCTGTCAGGTTGGCCGTTTGACCGCGGGGAAGGGAGGTAGCAGCCTGCTTTTAACAGCGGCGTGGCCGCCTTATGGCGTTGTTGGCTCATTGTGGTGTTAGCAACACAGTCGTCCTACGGCCTTATCGCGTTGTTGGGTCACTACGGTGATACCAACATGATCGGCTTATGGCGTTGTTGACTTTATTATGGCGTTCTTGTAGGGCACACAGTCGGCTTATGACGTTGTTGGCTTATTAGTGTATAGCACTCTGTCCCTAAATATAATTACTGCTTGTATATTAACATTGAATGGAAAACGTCCTTATATTTTGGGTACAGAGCTGCATGGTGTTATCGCGGTATGTATATCGCCTTGATATGGTGCTGCCGCCGCCTGTATGGCGTTATCAATTTGCCGCCCTGCTGGTCTTAACCCTTTTAGAACCGCAGCCCTATTTTGGGGACAAACTACATGAAATTTGACTGCTTTGTCCCCAAAACGGGACTGCGGTTCTAAAAGCTGCCGTGTTCTGTTTATTGTTATTTCTCTTGCCATCCGACAATGTGTGCAGCATGATCTTCAACATTGATCACTCATAACTTTCCCGAAAGAAGAAAATCTCGGAAACGAAAGGAAACCCACATGCACCAAGTCTACCTCCCTTCTCCCCTCTGTGCCAACTCTCGGCTTGTCTACTCTCCATTCGCCTGTCTCCTTGCTCCTTCCTTCTCATTACGTTCTATTCTTAAATCCTAAGCCGCATCCAAGCTTTATTGCTTTTGTGGCGGTGTCGCGCTATCGTTGTTCTTTTTGGCGCTTTCGTGTCGTCGTGTCATCGCGTGCTTTCAAGCAAGCCGTACTACTGTCTGTAAGAGCGGCGTGACACACGTAGTTGCCGTAGTGCGTGGGCATGGGCATGGCCACGTCGCCTTGGAAAGGAAGGGAGGTACGGGGAAGGGTGGGCGGAAGGATGTGGCCGATTGCCTGTCGAATCGTCACCATATACCGTGATGCCTCTGCGAGGGGAGTGGGCAGGGGGGGGGGGGGGGGGAGGGGGTACGCATGTCATGTGTGACCGTACGGTGGCCCTATCTGTGACCACAGACCCTCGCATCGAGGCGCTCTACGATAGAGGTTCACCTAAATTTTTCTGAGGCTCCTCACTTGAGACGCTCCATACCTCACCCGAAAACTGACTTCAGCTAAAATCAAAATGCATCGCGGCGAATAATCCCAAGGCACGAGTCTACAAAAAATGAAAATCGAAATGAAGATTGACATTCCGACGATTTCGGGTCAAGGAACACCCGTCTTTCAGAAACAAAATAGAGGAAATGTGCTACCTCTATCGTAGAACGGGTCCATCCTTACGGTGCCGGGACGGAGCACGTACGTCCGGCTTTCACCGACCAGGCGGACGTTGCTTGCTTGCACCGAGCGCGAGGCGCCGTTTGTTGTTGGGCGGGTCGCATGAAGGGTATGAAGGCTGAGCTGCATCCTACTAAGAACCGCTTGTGAGGCGGCCTTGCAATGAGCGTCGGCTTCGAATGAATTGATTTTTGTTTCTTTCTGGTACGAGTTTGGCTCATTTGTTGCTTGCCTTCGTCATTTTACCATCGACCATGCATCCCTTTCGAGGCGGAGCACCGTTCCTACTCTTATATAATAAGCCACCTCCAACATTCCGGCACTCAGTACGTTTTTCCATGTAATACTTGGAGGGGGGGGGGGGGGGAGGGGGGGGGGGGGGGGGGGGTGAGTGTGCTCGGTGCGCGTCGACCCCGTGGATGGCTGAGGGCTGTGTTGGCAGGCGGTCAGTATTGGCAGGCGGTCGGTATTACCCCTTTCACCGCTGCGAAAAAATGGTACCAATCTGGACGAAAATGTAAGAATCGCTCAGATGTTATAATATGAGGACCAATCGGTCCTTATCGTTCCGTCCAAAGAGGTACCACACGACACTAGAAATGAACACCTCAGACAGATCATCTGCAGGTCATCTACAGATCATCGATTCCCCTTTGACTATGTAGACCTTTCAAGGCAGATAGATCTGTTCGCGATTTCGTACGATCTAGTTCATGTTTGCCGGGTGGGACCTACAAAATCGGCATGATTTAGCACAGGTTTCCTGGGTTGGATCTGTGTACTATGCAGCTCCTGCACGACCTCTCACAACGTCAGGCAAGGAGAAATTAGATCCTCTATCTGATCTGTAGATAGATAGGTAGATCACCATCTGCCTGAGGTGTGGACTATTTCCATGTAGTTCGTCTCCGCACATGCGGGTGCACCTCGGGGGTTCTGTTGGGGTTTGTACCGGCCTTCCCGCGCGGTTTAGACTTTGTGCCGTTTCGGCCTACCTTTTCCCTGCTCTTGTTGTGTTTGGACGTGGGGACGGCTGCGAGAGCTGACTGGATGCATGTAACCTACTTTGGGACGACTATTATCAACGGTTTGGGAAGCGAAGCAAAGCGAAGCGAAGCAAGGCGAAGCAAGCGAAGCGAACTACTCTAAATGGTTTTCCTTTTCTAATTCCCCAAGTGTTTTGTCCGCCAAACGAGAGTACGGTGGCACGGGGGTCAGCTGTCTATTTCCTCCCTTTGGAGCTCCAGGCCTATCGTATAATACAGCAGGACGAGATTTCCCGGTAGTTGGGATGGTTGGTTTTGGTCGATTGGTCGGTCGGTGGATTGGTCGATTGATTGGTTGATTGGTTGATGGGTAGATTGGTTGGCCGGTTGGTTGGTAAGTAGATTGGTTGGTCGGTCCGTAAGCTGATAGGTTGGTTGGTAGTTGTTTGTTTGGTTGATTGATTGAATTTTTGGTCGGTTGGTCTGCTCCTTTTGCCCTCTAGACTCCCCCCCCCCCCCCCCCCTTCCCCTGTATGCCGAAACGGAAAGCGAATAGCGGCAAAGGCAAGAAGAAGCCGTCGGGGGGGGAGGGGGGGGGCGGGGGGCGTAGCCAGGTATTGACGGGTGCTTCTCGCTTGCTGGCTTGCTCGCTCGCGCGCCTGCTCGCGCGCTTGCGTGCTTGCGTGCTAGACTGTTTGGCTCCCTGCCTTACCTTCTACCGGGTGCTTGGTAAAATCAGATGGCTAGAGCATCTGACAAGCAAGCGGGCAACACGCCCCACTGGGGGCGTTCCCACCTCGGCCTTGCGACCTAAAGGGTGCCTGCCTGGTATTGTAACAGATCGGTCTTTTGGGGTGCGTCATGTCCTCTTCGCCTTAACATGCTAATTCTAGCGGCCACGTCTCTTTTCCCCTTACTAATAGCATGCTGGTTTTGGTGTCAATCGTTCTTTCACCTCAAACTTGCTAGTTTTAGCGTCAAGGGTCTCTTTTGGCCTCAACATGCTAGTTTTGGTGAGAAGGTCTGTTTTACCCTCACAACATGCTACTTTTAGCGTCAAGGCCTCTTTTTGCCCTACACGTGCCTGTTTCGGCGTCAAGTTATATTTTGTCCCTCACATGCTAGCTTTAGCACCAAATTATCTTTTGCCCTCGAAATGCTAGGTTTGGCGTCAAGGTCTCTTCTGTGCTTCACACGCTAGTTTTAGCGTAAAATTCTCTTCTGCCCTCAATATGTTAGCTTTGGAGTCAAGGTCTCTTCCACCCTTAGCATGCTACATTTAGCGTCAAGGCCTGTTTTACCCCTAAGATGCTAGTCTTAACGTCGATGTCTCTCTTGCCCTCAATATGCTTGTTTTGCCCTCAAGATGCTGGTTATAGCGTTAAGGTCTATTTTGCCCTCAAGATTCTAGTTTTGGCGTTAATAATGTCTGTTTTGCCCTCAAGGTGCTATTACGGGGAACCATAGTAAATAGGACCAACTGCTGTGAGTAAACATGGGTAAATATCTAGATTTTTATGAGTACCATGGGTCCTATTTACTATGGTCCCCCGTAACAGTTTTTACGGTAACCCTTTTTAGAACTCCAGTCCCGTGTAGGGGACAAGCCACTCAAATTGCAAGTAATTTGTCTCCAATTGTCCCCAAAACGAGACTGCAGCCCTAGAAGGGTTAAGATCTGTTTTGCCCTCCACATGCTGGTTTCAGCGTTCAGGTCTATTTTGCCCGTACTGTGCTACTACTGTATTTGCGGCGTAAAGGTCTCTTTGGCCCTTAGCATGCTAATTTCAGCATAGATAGGGGGCGGTTAGTTAAGGGGTCAAAGCGGTCTCCTACCCACCAGGTAGCGACAGGTTGGGACCGGGAATGCGTTGCCCATCATATCATGTTATACGTATCGTGGTCTGTTGAAAAACGACATCTATCTGGACACACTCTGTACATCTATACCTCGCCACACTCGATAGACGTAACACGAAACAAAGAACGTATTAGCAGCAGCACGCGAAGCAGTAATCGGCGTTGCCCGCTCTGATTGATTGTTGTCTCTGGCCTGCCCTTTCGTCTCCTGTTCCTCGTCCTTTTTCCAAGGAGGGCAGAGCTTGCTCTCTCTTCTTTTTTTTTTTCCAATGACAAATGTACGGGACGAGACACCTACAGCAAGTATGCTGGCGTGCGTACCTCTCAACAATACGGCCGCATACCGTGGCAAGCACCCCCCCATCACGGGGGGCCATAGCAAATAGGACCTAAGGTACACACAAAAAACCTCTACATTTACCTTCTTTTTTTTTTACTAACAATATTTGGTCCTATTTACTTCGGTCCCCCGTGATATATATGCATACCGCCCCCCCGGCCGGCCCCTGCCCTGTGCACCCCTTCCCCAGCCTGCGAAGAGCCTCTGTCAGCTGAAAGTCCAAAGGTTTCCGTCCCCCGCCAAATTCGCCATGGAAGTCTCCTCGTGCGGGCTGGGCGGCCGACCTTCACACCGTGAGGGGAACACTGCGGAACAGCCGGGCAACGCATGCCGTCAGCTCTGTTCTACGTGGCAGGCGCCCCCCAGAGGCCCGGGCGCATCTCACTACCCTACCTCTCACGCAAGAAGACTGGTAGTACTGCTGTTGACTCTACACAGACAAAGAAAAATATACAATACCCCGGCCGCAGGCACGCAGGGCTGGTATGGATGGCATTCTATCTCTAGATGTCGGAGCAATACGTACGTACCCGCCCCCCCTCGTCCCCGTCCCCGCCCCCGCCCCCCTGTATTACACACTCCTCCGCAATATGGGTGCGTACCGTGGCCCAGCCCCCCCCAGAGACCCGGACACACCACTACCACCTCTGGCACCGGGCTAGTGATCAACCCTCTACACGACAAAAAAAATGCTAGAATACCCCGGCCACCGGTAGGTATAGACAGGGCTCGTATAAGGGTGGATGGTAGACAAGCCCAAAGTTGGCACGGAAGGGAGGTAGACTCGGCGCATGGGTTTCCTTTTGTTTTCGAGGTCTTCTTCTTTCGGGAAAGTTATGAGTGATCCATGTTGAAGATCATGCTGCACATTGTCGGATGGCACAAGAAATAATAATGGTATTACGTATTATACTTCTAAATACCGAAGCGAAACATGTACGTATGCCCCCCCCCCCTCCCCCCCCCTGCCCCATGCCCCCGCCCCGCCGCGCCCCCCCCATGCTATAGATGCCCCCCCCGCACACTATTACGGGGGACCATAGTAAACAGGACCAAATATTGTCACTAGAAATAGGTAGACATACCTGGTATAGGTTTTCGTGTGTACCGTGCATGGCCCCCCTGAAGAATAGTGAGTTCTAAATTTCCCGAAACGTCCGTACACCGCTGGAAAATCTATCCTGAGTCGTTGCCAGGTGTACTGCCGATGCGCCACTATTAGTACCCGCCCCCCCCCCCCCCCCCCCCGCCCCCCGCCCCCGAGCCGCCTCCTTATCCCTAAATAATGCCGGTTGCCGGAGTATTACCGGTATGTTTGGCTGGCACCGTTTTTCATTTCCATACTAAATCCTATATATTCCTCTATCAGGAGTCGTAGTGCTGGTTGCCGCACAGTAGTGCCGGCATGTTTGGCTGCCACCATTTGTCATTTCCGTACTAAAACCTATATATATACCAGGGTATGTCCGGAGTAGTGCCGATTGCCGCACAGTACTAATCGTACCGTTTTTTTTGGGCCGGCACATACTTATACCGGCATTATACTGAGGGACCACTATACCGTAGGATGCACCCTCGTGGCAGCTCCCTCAGGGACAAACGGACGTCACTAACTTCACTCTTATCACGGGGGGCCATAGTTAATAGGACCTATGGTATTATACACAAAAACCTACCAGGTATACATTTACCTATTTTTACTCACATTTTTTTTTAATCATCAATTTCACTTTCCAGCCTAACTCGTAGGAGGTCTTACCCTCGACGACCTTCTGGACAAGCCGTGGTCACAGGTGTCTACCCTTGCCTTCTCCCCCCCGGTACGTGCCTTCATTTATGAATACGTATGTATAAGGACCGTTTGCATATGATTTATCAATCCAAATGGTTATTATATTTCGAGACAGAGTTGTGTGGATTAGAGGGGACGTGTACTTTGAATATAACAGGAGGCAAAACGTACAATGATAAACATGACGAATATAGCGACATAGCGACGGCCACTGCGAGATTGAGCCAGTGTACAAATTAGTGTCCGAGTTCACAATGAATGGTTGATGCAAGGAGTGCCACGGCACGGGCGCTGATAGTTCACCCTTTTAGAACCGCAGTCCCGTTTTGGGGACAAACCACTCAAATTTCAAGTAGTTTGTCCCCAAAACGGGACTGCGGTTCTAAAGGGGATAACGTGATCATTTTTTTTTTTTTTTTTTTTTCTCATGCAGCATGTTGATCATCTCATTATCCGGAATCCGGACCCGTACTGCTGTTGGGGCCCTCACGCAGCAGCTCGTAAATAGTTGGTAACACTAAAGCTACCAACCATTTTATTTAGGTCTATACCCCTTATATCCCTCATAGTTATCCCTTAAAAGGGGTCCGAATAGCGTTAGTAGGGTGTGTCACCCGACGTGTATACCGACCGCACCAGGTATTCTATCACACAGGTGGTAAAAGATAACGCACCCCCTGAAACGAAAATGCCGAGCCGAGCTTCTCGAAACCCAATGGGGAACACTCACACACACGCACGAAATGATGGCTTCGGGAAGATCTGGACGAATGAAGGTGCTTTCACATCCCATTCCTCGTCTGTATGTAGGTGAACACTGATTGATGATGCCTTGAATATGGGTATGGGTTAATATTTTTGTTTTCAAGTTGGATCGCGTCGCTCTTGTGGCGACATTTATTACGGGGGATCATAGTTAATAGGACCTATGGTATACATAAAAACCTATATATTCAACAATTTTTACGAACAATATTTGGTCCTGTTAACTATGGTCCCCCGTAATAGTCGACGAATGTGCTTTCACATCGCATGCCTCGTATGCACCATAGGTGAACACTGATTGATGCTTTGAATGGGTATGGGTAACTATTTTTTTGAAAGCTGAATCGTGTCCCTCTTATCGCGAAATTAACTTTTTTCTTCTTAAATTAAACTCTGATCTCTCGATGGCTGTGTCCCTCCTTTTCGGCCAAATTGTTCAATTCACACTATTAACATCTCAAATAACTTATCTACAGACAGTAGTTCGTTTCGTTCATCCCTTCATCCCCTATAAATAGGCGCATCGCTCGGCGATTGCACCTTCTCGATTGCCGATAAAATTCAGCTTCGAAGTTCGCCCCCCAAGACACCCCCCCCCGTACGAAGCCCACCCGCAGCCTCAACAACCCTACCGGGTATAAAGTGCACGATATGGCGTGGAGTCCGGGCGCGGCTTAGAATGTAGGAGTGTAGAATGTATAGACGCACTTGTAAGAGGAGAAGAGCGGGTGGAGTAGAGGTAGCAGGTGGAATAAGATCGATCGTGAGCCGGCGGGAATAGTCACGCAGGAGGGGGAGTACGTGTAAGAGTTGCCAAGAGGGGGCCGAAATGTGAGGAACGGCTTGGTCTCCATGTCTGTTCCCCACAACGCTCTTTGCGCTCCCGCTCAGGGTGATTGTGCAGACTCGTCCCACACGGTCCCGTTCTACGATAGAGGCAGCACATTCCCGCTATTTTGTTTCTGAAAGACGGGGTTCCTTGACCCGAAATCGTCGAAATGTCAATCTTGATTTCGACGAAAAACGTGTTGTAGACTCGGGCCATGGGGTTATTCGCCGCGATTTATTTTGACTTCTGCTGATGTCGGTTTTCGGGTGAGGGATGGAACTCCTTACGTGAGGAGCCTCAGAAAAGGTAGGGCGAACCTCTATCGTAGAACGCCTCGGTAATCGAGGCTGCACGTTGTTGGCCCGAGGTTTTCTCGGGAGTGTTTGGGGAGGAGGGCTTGGCCCTCGCGGAGGGAGGGAGGGGGTAGGACCAAGAAGACAGGGAGGTGCCTCTAGTTTTGGTAGCTTTTGGGAGGTACCTCTAGTTCTGGCAGCATCGTTTCTCTCCTTTGCTTTTGGTGGTCTGGGGTTTCTGTTAGTTTGTCACGTTTTGGTCTTTGGGCCCTCGCGCTGCACAATGCCAGATGGGAAACATAGTACTACCGATAATACTGTGTTATGCCCGGTGGAGTTTGAGCTCCTCAGGTAAGCAACTACCGGTTGGCACAATAGCGTCATTCTTTCATTGCATTGGTAACTTTTGTTTTTGGAGTTTACAGGGCATCATTAGCATGGCGCATTCACTGGTAACTTTTGTTTTAGAGCTTATAGGGCATCATTAGCATGACACATTCACTGGTAACTTTTGTTTTTGGAGCTTACAGGGCATCATTAGCATGACACATTCACTGGTAACTCTTGTTTTTGGAGCTTACAGGGCATCATTAGCATTACACAATTCACTGGTATCTTTTGTTTTCGGAGCCTACAGGGCATCATTTAGCATGACACATTCACTGGTAACGTTTGTTTTTAGGAGCTTACAGCGCACCATTACCATAATATAGCACTTTTGCTGGTAACTTTGTTTTTGGAGTTTACAGCGCACATAGAAAATTGTTTGTCGGGTTGCTCGAAGAAAACGCCTTCGAAGGCATGTTTCGGATGAGACATTCAGCCCCTCGAGCGATCAGTGCCTCAGAAAATAAGGCGTCACCCGTATAAGGCATTACTCAGAAAATAAGGCGCCATCCTTGTAAGGCTTCGCTCAGAAAATAAAGCACCACCGCTATACCGCCGTGGCATCGATCTTCGTAATTGTATTATTTTTTTTTTCATCCCATTTACCCTATTCGCCCTTCCTTCTCTTTCCTTCGCATTGCGGGGGACCATATTAAATAGAACCTATTGTATTCACTAAAACCTGTATGTTTCCCTATTTTTACCATCAGTATTTGGTCCTGTTTACTATAGGTCCCCCGTGATAGTCGTAACTCGGGCCCAGGGTCACAAAGCAAAGCAGGTTCTTTCTTCTTCTCCCTCCTCCCCACTCAGGTTTTCGCCTTGGAAGGCTTTTTTACCGCGAGAAGCCTTTGGCCCTTTCTTCCCTCTTCGACTCGCATCATCGAACTGCGCTGCTCAGGCTTCCCTTCCTTATTGTATTACTATTTTGCTTGCCTTCCGACAATATAGCGTAGATGCTGTTCCCATATAAACCGAGCATCCTTCCGTAAATCAGCAGTCTATCTCTCACACGCTTCTCTGCCAGCCGTTTCCCAATTTCCATTCCCCACATCATTTAATTTTAGCTACCGGTATAGTATATATATCCTATTCCTCATCAAGGCTCCATCCTCAGGTCATTGGCCGCATTCCTCCGGCTTTTTCCTCCCTTCCCCTAGCGGCCTGGGGGTCCCTCAGGGCTAGTCTGTACCTACGCACTCGGCGTAAGGATTCTTGACATTTCCGTGGGAAGGTTTGAAGAGTGATCGGCGCCGAAGATAATGCCCTACATCATGCGATGGCAAGCGCAGCAAAAGCTTGAGCCGGCGGTGGGCAGAGAAGGGAGCTAGACTTCGTGCAGAGAGGTCTCCTTTCGGGTTCCGTGTGGTTGTCTTCTTTCGGAGTGTTTTCATGAGTGATCGACGTTGAAGCTCACGCTATACACATTCGCTCCGGCTGCAACAGTAAAAGTTAGTCATCATGTCAGTCCGATGTCTGTCGAGCATAGTATCACTAATTTTAGTCACAGTACACTTATTGCTTGGGTTAGTTCTTTTCTTTGGTCTCGCCCGCCTTTTTCTTCCCGTTGTGATTTTCAAGCCTGATCGACGTTGAAGATCATGCTCATGCTGCCGCATACCAGGTATTGTACAACGAATGTCTAAGAACAAACCATAATTATGAGTGATGGAAGAAATGCTGGAGTATGGTGTGGGGATGTTCGACTCATTCTGTCGGACTGGAATTTGCACGATACATCGTCGGAGGGAAAAAACAACGGCAATAACACGGAATAATCCCATACAAAATGTACTGAAGTATACCTGATATATATTTTGTGGTCTGTAACAGTAAAAGTACACCACACTCTGGACCGGTATATGTTGCCGCATATATAAGGGGTGTTGGAGGTGGGCGAAGTTATGGTAGTTTATCAATGTCTTGAATTGAAATGATTTTTTTTTGCTAGTAGGAGACGATGTTCTGTGCAATACCCGCCCGTGTGCCCGTCCCCCAGAATATCCTTCAATGTGCGGTTGTACATAAATATGGGCGTGTACCGCGGCAAGGCACTTCCAGAGATCCGGCAAGTGAACAACCAATCAACATTATCGTGGCCATCATCATGACCTTCATCATCAGCGTCATTATCATCATCATGGGCATGATCATCGTTAGATCGAGCGTATTCACTGAGCCGTCATAGTTCAACTGAGCCGTTGACTCAATGGCATGTGTTGCAAGAATAGTCTACTGGAACAACAAACACAAAAGTTTCAGCGTACATTGTTAGCGATGGGGATATAGATACCTTAGACAATAGACAGTCCGTGCCGAAACATACCGAGCACCAGGTAATACTCACTAGTATAGCTACTAGGCATCAATCCGGTGTACAGTACAACGTATGCCCCCCCCTCCCCCCTCTCTCCTGGAAGTGACCACACCGGAAATAAACTAACTCATTGAAGCTGTCATCTATGTGCAAGAAAGTCCGCCTCACAAGCTGTTCTTAGCAGGATGTCCCTCAATCTTCATACAAACCGCCGAAAACTCCGAGGCGCTTCGCGCTTGGTGTAAGCAATGTCTGTCTGGTCGGTGGAAACCCGACGCGCTCCGTCCCGGGATTCTAGGGATGCGAGGGTCTACGTTCATACGGCTACGGTTATGTATGATATCGAGTATGTCTCGAAAGGGATGCATGGTCAATGGTCAAATGACCAAGGCAAGCAACAAATGACTACCCCCGCCCCTTCCTCCCCCCGCTATTTCGTTTCGAAAGGGATGCGTGGTCGATGGTCAAGTGACCAAGGCAAGTAACGAATAAGTACCCCCCCCCCCCCCCCTCGGCCCTCTTCCCCCTGCCCGGCCCCACCTCTCTCCGCCTCCCGCAACTACGAAGCGCATACATACGTACAATGTTGGACGAGTTGCGCAACACACACGCTATTCGAATGTCATGTTTCGGGTTGATATGTTGAGCTCCTCGTGCGCCATGCGCCATCCCTATAAGACGTTGCGCGCACAACCAACCCCATGGGCTAGTCATCTACCCAACAGGCTGTATAGTTACGCATGGGGTTCATTTATGCAATGGTTGATTAGCTCCTTGGCTGCAATGGTTGAGTTACCAAGGTTGAGCGGTAATCGTTGGGTTGTATCGATATATTTGGACCCCGTCGTCCGTCGCCGAGAATTGTTTTGCTCTCAAAAGCGCAACCGATGCATGCCACAACCTGTGGAGGGGGGTCACCTTCGGAGGCTCTCCCGTCTCCAGGGGGCTCAGTACCCCACCCATAAAATGCCCTCGAGACACCAGAGGAAAAAGGCCATGGCTTGAAGAATTTTGATCGAGCAATAGAGAGAAACACGCTAATGGTATTCCAGCGATAAGGCATGCCTTGATGCCGTGCCGGCTAAATCCTCAGTGCTGTCAGTGCCCTTAAGGAGATTCTGTCAGTGCCCTTAAGGAGACTCGTGAGTCAGTTTTTTTCCAGCCAAAAAGTGCCAGCTCATACCTCTAAAACATCGTATCACGCTCCAATCCCTACCGCAGTCCCCCTTCCTTGTCACTGCAACTCCTCTTAAAGACCACTCTGGACGGGAGTATTATCCCGTTCATTAAGTCTGACATGTATACCGAACGGAAGTCTATTCCCCCCCAGTGATGCCAGGCTGGTATTCATACGTAGCTCCTTCCGATACCTATTATGTACTTGTACTTCCGGGTTGACTTCTTAACATCGACCTACTCCACCTGTTGACCCCGCTCCAACCTTCTTTTCTTACACACTCATCTTCGATCCTCTACTGTTAGAATCCTATACCTGGTATACAGCAAGCCACATCCACAAGCCCCCTCCCGACATCCTGGGCGTCCTCCCCCAGCCCCTCCCGCCACCCCCCTGCCCCCCCCCCCGCCCTTGCTGTGCCTCTCGCCCCCCCTCGCCCCCTGCTCTTGCCAAAATCTTAGCGACCCCGCAGCCAGCGGCGCCCTCGGTGGTCCGTGAGACGATCTGCAACAGGTGCACATCCCCCCTTCTCCACCACTTTTTCGTCGGTGTGAACCCGACCTGCTCCGTTCCGGCACCGTAGGGATGCGAGAGAGAGTCTATGGCCATACGTCTACGGCCATGCATGGTATCACTACCCCCCCCCCCCCCTCTCCCGACCCGACCCGTCCTCTGCTGCGCGTCTGCCCTCCCTCCCCCCTACGTCTTCTAACCTCTTGGCGATCCCCCAGCTAGTTCGAGTTTGAATCAGGACACCCTTCGCGAGATGGCGACCTTGGTGGTCACTGAAACGATCTGCAGCAAGCGCCCCCCCCCCCCCCCCCCCGCCGGCTGATCCCCCCCCCATCTGTTATATATCGGTTGGGTTGGCGACGGTTGGCCACTGCACTGTAAATTATCTAGCTACTACATGGACTAGACAGCCAGGGTACGTTTCTTTTTGTTTTTGGCGGCCGGTCACAGCTGGCGATCGAGATGATATATAGATCATTTGTGAGGGATGGAGAACCTTTTTCTCCGCACAAGGGGAATGAATGAATCGTATCACGTACCAGGTAGTGTTTACGGTAGGACACCCACGAGGCCGTTGCTACACTCTACCCCCATTGTTGTCTCTCTCAGTCAGTGGCAACACCAGAAAAAAAATGGGCGCATTGAAGGTGCCACCCGTACGCAAGTGCGCCTCTCAGGCGGTTCTTGGTAGGATGCCGCCCACCCTTCATGCGACTCGCCGAAAACCTCGCGGTGCTTGGCGCTTGGTGCAAACAATGTCTGCCAGTTCGGTGAAAACCCGACGTGCTCCGTCCCGGCAATGTAGGGATGCGAGGGAGGGTCTATGGTCACACGACGACGGCCATGCATGTTATCGAGTACACCCCGCCCCCCGCGCAGCAGCTAAAAAAAATACTAGGATGCTCAAGTACAAAGAGTATTACACTATTAAGAGCAGAATTGGGAATGCACCCACTTAAGACACATGGAGACGCGAGAAAGTTGAAATGACAATGGTAAGTAGAGAACACGCCAAAAAAGAGGTTGTCAGCCATAGCTGATAGAGCTGCATGGGAGACAGTAACAAGAGGGCGAGCTGGAATACGGTGGGATGTCGCAGCCGAGAAAGTATAGAAGAATATAGGAGGAAACCTAGAAGAGATGATGTCCGTACTCGTACAGGAGTTTGAAAGGTACAAGATACTCACAAGAAGATAGGATGAAAAGAAGGGAAACACTATTACGGGGGACCATAGTAAATGGGACCAAATCTTGCTAGTAAAAATAGCTAAATATATAGGTTTTTGTATGTGCTGTAGGTCCTATTTAATATGGTCCCCCGTAATAGCGCTAAGAAATAAGGTGAAATCGGAGAACCACTTAGAGATATACGGGTTGAGCGAAGGGATAGGAATTTGCACGGCCCAGATATACGGGGGGTTTGGGGAAGGGATATAAATGAAAACATATTTGCACGGCCCAATGAATTTTGCGAAAACGCACAAACTGCTATTTCGTGTAGGGGACCTGGACCTGCCAGAAAGAAGAACGAGGTATACCAGTAGCCGGGAGGAGGAGGAAGCACTGTAGATGCACACATGTATGTGCCAATGTAACAAGGCAACAGGGATTGGAAATACACAAATATGCCCATGTAGCCAGGCAATACAGCGAAGACTCACACACTGTAGTAGGAGAATGTGAAATGTACCAGGAGGAACGGGACGTGTTAGAAGAGGAGACGAGGAAAATAGACGAACGTGACATGGAGGAGTTTGGTATACTAGATAGTAGCGAGAAAACGATCGTTACCCTACGAGATAGATGGTGGCCACAGGTGGCGAAGCAGGAAGGGGATGAAATTAGCAAAACAAATATTTGAAATACATGGAAACAACGTAATGAGCGCCCAACTGCTGGAGGAGTCCCCAATAGGAGAAGGAACGGTGCTTCCTCTCGAAAGGGGTGCGTGATCAATGCCCCCCCCCCGCCCCCCCCCACCGGTGGAAACCCGACATGCGCCGTCCCGGCATTGTAGGGATGCGAGAGTCTATGGTCATACAATCACTGCCATGCATGACAATGTCATGAGTACACCCCCCCCCTGTTACCCCCCCCCCCCGTCGAGTACGCCCCCCTGCCCCCCCTGCGGCCCCCCTCCCCTGCTCCTTCTAGCCTCTTGGCGATTCCGCAATTAGTTTGAGTTTGGGGGCGGGACGCTTTTGTCGAGATGTGGCGACCTGGATTATCACCGAGACGATCTGCAACAGCGAGCGGTAGTCACTCCTTCACCACACTCAGCTTTCCCCCTCAAGGGCTCTCCGTCCCGTAAAGGCTCCTTCCCCCCCACGGCGTTCGCCGCTAAGATATAGTATATATTATGCGTACACGAGCCAATGTTATCGTTACCGCTTTGACCTCGTACTTTCATGGAGTACTGTCCGTACGTGGCGGCACTGATATGTATGCAATAAACGAAATAAATGAGGATACATGCACAAGAATACAAAAGGTTTGACGCCGTCCCCTTGAAGACTTGTAATGAAAGACAGCAAGAAACGACACCAACCGAAACAACAGCTAGCTGCAGCAACAACAAAACAGTAGACTGTCATCATCACAGTTTTTGATGTTGCACCACCAGTATTATGTGACATGTTGTAAGCGTTGTTACAGCAGCACAGCAGCACTACGTGTAAACGAGGTAATAAATTCACCCTCTGGGACGAATTTTAGACCCGGCTTCCTCCAAAACTTGGGACACACACGACGAAAAAGTAGTGGCTTTGAAAATATTTCGTCGAGAAGGTTGAATGGACGCAACGCTCGGCGTATTCAGTACGACCTCCCCGTTTTGTCGAGAAACCCAGCTTATTTGAAAATCGTCGGAGGGTGTGTGCTATCTTGCGTGTTACACTACTCTGTAGAGAGAGTAGTACTGCTGTAGTGTACTAATATTAATAGTGTCACCCACACCGCGTGCATGCCAACTGCCAACAACAGGGGAAAAAACTGTGGCGCCCGATACCATCATACATCATCGTAAAAAAACACCCGCCGCCGCAGCGGCGCAGCGTGTTCGCCAAATGTCGTTATTTATTATTTATACCTGGTATGTGTTTTTCTCATCATCATGTCGCGCATGTCGCAAAAACAAAAAAAATGGTCCAGAACTTCTCGAACTTCGCCAAATAAAGAGCAAGAGAGAAGAAACAAGTCAGAACATACGCCGGGCATGTCCGACCTCCGACCTCCGACAGCCTGTACCAGTACCGGTACGTACTTGCCATCTGGTGATATATCATGATCAATGAATGGCCGGCCGTAAACAGAACATAGAACAGCCCGGCAGCAGGCAGAGATACCTGGTACACGCAGTGTGTACACCTGGCACGGCATATCTTGTGCATGAATCACATGATAGATCATTCCTGTGATATGATACGTACCACGGCGATATCATATACTGGTGGTAATAATATGTATAAATGTTCTGCTACGGGGAGCGGTATGATATGTTTTTTTGATTTTTTCAGCTGAAAAAGCATGGGACCGAATCTTATGCACGGTTTCGTAAGAACATTTTCCGTTTTTTTCTTTTTGCCCGCCCCGTCCCCCCCCCCGATATCGAAAAAATGGAGCGATACGTACGAAAACGAAATCAAAGTTATTTGACGCAAAACACTTTTTTTCTTTTCCTTTCCGCAGGCAGGCAGGTGACAAAAACAGCAGAGCTGGGAGCTGTGCGGCACACCTTCTTCAGCTAAAATACAGCTTGACATCTGGCGTCCTGTCCGCCCAGCAACAAAAACGTAGCTTGCTTGACAAGCCCAGCGCCTGTCTCCAACAGGATAGGGGCTGTTCCATCTCCAAGGCATCTCCACCCTGCCGGCGCTACCAGGCGTGCACGATGGTGAGGACTTCTGGGCTCCTTGAGTGCGGCTCGAGCTCTGTGCGCGCGCTGTTCTGTTATTTCCATGGCCTACCTTGAAGCCTATATATATTCACCGTGCAATTTTGTTCCCTATCTGGCATAAAGCAGGCTCTGCTTGACGTTAGGCAATTTGCCTCCCTAAACAGCAGTAGGGCTTGCTTGCTTCGCCATGTGCCTGGTGCTCTTCAAGCTCGGCCTCCCAATCTAGCTCATGAAGTTTTTCTCACGGTCACGGTCCTACCCGGATCGTAGACTGGTCGCCGCGCGCCGGCAGGCAGCAGCAATCAAAGCCTCGGTCCCATGATGGTTGCTTCGACTTTCGTCGACTTTCATTTTATCAGAGATCATATCATACGATAGACCACCATGTCCGGAAATGTAAGGACCGTGTGTGTTGTCATATGAAGACCTAAATGGTGCTTATATTTAAGTACAGAGTGCGTATGATACGCAAATTGGTCGTGGTGAGAGTTAATTTTTCTTTTCGCGCCCCTTGTTTTTTTCCGTCTCTCTGCACCGTACTAATTTGCCTATGATATGCGTACGCCTTCCGTACCCGGGTATGTTTTTTTTTTGCTGCTGTTAAAAATAAACAGTTGCCATCTTCGTACGCCAGAGGCGGAGGACGGCAAGCCGGGGTTGTTGGCATGCAGGTGGCCGAACGAGAGACCATCGCCAGGCCTCTGGCACCCCCGGACGTGGGCTCGCTCTCGAGCGAAGATGACTCCGACCCCGAGGAGGAGGAGGAGCAGGAAGAGGAGGAGGATGATGGAGAAGTGGTAGCGGAGGCCGTTGATAACTTGTTGCTCGACATCGAGGTAATCCTGACTGAGTCTCCGCCCCCCCAGCCCCTGCCTGTTACGATATTCTTACTAAAACTGCAGAATCCATCCTCTATCTAATAATTAAAGTAGTTAGTTTACTGGATTGGGTTGCTGCAACTCTAGACCAAAGTCTACTACAGCAGCAATATGGTAGAGCAGCAGCTGTCATCTAGAGTCTACCTGGTAGACTCGAGTCTAAAGGGTCGTAGCTCGTACATTACTTTAGGCACTATTTTACGGGGGACCATAGTAAATAGCACCAAATACTGCTCGTAAAAATAGCGAAATATATAGGTTTTTGTGTATACCGTAGGTCCTATTTACTATGGTCCCCCGTCTATACAGTAGGTAAATCTGCGCGCCGATGAGCCGTTTGCCCGTTGGTCTGAGAATAAAACACCGCGGAAATAATCGCAGAATGCTATTAATACTATTAATAAGTATTAATATTATTGTTTCGTGTATTAAATAACTATTAATACTCGTACCCTGGTCGTGATATTTCCATACTGGTATTTACGTAATTGCCACACAAAATAGCGATCAAGCCTGCCCACCACACCGCTCAGCACTTCCTCTACTGGTGCTGTCTGTTTCTGTGTCCGACTGACACTTCTGATATGTACTCGTATGATATGTAGTAATACGTATGGCAACAGACCGTGGGCAACTTTGAACAAAATCAATAAAGCCAGATGCTCGTACGCTCTGTATAGGTACGCATGGTTGGACAGGCAGGCAAGGAGGGGGGGGGGGGGGGGTGGGAGGTCATAAAGTTTTCAAGCAGTCCGCCAATGTCAAATGCATTCAAACAATGCATCACCAACTACCAGGTTACAAATAATGCCAGTTAAAAAGCTGGTTAGAGAGAGATAAGTTGTAAGTGAAGGCTGCAGCCACTGGCTTCTGACTGCTGGAGGCCGCTGGCTGCTGTCGGATAGCCCGTAACTACTGGCTGTAGTTGTCCGTTGTGGTACTCAATGGTTGGCTTGTGCTGTGTGCGTCAGCACACAGCACTCAGCACACAGCACACACACCCAGCCCTCAGCCTTCTCCTCGGGACCTTACCACTACTGATAGCACCCTATTTATATATGTGCACGTAGAACACACCCTCCACCCCGATGTCTACACGGCATCACACCCTGTCGCTTGCCGTTTGCCTGCGAGCTATATACGTCTGTTCCAGCTGCTTTGCTGTGTCACTCTCCTGACCAAGAGCCCTAGAATGTTGAACCTTCGTGGTTCGTGGTATACACCTGGTACGTATGTATGGTCCACCATGTGTCCCTACAAGGTTTGTTTTTTTCTTTTCGAGGTTTTACGTCGTCCGCGTTACCCCAGCAATGAATGATGAATGATGAATGATAAATGAATGGAGGGGTTCACGAATAGCGCAGATATCATAGTTTGCATGTTTGGTCACGGACATAATACGATCGATGGTCCATGGACTGCCACCAAAAACATAAACCCAACCCAACGGCCAAAAACTCAACCCAGCCTACAGCCATACGTACGAACCCCAAATCATTTTTCTTATTTTTATATTAATCTCGTACACCTACTGTAACAGAGACTGCTGTACTCGTAGGGTTCCCCCCACGGTTTTCGGGATAACTTCGTATTACCACCGCAACATACGTCCTGCTGTACAGCAACCAGTATCATACTGCTGTTGTACCTGGTACGAGTGTGCTCTTGGGATAACTGCCGCCTGTGGGAAAAGTTTGCAGTGGTACAAGCTGACCTTGAAAACCCTGTCCCTGGCCCCTACCAACCCTAACCCTACACCTGTACATGCAATATATAGTATAAACTATAACCCTACGCTAACCTTGCAACCCTAACCCTACCGGTATACCAGGTACCAACTATTAATAGTAAATACTGGTATACTGCAGTTGTACGTACGCCTGACCCGACATAATATCCCTGACAAGACTATTAATCACTATTAATAGCCCTGCAGTAACCCCAACCCACGTCACCCCGACCCTCCCTACCCCACCACGTCTCGCCACGCTACACGACGCCGCGCCCGCGATCAACCACAGGCGCTCCGAAAATCCTGCTCTTTCCCGCCCCTCGAAGAGCTGGCGACCATCGACCAGAAGCGGGAGGTCTACCTGGGGCCCACGATGGAGTCTAACTGGGTGCTCCCTGGGAGGCTCCTGGTGGGTGCCTACCCGGCCTCCATGAACGACAGCCACCACGCGCACCTGCTGTGCACGATTCTCCTCCAGGGGGTGACTACTTTCGTGTGCCTCCAGCAGGAGTATCGGTCGGAGGGGGTGACGGAGGACATGTGGAGGTCTGGCGAGGCTTTGAGGCCTTATTTTCAGGACGCTCTGCAGCTTCTTCGGAAGCTGCGAGACATCAAGGCGGCGGATCCGAGAGGGATGCCCGCCATCTGCGCCCCGGAGGACACGGACTTTGTGCATTTTCCGATCGTGGACTGCAACGTTGCTGATGACACCAAGGTGCGAGCTGTTAGTATTCATACTGCCTGTGGTGTATTTATGCCCTCTTCGTTCATGCGCGCTGTATATCTGATGGTACGTTATGGTATAGCAGCAGCTGTTTTCACGGGAGAGGAAGGAGGAGGACGGCAAGGTCGAGACAGCACCAGCAGCATGCCTGGGCTGTATCGATTCTGTGAGGCATTGTGTAGTATGGTGCTCGTATGGGTATTGCACGTCATACGCATATGTACATACCTGGTACGATACGGGCGGCGTGTTAGACGCGCCTGTATGCGTATGCGTATGGTAGGGTAACATAATCAGAATGTGATAGACGAGCGAGAGGACGAGAGAGGGAGTTTTTTTTTTCGTCTGTGTTCCAATCCCGCTACTGCTGTTGTTGTGGTGTTGTTGTACAACAGCAGGAGTACAAAGGTGGCGGGGACACCCCCCTTGCATAATGTGGGCGTAAAAACATCCTTGTGGAGACATTCTTGAACAAGCACAGCAGCGGCAAACCCTTCAAGGTGTCGACAACATCTTGATTCGGTACGCCTCCTGTTGGACAACGTTCTTGCTGTCTCGTCAACGATTGTTTTGCGCCCGCATCGTCCAGGGGGGGTCTCGGCCACCTGTGTACTCGAAGTGGTGACCGGTGGCTCCGGTGGTCAATTATTTTTACGTACGTAGTACCTGGTATTAACCTTATACACATGCTGCTTGCTCTACTATTAATATTAATAACGGATGTTGTAGCTTCAATGCCAAGGGTTTGATTTTCTGTAGAGGATTTATTCTCGAAAGGTGTCAAATCAACTGCCGAGAGCTTAATAGCGTTGGTAGGCACGGAAGCACAGCAATTCGGCGCGAGCCGGCGAGCGAAGAAAGTGCTGAACCCTTCTCGCGGTGAAAATGCACCCAATACATGGAAATCCTCCCGTGTGTTTTCGTGCTCGTATCTTGTACTCAAAAACAAGGGAAAGCCTCACGATAGCAAGAAACGTGAAGAAAAAATAAGCTCTTCTATTGATAAAACAAAATGGGAAAGGGAGATCGCTCGCCGGCGAGTAACAGAAGGATGAGATCAAATCGGCATAAAATAACTCGAGGATCGATCCCGAAAAATAGATGTTTTCCCGTCGGCTGTTATGAAAAGGAGCTGAGGAGGTCCTCAGAGGCCAGAGAATTGCCGAGGGCGTGCTCCGTTGGTATCTAGAGTAAGTAAGGAGGTCTATGAGTCAGGATACAACAGTCAGTATGTTCACCAACTTTCGGTGGTCGTTAAATATATACATGTAACGTACGTATTGTGTTGTCGCTGAATTATCCACTTGGGCGAATACGATATACCGTACCAGGGTAGTGCGTTGTGGCGATGAGCTAGTGCGAGAACAGCAATATCATTAGGGCATTAGGGCCATCCAGCGTCGCCTTGAGGATGAAACGTTCCATGAAGCATGAAACCATTCGAGCGGCCACGGTCCTTCAGACGAAGAGCAAGAGCAAGCTTGCCACCCTCGAGGAAACCAAGGCCAAGCTCTATCAGCACAGCTGGCCTCGGCGGAGCGGGAGGGAGCTGGTATTGGCCTCGTCGGCCTCCGAGACTCACAACCGGAACTTCGCCTCCGCCGAGCAGTCGGCGAGGGCTCCCGAGGCCGAGGCCAGCCGCCGCCGGCTCCGGGCGGCTAGGACCCTTGCTCCCCGACGGGCTGGCCTTCCCAGACCGGGCCTTCAACTAGCCTTCTCCCCGCCTTTTGCCCTAAACCCAGCCTTGCAACAGCGTCTGCTCGGTACCTACCACCACCTGCTTGCAGCGCTAGCCCCTGCAGCACCATTTGAGGGAGAGGTTACCGTAGTAGTCAACGCCCATCGCGATGCCAGGCCCGGACGGGGCGCGGCGAGGCATTCCGAGCGAACGGATTCCACCTGTCCCCGCGACAGCAGTGTTGACGACACCGTTTTCTGTTTTAGAACCGCAGTCCCGATTTGGGGACAAAGTACATGAAATTTGAGTGGATTGTCCCCAAAATGAGACTGCAGTTTCAAAAGGGTTAAGCCGCCCTCCGCACTATTACGGGGGACCATAGTTAATAGGACCTATGGTACACATAAAAACCTATATATTTAACCGTTTTTACTAACAATATTTGGTCCTATTAACTATGGCCCCCCGTAAATAGACTCGCTGACTTTGTCAAGGAAAGTGGCAAAATTGGAGCTCCGCTGGGAGGGTACTTCGGGAAGGGTGGTCGAATATACAGACGAGGGCACCGGTGACATAAATCCCTCTGTCGTGATGCCCCGTTAGTCTCCTCTCCGACAACGGCCTCCGATCCCTCTCCAACCTGTCTCTCGCTACATACAACCAAGCTACACGGCATATGCGCAAAATTGCGGCAAGCTCCTATCATCCTAACGGCAACGCCGGCGTCGAGCGCGTGAACCCTACCATGTGCTCCCGTTCTCTACCTGGTTGTCTGTAGGACCGTGACCGCTCGAACAGCTTTACGGGAAGCTGCGTCCGCCAGGCGGCGCTCGAGGGCGACGGCCTCGGCGTGGAGTGCGTGTACCTTCCGCACTGTCAGAGGTGCCTTCAGTACCATGCCGGCCCGAAGCCCAGTTGACATCGCCGCCCGTTGGCTTGGCGTGATGACATCGGCACACACAGCCTGGATGGGCAGGGTGGGTGGCGCCTCCGCTGGAAGTTGGCCCTGGGGTACGTGAGTGTCGTTACCCTCGTTTCGGGCGGGTTGGGAATCACCGGAGAAGCCTAACCCCCAACCCGCCACCAAAGGCAGCGACGAGACATGGGCACCCCAGGGCCAACTTCCGGCGGAAACGCCAGCCATCCCTCCCATCCTGGCTATGTGTATGCCGACGCCATCGCGGCCATCCGATGGGCGGAGATGTCGCCCGGGGTGCAGGCCGGCATGGTCTGGCACTCTTGTAGTAGGCACCTCTGACTGCTGTGCGGAAGGTATTCGCCGGCCGCCAGTGTAGGGTTAGCAGGCTCGGGCCTGTTCGTTTGTCGCTTGTCCCAAGCATGGTTATTATCCTATTAATATCAACACACCCAAAATGGTGTGAATTAGGGTGGTGTTAATAATTGGTACGCATTTCGACAGACCGCTGGTGCGCGGGTGCTGCTATTCATATTATATGTGTGCGGGGCTGCTACCTGGAATATTGGGTTTGGGTTTGGACTTGAAAACATTTGCGTATAGGCACATATACGTACTCGTGCGTCCTGTGAGTCAAAACGCTTGCAAAATACATGGTAGCATGTATACACGTACATGGAACGTATTGTGGTAATTTTTCCCCTCTGTCTTTCTTTTGGAATCGCCAAAACAATCATGGTCATTGTGCAGAAGAAGACGAATGAGCATACACGTATACTAAACGCAGCGAATTTCGCAACACGCGGGGAAATAGGGTCCTAAAGTCCTGAATGTTTGCGATTGGCGCTAAGGGGAAAAAGGGGCCAAAGCGCCAAAAACGCAAAAGCAGACAACACAACTGCTGTACCAGAGTGGTCGGAATGAAAGCTTGAGAATGCCCGATATTGGAGCCAAAACCAAGAGCCAAAACTTTTAAACCGAATTTTCGCAACTTTCAACCAGCGAAAATACTGAGCGCGCGCGCGGGGTCGTACAGGGTCGTACATGATCTATTCGTAGGGTGTCTTGGGCGTGAAAGACAGCAGAGACGAGACATACGTACAAGGCTATTTATAGTACCAGGTACCAGGTATCAAATACCAGGTACGGTATACCGCTCCATCCCTGAATATAACTCTCATTCGGATTCAATAATTACATACCAACAGTCCTTATATTTTGGAACGAAGTACCTGGTATTATAGTATGCCAGTATATATGTTTGGTGATACATACGGAGTACATGTTTCTCGTCTTTCTGGCTGATCCGAGCTTCGAGGGCCTTCTTTTTGCATGTTTGCCCTTTTTCCACTCCCAAAATTATCCCGCACTGTTACGAATACATAGATTACTAAACTGCTGTACCATCGTAGTTTATTTTCTGTTAGCCCCCGAAATCGTGGGTGCAGTTCTAAAAGCAAAGCTGGGGACTGGGGAGTGACGGGTCGGGTCACCAATAATCGAGCGCCGGTCAGGCCGATTTGTTCCACACATACCTGGTACGTTTGTTTTTTAGTATCAGGCGAATTCCGCCGGTTCCGATCGTACGTGCGTGTTTTGGCTCGCGATCGGCAGGTCTCGCAAGTACCATGGTCAGCTGACCATGGTATCATCGTACCATACAATATGTGTTTGTGTTGACTTGATGAACGCAGGTAGTCACCCCGCATCCATCGAATGTGCCAGAAAAGTATTTTTCGATGTTTTCTTATTTTTGTACCTGGTACATGCTACCAGGTATCCGGTGTTTTTTTGTTGTTGTGCTCGTACGTGTACGCCACGATGTGCCCGTACGTACAGCAACTAAAGTACTAACTGTAGTATTAATATGTACCAGGTAATATTAACAGTACGTAAGAGCCTTCCCAAATACAACGATTCCATGGCACATCAACCAAGTAGGCCTCTCTCTGGGCTAGGGTTAGGGATGGTGTTAAATTTCCGGGTCGGAGTGATGACCGCCGTTGTAGCGTAAGCCGATACACCTCCAAACACATGACCGTGGGGGGGGAAATCCCTCGCCAGGTACGGTCTACAACCCTCGTACCAGGTATTTTATGTATCTTTTTGGAAGAGACAGCATCGATGTAGGCGCGCACACCTGGGAGGTTCGCCTGCGGAGGCAGATTTACGCCAGGTGATGGATGCGCCATTCTGAACCCTTCTAGGGCAATAAACTGCAATTCCTGTTTCGGGGGGGCAATCCACTCAAATTTCGAGTAGTTTGTCCCCTATACGGGACTGCAGTCCTAACAGTCGTATTTTTTTTTTCCGTTTTAACCTTTTTTGGCACTTCAGAGGGGAAGATTGGCTACCAAACGTGACCATTACCGCCGTACAGCACGGACGGCCACTATTACGAAGGACGATAGTGAATAGGACCAAATATTGTTAGCAAAAGCAAGTGAATATATAGGTTTTTGTGTGTACCGTAGGTCCTACCAGGTATATACTATAATCCCCCCGTAATAGCCACATAGGCACTGCCGTGTGATTGGGGGGGACTGTACAAGAATAGTTCCCGAGTTACGTACAACGCGAGGAGTCGTTAATACGGCACGCACGGGCGCAGCATGATCCTGTCCGTATTGTTGGAGGCCCAGGCCGCTCGTACGTGAACGGTTGATAGCACCACAGGAGTTATCGTTGTTCGATAAGTCGCTGTCTCGGGGTCCCGAGTCCCGAATCCCGAATAGCTAGTCCGGAAGGGATACCTGGTATTAAAAATAATTGGCCCGCACCTCGTACATCCGAGTACGTACGTATTATAGTTTGCCCCCGAAAAGGTGGGATCAGTTTCTAAAGGGGTTGTGTCATGTTGAGTGAGGGGGACGGCCAGTTAACCCCTTTAGTACCGCCGTCCCGATTTGGGGACAAACCAGTTTAATTCCAAGTGATTTGTCCCCAAAACGGGACTGGGGTTCTAAAAGGGTTAAGAGGGCAAACCGCGATCTCCTGAGTACCTGGTATCATAAGATTGCATGCCTTGGCCTCTAGGGCTGTTATGAGTCTCAGCCGGTTCATTCGCACGATTTTATCGACGTTGGAGTCAGCCGCGAAATGGAGACTTTTTTTTTTTGTTGCCGATGTATTCGTTACTGCTTTCAACGGCTATATCTTGACCCTCTCGCCAGTCGGCGGGGGGGGGGCGGCGGGAGTGGGGGGGAGTTGATGGGGCTGTAGCGCCGCCTCCGCTCGTTGGGTTTTCGATTTCACTCGAAATTCGGGATACCCGCGGTTGATCGAAGTAATGTTACACCTACCTGTGTTTTTGGTAGGGATGAGCTACCTACTCGTACGACAGGGGTATATACTTGAATCCTACGAACGGGTATTAGGGTACGACTGTACCTTAGATTAACGCCCACAATACCCATGCTCGTCGTATTACGGGGGGCCATAGTAAAATAGGACCAAATATTGTTGGTAAAAATAGGTACATATATAGGTTTTTGTGTGTACCGTAGGTCCTATTAACTATGGCCCCCCGTAATAGTACCACGTTCCGTGAGATCGACACACTATACCCGGGTAGTCGGGTGGGTAGCTTAGGTATAGCGTCAAGCACCTACCATATGTGTTTACCCGGGTTTCTACCCGCGGGTATGTAGAACGGGGTACACGTCGTACAGCCTACCAACTACCAGCAGGTTACGTACATGTTAATAGTTTTTACCGAGGTATTTCTTCCACTCCAGGGTTATGGGAGCCCGTCTTGCGACCACGCCCTGCTTTGTGTTGTGGCGATGAGTTAATGTGAGAACAACAGCAGTACGAACCCGCATTACGTATTGCCTCCCCGTGATCCCATAGATGGTGTACCCGTTGTACTCTTTCACCATCTCGGATCGCGATGTTCGCACCCGGGTAGGCTAGTCGGGCCGGTTTTCAGTGTTTGACCCAACGATACCATACAGCTGACAGAAGGAACACATGCTGCTGAACTCGTCAAACTAGCTATTAATACGAATATCCTACCTGGTACAAAAGTAGTATCATCCTCAATGAACATCTTCGATACGTTGTTTCGCCGAAACCGATGAAAAGACGATCGAAGTTTCGCTCCTACCCAAAGCTCCCCGTCGCTGCCTGCGCCTTCCGGTTACGTTTTTTGTGTGTCCATTTTTGCCCGTCGTTTTTGTCGGTCTTTGTTCGGTTTGTTTTTTCGTTCAATGTTGCCCCCTGAACGATAATTTATCTTACTGGTGCTGCTCTGTTAATCTGCTGCTTCTGCAGGGCGCTGCTGCGGCTGACTGGCTTTGTTTTTTCATCCCGCGGCTCGTGCGCTTTGGGTAGTTGTTAACGACAAGATGAAACAGCAAGTTTTCCGCTACTCCGGCAACAAAAAATTGCCGAGTCTTGCCCAAAACAAAATCGTGGAAACCTCTTATCGGCAAACACATCAAAATACCACCCGGGGGCGATAGGACCCCCATCCCCGAATGCGATTTTCACGAAGAAACGCCCTCAGATTTTAATCAAACCCCGTTCAGCAGACAGTCGTTATAGGCGACATCCGGCAAGGCCTGGAGAGGAGTGCAAGCGCAGCTATCTTTAGCGGACCCCGGAGGTCAACAGGTCTTTTTCAGTCCGCGTGTGGGCACGTGTCGGTTGTTTTGGCTAAGGTCTTTCAGTCCGCGTGTGGGCATGTGTCGGTTGTTTTGGCGAAGGTCTTTCAGTCCGCGTGTGGGCACGTGTCGGTTGTTTTGGCGAAGCTGGGACGGCTGTTTTATTGGGGTTGATTTTGAGCGCCACCCTAACTGTGCCACACCCATACCACACAGGGTGCGCCACCCTCGTCGTGTAAACCCCACTAATCAACGGTGCTGTCAGCAGCACCCTCTAGCCCTCAATGTCTCTCTTGTATTGCGGAGGTTCGTGCCAGTCTAGCGCCGGCGTGCGGTTTGTACGACCTTGCTTTTGCGTTTTTGGCGTTGTTGGACCAAAAATTGCAAATGAAATAGCAAATTTCACTTTCCATAAAATTTTAAATTTGCCGACGAACAGCTTCGTATTGGGAGTTTCCTTGAGAGTTTGTCATTTTGTTGTTGTTGCTATTTCGGCTTATCGAAATTTCCACAATTTGCCATTTTAGCATGTTTTTTATTTGCTATTTTGCGCTAAATGTGTCGCTCGAAACAACCCTTAGCGTCGTCCGTCTCTTTTTGCGTGGGACATCCAACTGAAGGCACAGTTTGTATGGGAAAGAAAGAGCACGTATCACCTCATTTTGCCTACTAATGTTGTCGGAAGTAGTATGTATGTACCTGGTACTAATGGTATCAACACAAATAGTAAATTACCTTAATTCGTGTTGGATGTATTATTTCGGTGCTCTTCTACGGCCTCCTGTGGCCACATTATTTGCACCCCTCTAGGATGGAGCATCAGGACGGACAGAGTACTGGGTGTACCGATATCGTTGGGTTTTAACCATTTTAGGACCGCAGTCCCGTCTCGGGGTCGAACTACTTGTAATTTGACTGGTCTGTCCCCAAAATGAGACCGCTGCCCTGAAAGGGTCAAGGAACGGTTGGATTTTTGGATGTATGTATAACTGCAGCAACAACGAGGACCAAGCATAGAGGTGGCAAGTAATTGATGCCAACTACCACAACAAACGGAAAGAGCACTAAGGGGAAGGGAAGGGAAGGGAAGGGGGGGGGGGGGGGCGGGCGTACCCGCAGTAATACGTACGACGCGTTTTGCGATCGTGTACGAGTATGAAGTTTGGAAGTATGGGGTAGGTGCGTGCTCCGCGTACCTCGACGGAGCACGACAACAGCAGACAGCAGTGCCACAGGTTGGTATCCAACAGCGGTTACCGGCGATATTTTACAAGTTTTAAGTCGTTCTCGCATATATAGGGCATGTCAGATCTCCAAGTACAGCAGCAGCAGCACCGCAAGCCGTATATATATGCCGCAGGTTGGCATCCTGCGTGTGTGCCGGTTGTGTGTGTTTGGTACGAGATTACCGCCTGTTGGAGAGAAATGTTGACACGCCTGTCTGTTGTGTAGTGCACGAGTCAAAGGGCTTGACGCTAGCCGATTATTGATTGGGTCTGACTGCCTTGTGTAGTGTTTCGGTGTTCGGTGTTCTCTTTTTTTTTCTTTTCTTTTTTCCCTCCGACAGCAGGGGTGTTTCGTGTATACATACTGAAGTATTCCATTCCGACTTGAATCGAATATATTCTAACACGGCTTACAGTAGTAGTAGTCTGTCTCTATTCTACGCATCACTTTGACCCACTACATATCCCATTTTCCCTTCTTCAACTCTCCGACGTGTACCTTCCTCCCTCGGCAAACCCTCCTGTACCCTATACCTGGCACCTACTATACCTGCTCCACGCCAATACTCCATCCCCATCATTGGCAGCAGTGCTCTGGTTTCTCCCCTCCTTCCCCTAGCTGCCCGGCGGTCCCTCGGCGCCAGTTTTGTTCGCCCCGTAGACAGCGTGTGTCAAGCGCTTTTGTGGTTGAACTCAAAGCTCATGTGTGTGTTTTTAGTTTTTTTTCTGAAGTAGGTGGTGGAGCTTGGGGGGGGGTGAGCGAGCCGTTCCTGGTTTGACATCGACCCCTCTAGGACTGCTCCATTCATACCGTGACCGGGACAAAGCGATTGGAACTACTGTAGACTCCAATTCTGGGTTCTGTACAGTCGGTGTACTATCTAGCCAAACCGTTGGCTCAGCCTACCCAACTCGACTATCAAGTAAAGGGAGCCCGCCTATTGTGACCCCGCGGGGAAAGCGAGCCACCCACAGCTTTAAACTTGCAGAGGAGCCCGGGGCCAGCCAGCATCGCTGTAACACCCGGCTGGGTGTAGGGGCCGAGCTCGATAGCGAAGAGAGAAACAAGGGGATACTGCGCGGGGCATAAAGTATAGAGTAGTCGGTGGGCATTCCTCAGGCTCTGTGTACGTCGGTTACATGCCAGGGTCTCGAGTATGAACATGGACGCTTACACATCAGTAGTAAACCAGTGGATGTGACTGAAGACAGACAGTCTTCAGACGCCACGCGCCTTCTCTGAAAGAGATTGGGGTTTAGTAGTGGAAATTCGGGGATGTCGTACTCGTGTAGCCCCTGTGTGCCTGCAGAAGTATGCTGGTCAAGGGCTATTTTTGTGATTGATGCGTACGCCCCTACTCCAAGCCCTCTCCCCGATGCCTACCCTCCAAGCTTTGTGCCGCGGGGGTCCGGCTAAAAAGCCTCTTGAACAAAAACTCGACCACATTACGTACATATCGTGAATTGTGAGTAAAAAACAGGACTCTTGACGGGTTAGAAAGTAAGTCCTCAAGATATCACGGGTCGGATCGGGTCAGGAGGTATTCAAAAGCTCGTGCCGGGCGGGCCAGGTCACCCTGGCCCGTGAACGCCCCCGGTAACCAGCCCCCCGTTTTGCACCAGGTACGCTTTTTTGCCATACCTGGTGCCTGATACCTGACATGTTCGAGTGAGAATGTAGAGAAGGGCTACTGTACTCGTATCGTACTGATTATTAATATGGCAGGGACAAGGAAAAATTGAGATTCAAGATGGCGAACAACTGCTGCGCGAAACTTCCAGCTGCGGGAAGACCCCGGTCGGCGCCTCTACGGAAGCCAGTTGTCGAGTAAAGTAGGGACTGTGGAAAGCAGAGATGTTCAAGATTACGGGAGGCCGGATGAACGACTGCACGACCGGACCGTCCAGCTACCAGGAGACCGGAGGCCGCGATAGGACTCGCGGCCTTCTATCGCAGCCTCGGGCATTCTGGGAGCTGATCGGTCCGTCCTGTGCTTCATCCGATCTTTTTCGTCCATTTCGATTGAACATCTTCTCCGCGAGGAAAATAAGGACGGCTGCGGCCCTCTCGGCCAGGGTCTGTTGCCAGGTCCCTCGGCAACAGTGCCGTCCAGCGGTTGTCCGCCACGCGCAACATAGGACGCTGCCTGAGCGGAACGCGTCGGCGCCGGCCCTCCGCTCACGGTCCCACGGGTCCCAGTGATTTTGACAGACCAGACCGGACCGATCTGCTGGTGAACGAATCTACTGCAGTAGAGTTTATGTTTCTCGTGATGAGATGATGTGCTAGGGTCGTGTCCTTCGGATCTGACCCGGCAAACAGACATGATGTATCTACTCGTACAGCGGTAGATTGTGGAGTTTTGCAGATCGTGGAAATCGAGAATTTTCCTGCTGCCCCGAATGATCTAGCTCATCAAGTCGGGATCTGATCGGTCCTGTCTGTGCACGATTTGTACCGCTTTTGGGCGGAGCGGGGGGTACTCATTTTGTTGCTTGCCTCGGTCATTTGACCATTGATCACGCTTCCCTCTCTAGCACCGTTCCTACTCCTAATAGAGACACCTCCTACAGCAGTTGGGGCGTTCAATACGCTGTTTTCATTCATTTCATAAAAAAATTGGAGGGGGGTGGGTGGTAACGGAGTGTCGGGGAGAGGCGGGCGGGCGGCCAGGGCCGAGGAGGTGTTCGATTTGGAGAAATTGGAGTTACGGTTTGAAGAAATTGGGGTTACGATTTGAACAAACCGCAGTCTACGATTTCAAGGAACTGCTGTGTCGGAGCAAGGCGTGGCGATCTTTTCCGATCGGAGAAGTAGAGATGCATGAACAAGTCACGCTCTCACGCCCCAAGCGAGGCCTCGAGGCTCAGACGTCATACGGCCCCCGGACTCGACAGCGAGGACGCGAGGACTCTCAGCTCCTTGGAGCGTGCAGACACCCTATAAGTTTTGTCGTGACCCGTGGTATTTAACCCTTTTAGAACCGCACTCCCATAGGTGGGTACAAATCACTCAAATTCTAAGTCGTTTGCCCCCAAAACGGCACTGCGGTCCTAAAGGGTTAAGGCGGGGACTCCAGTGCCGACTGATGTGTGAGAAAAAACATTTTCTCTGTGTGTGGGCCGTATACGAAAGAGACTCAATCATCAATGCCGGTTTCCGCGTGAAGAGAAATCGCCGGGGGGAAAAATGCCTTCCGTTCCCGCAAGATGCCTAAGAAACGAACGTCGAAATTTTGGATGCATATTTGCACATGTTATAATAGACTGCCTGGTATTCGTTTCCTGCACGTCAACAGCACTATGACTTACCTGCACAGCAGTCCTTTCAGCACTGCAGTGTGCACGCATACACCTGTGTAGCACTCTAATTCCAAGTATTCTGTACCACAGTGGGAGTGCTGTCCTAATCGGAATAGCAGCTGGCCTTTATCCTGTCCCGCTTTTGTCCGGAAATGTAAGGACCGTTCGGTTATTTATCGTTATACCCAACCGTTCATTTTTTTTACGGACAGATTTAGCGTATCTGATTTGTACCACTGTTCAAGTACTGCTGCTGTTGAAGCGCTCTTGCCGAGTGGCATCAGCGGATTAGCGGGGGGATTGCTTCGTCTGCGAAGGAGCCTAAGGGATCATGGGTATCCCGCCTGCTGGTATCATGGTGCTCGCGCCGGCGTGCGCTGCTATTTTCTCCGCTGCTTGTCCAAGTGTATGCCACTGCTCGCAAAGGGCAGTCGTCTATAGACTGGGCTCGGATTACTGCGTTTAAGTATAGCCCACCTCCCCTTCACACCGTTTTAGAACCGCAGACCCGAGTTGGGGACAAACTACTTGAAATTTGAGTGGATTGTCCCCAAAAATGAGGCTGCAGTTCTTGCCTTGGTTGTCCATAATAGTCGATGTACCTGATACTACAATCAATCAAGCCTATTGGTTAATATTATTAGCTTATACCTGGTAGTGCTATTATATGATATCTACAGCAGTATGTGCGTCGACGGTCGACGGTTCACGGTGGGATCGAGTCGGACGTGTAGTTTATTTTATCCAGTCAAGAGCCGGCGCACGATGCACGGAAACTTTCGCGGAACCTTCGTTTTGGTGCAGGCAAGTATGTACGGCGGGAGAGTGACGTACGTACCGTACTGCTGCTGTATACCAGGTACCTGGTATGGGATAGGTCCGTTTTTTTTTTTACAGGAAGTGTGGGGTTGAGCCTTTCAGGACGGCAGTCTCATGTTGAGGATCATCCACTCAAAGTTTAAGTAGTTTATCCCCAAATCGGGACTGCGGTTCTAAAAGGGCTACGTAACGGTCTTGAATCTAAAAAAAAGTACAAGGTATTGTCGTAATACCAGGTAAGTATTTTAATACGTACCAGGTACCTGGTAATTTTTATAAAATTGCCATTAATAAACAACAGCTGCTGCTGCTTGTGAGAATCGACTTCTTGAGCCTTTTAGAACTGCAGTGCCAAGAATGTTGTAAAATCTTGTTACGTCAACCTAACATGTCTATTTTATGTCTTGTTACGTCAACCCAAACAGCAGTGGTACCTACATAGGACTTCATTACACTTTTTGTGAACCATTTTAGGACCGCAGTCCCGTTTTGGGGACAAACTACTTGGAATTTGACTGGATTGTCCCCAAAACGGGGCTGCAGTTCTAAAAGGGTCAAGCCCTTATGGGCTACCAGGACAGAGGGAAAAGTACACTAATAACAGGATGATTACAGCGTCGGCAACTCTGCCCTGATGGGGCAGGGGCTATTACGGGGGGCCATAGTTAATAGGACCTACGGTATACTCAAACACCTATATATTTACCCATTTTTACTAACAATATTTGGTTCTATTTACTATGGTCTTCCGTAATAGGGGATGCGGCTTGACCCTATTAGAACCGGAGTCCCGTTTTGGGTTCAAAGTAATTACAATTTGAGTGGTTTGTCTCCGAGAACGGGACTGCAGTCCTAAAAAGGCCTCAAAAGGCGAGGAGGCGCACCACGCGCGCGCAGGCAGCATGGATATGTGTCGTGTCGAAAGCTTTAGATATATTTGTACGGAGTAATTGAACTTTCGGTGCATCTTCTGTACCATGGAATGTGTTTCGGAGGCGTTTTTGCCTTCCACCTCCGTGGTGTTTGCCTCCCCCGTGTCTTCCATGCTGACACTGAACGAAAGCTGACATGTGCGTACCAGAGGGTATCAAATGGCAAACAAACGCGTGTTATTAGTAGCACACGAGTGTAGCTAATAGTGGTTGTTTTGTGTATCGGTATTATCGATATCCTATATCGATATCCGATGTCGATATCCGATATCTGCTATCCAACAGTAATGGTGATGCCAGGGGCGCACGAAAAAAAGAAGAGAATGCGGAGCCACAGCAGTTAGCCGTCATGTCGGAATTGAGAACCAACGAAGTACGAGTACGGTAGAGGGTCGGGATGTTTGTCAGGAATTAAATACACGTCTTTTTCTCCAGTCTTCGTGCGCCACCGGTAGAGTTTATTAATACTACGGGGGGCCATAGTTAATAGGACCTGTGGTATACATAAAATACTATATATTTAGACTTTTTTACTAACAATATTTGGTCCTATTAACTATGGCCCCCCGTAATAGTATACCCCCCATTTTTTTGTGTCTCGTGCACGTACTTACCCTTGGTGATTCTCGTATTTTCGTCAGCTCTTCCTGGACTTTTGCTAGGATGGCACTCGCCATTTTTGTGGTCGCTTCGTGCACACTATACACTCACTAAACATCGATCGAAAATAGGAACTTTCGGGACCCAAGTATGCGCGACACTACTGAAAAAGAGTGTCCAACACTAACTCCAAGTATTTCCCCCCTCCAGAAATGTTGCCGTTCTTATCCCTTGTAAGACCGCAGTTTGCACTGCTAAAGGCTTCGTCTGCCCCTGCCGGCATCAAAATCATGTCTTCAGAAGTCACCACAGAACACCGGAAACAAACTAAAACGAAACGCGCGATTCTGCAAATCGGTGATCATGTTGCGAAAACAAACTGCTGCAGTAGAGCAAATCAGCGATTTTTTCGAACAAATCGGTGAAAATGTTGCTCGACGAACTAAAACAAAAAACACAGCGATTCTGCACCTTGGCGATATCACGCCTCCCTGCCCCCTCCCGTCCGTCATACACAACGAGGCAATGGGTGTATAGTTCACCCACAACGCACTACTCACATACCCACATCCGTGACACTTTTCCGTATGCCGTGCGCTGCACTTCCTCCTGCTATAATCCTCCTGCCCAGTGGCATGAACGAAATAGACACTCCTAAGCTGCCGCGAGACAGCTTCGCGTCGCCGTATCAAGACACACAATACATGCTATCCAAGCTGACCCGAGAGAGCTTCGACTCGCAGTTTGAAGACACATGGTGCAAATTACTCAGAACTTGAGTGGTTTGTACTAAAAACGGATATGTAGACCCAAAAGGGGAAGGGGTTACAACGCTTTTAGTACGGGGGGCCATAGTTAACAGGACATATGGTACACATAAACACCTATATGTTTAACAATTTTTACTAACAATATTTGGTCCTGTTAACTATGGCCCCCCCGTAATAGTACTCCAATGCTGGGCAAAAACCAAAACCTTGATACTAATTCCGAGTATTACGGGGGGGGGCATAGTAAATAGGACCAAAGATTGTCAGTAAAAATAGCGAAATATAGAGTTCTTCGTGTGTACCGTAGGTCCTATTTAATATGCCCCCCCCCCCCCCCGCAATATTATGTCCCACAAAAATTGGCTGCGGTTTGTGAGGGGTTGAACAGCGACGAATACGGTATTGCCAACCTTCTACATAAAGGAATAGCGCGCGGTAGTTCCTAAAGTTGCAGGTGTTGTAATGCTGCCCTCCGGCGGGAACGGATATTTGCAAGCTGCGTGTACGTGGGGGCTTCGGTCGCGTGTGCTATATGCATGCGGGGTGTATTGTGTGATCGGAGTCTTCGCGAAAACGATGCAACCTCGTCTGATTTTCTGATGTCACAGATGTGCGTGCATGCCTGGCCTGCGTGCATGCACGCACGCACGCGCGCCTGCATCGTTTCTGGCCGGGTCATTGCGTAATAATAGAAAAAAGGAAACTCGTTGCTGACTGCTGCACAATTCGAGCGCGTTACACAGAGTACTGGTATTTAATACATGGTGTTTTGTTGTTGTGTTATTTTGCGGCATTAAACGAGAGACACGCATCAATTTGCTAGGTTTGTAATTGATGAAAAACTGGGCCGCAAATGGATACCTGGCACAGCTTTAGCGTGTTATTTACCAGCACTTTTGTAACATCCCCAAACAACCGATGCAACAGCTTCTCGTTTCTGGTCGATGACATCATCATCATCATCAAAATAGACGGACCCTCGGAATTTGTGTTCCTGTTTTCTTCTCCCTCGTCCCGTTTATTCTCTTGGCCCTTCTTTCTCCTCCTCCCTGCCGTAGCCGTAACGCAAACCCGGAATCACATAGCAGGCGTCCCCCCCCCCCCCCCCCCCCCCCCCCCCCCCCCCCCTACCATCAGCAAACACTACGGTACGTGCCTTTATGCCTTTTTTATTCACGAAAAGACACATTTCGTCCCTTCTTCCTTCGTCCCCTGCGTCGTTTTGCGCCCACCCACCTTCATAGGCGCCTACGAGTCGGTTCCTTCTTTCTTTTTGTTTTTTGGAATCAGCCGAATTCCTATTTTATTGTTGTGTGTTAGCGGGCAGGTGCTACTGTTGCTGCAGCTGTAAGATTCCAGAAGTAATCCTGTTGCTGAAACCGGGCTCTTATTAACCCTTTTAGAACCGCAGTCCCGTTTTGAGAACAAACCAGTCGAATTTCAAATAGTTTGTCCCCAAAACGGGACTGCGGTCCTACAGGGGTTAATAAATAGTTGCTCAGCGCTGAGTGAGCAGGGCCTGTATATATATATATTTATATATATATTGTATGACAGGGCGCAACCATTTTGCAGGCACGACCCTACTGCTGTGCGAGAAAATCACACAAGTCTACTCTAGACAGAAATGTAAGGACCGTTTAGCCTTCATATGAACGCCCAAATGTTCTTTATATTTCCGTCCAGCGTGGCTTCTACAGCAAGTAGTTTTATCGTTGTCCCCGTTTCGTGTGGTGGGTTTTCTCGGGATATCTGATTCATCCTTTTAGTACCGCAGTCCCGTTTTGGGGACAAACTACTTAAAAGTTGACTGGAATGTCCCCAAAACGGGACTCCACGTCTAACAGGGCCAATAGGGTCAGGGTGCCTTTTGTGGACCCCACGTGTGGCTTATTATTATCCCAGGATCGGGCAAGTCACTATTTTTCACGGATTGGTGCCAAGTCGGTTCACTGCTGTGGGATCAGGTCGTAAAAAAGGGGAGCAGGGTCGGGTAGAAGCTTCGGCCTGTGAAATTCTCCGACAGGCTTGGCACAAGACACATATCTGGTAGCCTGTTTCGTGTTGTGTTCCGCTGGGGCTGCAGAATTTGAATTGTTATTCATAATAGCGTCGCAATTGTCGTGGTTTGCACCGGAATGCAGTTCGACCTGGGGATGCGTGGGTTATCACCCCTTTTAGGACCGCAGTTCCGTTTTGGGGACAAACTACTCGAAAATGCCTGGATTGTCCCCACAACGGGACTGCGGTGCTAAAAGGGTTAAAAATAACCCTTGTGGGTATACCTGGTAGCAGGGATGGGGGGAGGGGGAACGGAAGACACCTGTGACTACGTACGGTTTGTCCAGTAAGGACGCTGAGGGTCCCCCCCCCCCCCCCCCCTCTATGGGTCATACGACTACAGCCACGCATGAGATCGAGTACATCTCTCCTATCGAGTACACCCCCCCCCCCCCCCCCACCCTCCGTAGGGATGCGAGGGTCTAGAGTCATATACGCGACTACGGCCATGCATGAGATCGAGTACATATCTCCTGTCGAGTACCCCCCCCCCCCTCCCCCCCCGTACGTGTTAACCCCTTTAGAACCGCAGTCCCATTTTGGGGACAAACTACTTGAAATTTGGATGGTTTGTCCCCAAAACGGGACTGCGGCTCCCCCCCCGTACGTGTTAACCCCTTTAGAACCGCAGTCCCATTTTGGGGACAAACTACTTGAAATTTGGATGGTTTGTCCCCAAAACGGGACTGCGGTACTAAAAGGGTTAAAGAGCTGGAAAGTAAACGTGGAGATGAAAACGATGAGAAGCTTCTGATAGAGAGCTACCAGGTAAAACGTGACGACTCTCTGCTTGAATACTGGCGTGTACTATTAATACATAAAAGGAGTGATGTTAACCCTTGTGGGACTGCAGCCTCGTTTTGGGGACGATTGGGGACAAATTACTTGGAATTTGAGTGCCTTGTCCCCACAACGGGACTGGAGTTCTGAAGGGGTTAACAATACGGGCATTGAGGTATGGTGAAAATAATTATAAACACTATTAGTAGAGAGCTGTAAGAGTCGAGACTGCTGTCTGCTGCTACTGCTGTAGAATGAAAAAATATTATTATGGTGAGTATCGTAGAGCGAGAGTCTCTGGTCGAACACCGGTATGTATGTATGTATGGTCCTATTCCGGCGGCACCGGCAGCTCAGCTGGCGCCCTCTCGGCTCGATTTTGAAGTGTCGTATTATCGTGTGCCAGGTATACATCAGCAGTACCACATCGTGTACTACATCATGTTGCATACAGGCTTCGACTTTTTTGGGGTTTTTTTGTTTGTTTGCTCTTCTTGTCATAACCCACCACCCCTGGTGCGTTCAGCTGTGGTTTTTACACGCCGGGAATATATATCCGGTGTATGTACGTACGTGAATCAAATTTACCGCGTGGAAGGGAAATGTTCCTGTACTACTTTTTACAATATCCTTCGGGAAAGTTATGAGTGATCCATGTTGAAGATCATGCTGCACATTGTCGGATGGCAAGAGAAATAATAATAGTTCACACGTCCCGGATAAATAAACCGCGATCTATCTCTCTACACAATGGTAGATCATCTAGACCCTCACCTACCGCGATGAAATGCTGTGCAGGATCTGTAGGGTACAGTCAGGTCTACTAATAGTTATGGAAACAAGCGTGCTGGATCATGCAGATTGCACTGTACGTCTCTCGTGGTATCTCAAAATGCTGCTGCTGTTTCTTCTTCTGCTGTAGATCATGCATGGTTTGGATCATACAGATGTTTTGTTTTGTTTTTCTCCTCCGGCGGATTGGTAAAAATATAGCTTAAGCTCACCACATACGGATGAGGAATCTGTTTTTCCTGAAAGATGTGAATCACGAAGCGGGAATGATCTACTCTATCTGATCTGTACGGAAAATGGAATAGTTTATACCGGTATCTGGTATGAAGTATTATTAATAATAGTATGCCTGGTATATCAATATTACGAGGGAACACACCGTGCCGTGGCAATAAGGACCAAATAATTTTGCTACGGAGGCCCTAAGCAAACAGGCCCAACATAAGCTGTATGCCCGAAGCACCCACCCATTTCGGGGCGTGTATATCGAGACACTGCGTGAATCGAAAATGCTGTCTTGCGTCAAAAATATGCGGTCGGTGAAAGGCTTTCCCATCCATGGTACATTTTGTATTCTTCGTATATACATGAAGAAACCTCTCTCCCCCCTTTTAAGACCTACCTGGTATATATTAGGGGCCACCGTCATCGTAAAAATAGTGGAATTTGTAATTTTGTGTGTAGTAGGATGAGGCCCTAATTACTCTGGTCCCCCGAGGTATTGTTGATTGAGCATCAAAGCCTTTCGCGTGATTTTTTGTGTCACATTTGTTCACTACAGAACAGCATCATGTCTTGACCATACATTCTGTTGACTGCACTGCTTTTTTGCGTTACTTTTTTTTTCTGTCACCTTTTTTTTTTTTGCACGGCTTGGGACACATATATCGCATGATGAATGGGTTGACGAGAGCTTTATTGTGGCGGCTATTTTGCCAATAGGCAACAATGTTGCGTGTGATGAGCTGGTCACCGCTCCGCCCCTGTCTGTGCCTCCGTTCTGTGGTGTGTTCACGATCATGTACCGCTACTTGGAAGAGCGTTGAGTTCGCGCGGTGTTGCGTGCGATCGTTTTTCAGCGCTCTCGACGGTTTTCTCGACATCGTTAAGGGTGCTAACATTCGAACATTGCATTCGAGGCGCTTTACGATGGAGGTTCGCCCTGATTTTTCCGAGGCTCCCTCGTCCCCCCTAGGTATAACGTGGAATCCTACGGGGGGTAAATATATGACACCCTATGCTACATGCATCTCGTACGTGTACGTACCCATTTTTACCAACAACGAAGAGTACAAGATGCATGCTCATATGCGGCCAGGGGCCAGGGTGTATCGAGGTCTGAAACATGAGTGAGGCACCCGGTGAGGATGCTGTGGTGGCTCAGAAATGTTTTTTCCTAAGTGTGATAAGCTCTATCGTAAAACGCCTCCTTTTCGGGAGGCTCTCGGCCAGATATTTTCGAAGAAAACCTCAAGGTTGTTCGGTATTGGCGGTCTGTCCGTTTTGGAAAACTCGAACGCTGAAGAAGAAAACGAGCGCGCACGTGAACCCTTTTTGTACGGTACTCGGTGAACTCTACTCGCTCAAGCTCCTATGTGCAGCAGCATTGGGTACCTATATACTGCGAGTATTGATAGCGTTTGCCAGGTTTACCAATGCCAGGTGCACTCGTACGTAAGGGCATGGCGTTTGTTTCCATAAATCGGTCACGCTGGTCTGTAAGAACGGTGCGACAATATGGCCGGCTTTTAACAGCATGTGTTCTCTATTTCGTCTCTCCGAAGACACGCACTGAATTTCTCGTACGTCGTACCTGGTACGAAGTTACTCTTATCACGTGGTAGTGTTATTATTTTCTGCCCTTCTCGTCTTCTCCGAAGTACCAGCCAAGTATTATACCATCTGCAGGAGTATAGACCGGTATATTATTCGATTCCAAATATGCCAAGGACCGGTGCTATTAATAAATAGTTATCATATCGTTGTTTTTCTTTTTCGCCGAACGGCACTTTTGAGTTTCCACGCCCCCCCCGCCCCCCTCCTGATCAGTGGAAACCCGACATGCTCAATCCCGGCATTGTAGGGATGCGAGGGTCCATGGACATACGACTACGGCCATGCATGAGATCGAGTACATCTCTCCTATCGAGTACTACACCCTTCCCCCTTCCCCCGCCGCCTGAAATCTGCGGCCATGATATTATATGATTCTCGCTTTTCGTTTTCGTTTGTTTCGTTTGTCTTCGGTGGGAGTCGTCGAAACCCCCCGTTACCTTCCGTCCCGTGTTGCGTTCCCGTCACCACGTACCACTTTGTTCCGCGACATAAGGAAGGTTTTTATATGTTATTATTATGCAAATGGTCATTATATCTTGGGACAGATTGGCACCAGGTTTCTCACAAACCATCTCCGTTCCTCTGGCAGTTCTTTTCCTTTTCTCTGAAACGTTCGGTACCATTTTTCTGACCACCTGTCACCGTTTCCGTTTATCTGATATTGAGAACCCATCTCCATTTACTTGACAGTCCATTCCCGTTCCTCTGCAAGCCCATTTCCATGTTTCTGCCAGTATATTTCCATTTCTCTTATCGCCTACCAGGTATTTCCGTTCCTATTTCTATGATGTTTTTTTTTTTTGTTTTTCTCAATTTTTTCACTGTAATAGATTATGTGCATACCCTCGTGTTAATTTTATAGTGTACCTCGTAGTATGAATACGCGCATTTCCTTTTTATCTGATTCTTTGTTTCCATTTGTCTGGTCGTCTTCGGACAATTCTGTGCGTGGTGGATGGGGTTGGAACCTTTTGTGTTGTCACATCACATTTGGTTTGCAGTTCATGTCGTTGGAAGTTTGTTTTACCAACAGTCAGTGGCCTTCTTTCTGGACTAAAAGTTCAGCGACAGTACTTCGCTTCTTCTCCCTCCGGCACTTGCCTCGCATCACTCATTCAGCATTTCCGTTGAACGTGAAGGTTTCATGCAATAAAAAAAATGTCAGAAGCCCAAGTCTGCTCTCGGCCGACGGCACCCTTGACCGTTGACGGACAAATCGTCTACAGGTAGATCATGATCTAGATCGTAACCTGCCGTTATGAAAAGTTGTGCAGGATCTGTTTAGTACACGTCCAACCCAGGACAAAAGTGCTAGGTCATGCAGATGATACGGCCCACACCCAGCAACATGAGCTAGATCATACAGATCATCTGCCCTGAAGCATCTAGATCATTGAGTGGGAATGATCTTTGGATGATCTGTCCGATATGTGCGCACAGTGTGAGAAGGTGCGGTGTTATCATTCGTTGGAAAAATCGACCGCATGAGTGAGAGGTGCGGTCTTTTCAAGCCGTCGGTGTATGTATGTGTGCAGACATACAGCAGTAGACGTAGATTAACCCTATCTATCAGTAGGACTGCAGTCGCGTTTTGGGGACACATCAGTCAAATTCTAAGCAGTTTGTCCCCCGAATGGTCGCGGCGACGACCACCGCGTCATCCGCGCATGATACAAATTGGTGTCCCGAGTCGTACGCGACAGGTTTGTCATGGTCCTCTACCGATGCAGCTGGGCGCTCATGATGCCTCGTACACGGTTGCCAAGATCGAAGCTGCCTAATTTTTTTTTTTTGCCGGTATCTCGTCGCTCGGAGAGGGGTTGAGTAGTATAATGCCAATGCTGCACGTAAAGCTCCTGTCGCTCTTTTTTTCGGTCTGCGTTTTGTATTGGAGGAGGTGATGATCGATCAGCCACGAGCAGTTGCCGATGTTGGAATCCGTTATTTATTTGGCGACACTTTCGTCGCGTCTCTCACGCTTTCCGCAGGAGTTGTATTTCTGGTGTACTGGTGGTGGTTGATGTAGAGAACGAACAGGAGCTCGCGTGTGCACGCGTGTGTGATGCATGCACACTCGGCTCCCCGCTGTCTCGTTTTGGCCCGCGTGGCACATAGCGCAATCAATGACCTATTGCTAGTATCTGTATTCATGGTAGAAATTGGCAATGGCCTAATTCGCGGTCAACCTTGACAATAACACAACCATGGACAACAATATCTACAGCAACTACGTGTCCTATTTCCTTTGTCTATAGTCACTATGCTGGCAGTGAACAGGTGACACATGTAAAATGCCTGGTACGTGGAGACTTGAGGGAGGTAGTTTACCGGGGAATGAAGGCAAAAGTTATTTTGCGCTCGTGTTTTGTCAACTTTGGCCTGTCGAGTTTTTGAAGGGGTATGCCAGGTGCAGCAGCACCTGGTGGTTGTTAATTTCATCTTGAGTCTGAACGGGAGACCGGGGCGTTTTCAACGCGGACATTAGTTGGCGCGCGTGCGGATGATCTCGTCCGACGCTTGTTCGTGCTCACGCGGCCCGCGAATGCGTTCGTGACTGCCTCCGACCCCCCCTCCGCAACCCTTCCTTTCATATTATGTACCTGGTATATATCTTCCTCTCTCTATATATATTCGTTGGGTTGGCGTCGGTTGGCGACGACGCTGTAAAACACGCCTCTCACTCACTGCGTGAGCAACAGTGAAAACCATGATACCGTTTTTTGTTTTGGCGGTCACCACGGCTGGCGGTCGAGTTGGATCATTTTTGCGGGGGCACAACCATTGTTCACTCCGCACAAGGGGGATGATCACATCACGTAGTGTATATATATATATATGTGTATATGGTAAGGCACCCACTAGGCAGTTACATACCAGGTAGTGAACAAACCCATTGCTGTCTCTGCAAGTGGCCACACCAGAATGTCAATCAATCAACTGACGCGGTCATCCATAGGCAAGAAAACCCGCCTCAAAAAGCGGTCCTTAGTAGAATGCAGCTCACCCTTCATGCGACTCGCCCTGCACCTCACAGCGCTTCGCGCTTGGTGCAAGCGATATCTGCCTGGCCGGTGAAAACCCGACGTACTCCGTCCCGGCATTGTGGGGATGCGAGGGTCTATGGTCATACGACTATTAATACTACGGCCATGCATGAGATCGAATACATCTCTCTTATCGAGTACACCCCCCCACCCCCCAATCCTTTCTTTCATGCCCTACCCTACTGATGCCAGCACCTGATCCTTGTTCCAACTCTCACACGAACCCTCCCCCCCCCCCCCCCCCCCCTTTCGTGAATGCCTCCGAAGGTGCTGCATCTGGCGGCTAAGCTCGCGTGTTCCAACTCTCACACGAACCCTCCCCCCCCCCCCCCCCCCCCCCCCCCCCCCCCCTTTCGTGAATGCCTCCGAAGGTGCTGCATCTGGCGGCTAAGCTCGCGGCCCGAGTAGCACGGGGAGAGGTCCTGTACCTTCACTGCTGGGGAGGGCACGGCCGCACGGGTACAGTCGTGTCGATCATGCTTCATCTCATGTATGGGCTGTGCGCCGATGTGGCGATGGAGCGGTGCCAGCACGTGCACGATGTCAGACGAATCCCGATCAGCGTGGGCTCCCCCCAGACTGAGGCCCAGAGGGAGCAGGTGCGGAGGGTGGTGGGACAGCTGGTTCGACGGTCCCGGGCTGTCGCTGCTGCTGCTGCTGCTGCTGCTGCTGCTGCTGCTGCTCCGAAGGCTGGTGCTGCCAACGTTGCTGGTACTGATGGTGCCAATTTCGACGCTGATGGGGAGTGTGCCAGTGCTACCGCGGGTAAGCTTTCCCCAGCTTCCAAGTCTAAGTCGTCCTGCGAGCTCGCTGGGGTGTCCGGGGGAGTTGGAGGAGGACAGGAAGGACGAGGGAACAGGGGCGGCGTCCTCTCTCTTTCGCCCGAGAGAAAGAGAAGCGCCAACGGTGATACCAACGGTACTGTCAACAGTAGCGGTAACAGCGCCGGACCCGGGTGTGGTGGGCGTGCCGTGGGTGGGCGGCGCACGTGGGTCCGGGGCCGGCGCCAAGCGTTCGCTCAAGCGCCGAACGGTGTCGGGGAGCCCGTCTCGGGCTGGCTTCATACCGCGGGAGACGCTGGTTGCGGTGACCAGGAGATCGAAGAGCAGGGGGGGGGGGACCGGCAGGGGGAGGGGGGGAAGGCGGACGGGGGCGACTTTGGCAAGGGGAAAACGTTGGGCTTGGCGGAAGAGGGGTCTATGGGAGAGGGAGAGGGCGATTGTGTCGGGAACGACGGTGGTGGGAAGATTTCTCGGGTGCGTCTGTCGCTCCCGCCGTCACCTTCGCCTTCGTCGGAGGGAGTTGTCCCGCCGGAGACTGCCGCTGCTGCTGCTGCTGCTGTGTCGGAGGAGAGGGCCCCGATGCCGCGCCGCAAGTCGTTCACCGAGCCATACTCGAAGGAGGACCCGTCGCGTGGCACGAGGATGAGCCGGCTGCGGCGCAAGTCCGCGCCCGGAAAGCCGCCGGCGGACGAGCTAGCTGAAGGGGACGCGTCGTCGTCTCCGTCGACTACTTCCACGCCCTCAGCGGAAGGGCAAGGGGGAGAGGACGGAGGTGCGGGGGTGGCTGCGGCTGCGGCTACCGCGGCAGCGGCAGCGGCAGCGGCAGCGGAGGCGGAGGCGGAGGCGGCGGCAGCGATGACAACCCCTGATGTGTTGTCGATTGGCGGTGTCCCGAGGGTGTCGATCCCGGGCGGTGGTGATGCCTCGTGCGCGGCGGGCGAACGATGCGAAGGGGCGGGAGCGGGGGTGGGGAGGGGGCACGCTCATGCTCCCTCGTGTGGGGTTGGGGGGGCACGCTGTGCGAGGTGATGTGTTGTTTGCTTTGCCACGTTTAGAATTGCCCCATTGCGAGGCTGCCTGTTTTCCTTTAAATTGCGGCGGCGGCGGCGGTAGTAGCGGCGGCCCTGCTTTCCCTTCGATTACAGTAGCTGTAGCGGCCGGTAGCAGCGGCGGCGGCAGCGGCATCGGTTCGCAGCAGCTAGAGGCGGAAGGTAGGAAAAAAGATAAAGAGGTAGAGAGAGGGCCGCACGCACCGCGTCAGACTAGGCTAGGCTAGACCAGGTCTGGCCAGGCCAGCACAGAGGCTAAATAAGTCAACTGATCAAAAGGTTTCCCGGGAGTTTTACTGTCGTATGCGTGAATTTTCCGCGTCGATTGGTTCGACGTCGGTAAAGGCGTGAGAGAGATGGAGGGGGGGGGTGGGGGGGGGGGTGTTCTCATGGCATGCATGGCCGTAGTCGTATGAGGCGGGGGGTTTTGCACATAGCCCAAGTTGCATGCATGCCAGTCTGTCGCGGTCGTGCTTGGGGGAAAGGGGGGTTTCCACAACGCCTAAGTTGCGTGCGCGCGCCATTCTGTTCGCATTTGTGGTGATGGTTGCGGAAGAGCGGGTGGCGATGATGGTTGGAACGGGGGGTCGGGCAAGGTCCTTGTAGGGCGCTAGTTGCCGCTCGCTCTTGACTGGGAGGGTGGGGTTTCCGCTTCCCGGTTTGGTTTACAGAATAGTTGGCGGGGGGACTCTCGCCGTTCGTTTGGTTTATAGAAACTTTCGTGCGGTACATTATTCCTTCCCCCCCCCCCCCCTGTTGCCCGTTTTGATACTGCACCCCAAGTTTAGTGGACTTAATACTCGGAAGTAAAGAGGAAAAATCTAAGCAGTAGTAAATGGGGTTACGCGATGGTTGGGAAAACCGATCGATGTGTGTTTTTCGGTAAGAATCGCTTCCCCCGGTTTTGGAAGGCCGATGTTGATTTTTCTATAGATACCCGGCTGCGTACAAGGGGGGTTCTGGGATGCCTTTCGGACGGCCCGAAACGTGGTCCTCGAGTAAGTTGGTTTAAAGGGGGCATGGGGCGTGTTCTCTGGATTGATTGTTGATCGAAGCTGGTGGTCATATGACATGCTAGCTCTCACCATCAAGATTGAAGCTTGAGCTTTTGCAACAACAAGGAATACGTTTCATTGCGGCGGCTTACGAAGTAGGCTACGTTATGTTTTTCTTCGTGTTTTTTTTTTTCTTGTTTTACTTTTTTTCTTCTCTTTTCGTGTGTGCGTGGTGCGCGTACGTACGTAGGACGGTGGTGGGGGTGATGGTGGAGGGGAAAAAGAGAACGGAAAGAGGGGAAGCCGTGTGTAATATCTGATGGAAACGGGACTGGCGTGCTTTTTTTTTCCGAGAGATGAGGAGAGCTTTTTATTTTTTCTGTTACGAGCATGTTTTTGTTTTTCTGAGGGGAAGAGAGTTTGTCTTTGCTCTTTTCTGTTGCGGACAAATGTTTTTGACCACGCGATGTATTTTTCCGTTTTAGTACGGATAGGCAGCCGTTCGGAGTATGACACGAATGGCCTCGGTTTGGTCAGGTTCGGTCCGGTCAGGTGGGACCCGAGCGCTTCTCCTGTTGTTGGGTGGACACGTAGCTCTCCGGAGTATAATACTAGCGGCCTCGTTTTGAATCGATCCGGTTTGATTCCGTTCGCCCCGCGCGCTTTTCCTTCGTAGGGTTGACACACAACCGTTCGGGGTATGATATAGGTAGCCTCGGTTCTGTCCGGATCTGTCGGTATGATTCTGATCGGTTTGGTTCGGTTCGGTTCGGTTCGACCCACTCGAAGAGAAGGACGGTGAGGATCGGGGCGGGAAGAGTTAAGAGTACCATTCTGACCGTAAATATGAGCACCGTTTTGATACTCGCATCAGAGTCACTACGGTGCTTATATTAACGGCCAGAACGGTATCAAAATGCGTGTCGGTGTGGCGCGGAATAGGTTTGGAAAATCAAATGAGGTAAGGTGGGCTACGTAGGGATACCACACTGTACTTTCGCACAGTTGATTTCGGCGATGCCCTTGTCATACGTACGTGCGTAAGCGCGCGCGCTCGTGCGCGGTTGGCTGAGTTTTGGAAGGGATTTGGGTTCGGTTGGATTGGATTATATACAGGTTTTTGCAGCCCCTAGATGGCGTTGCATGCTGTGGCAACCGCGTCCCCATGTGTAGAGTGTAGACGACGACCGGAAAGCCGAGAGTGAATGAACGAAGAAAGCGAAGGGAGGGAGGGAGGGATGGACAAGATTAGACTTGAGGAAATTGGAAATACAAATAGTTGGCGCTTTTGGGGGGGGGGGGGGGGGGGTGAGGGTAGTCTAGCCCGTTGAGGGGTTCGCCTTTGTCCCTGAGTGAGCTACTCTAGCAGCAGCCCCTCTTTAGCATAGGCATCATGCGTAACGCGGCTGCGCGCGATGAGGGTCTCGCGCGGGTCTTGACTGTGTAGGTTTTTCGTCGTTGTGGTCCAGTGTTTTTTTTTTTTTCGTTTTTGGCGTTTCGTTTTTTTACCCTGCTGGTTCGAGCCTTTGCCCGCGGTATGTTTGGTACAGTAGTATGACGCCGTGTCTAGCTGTATACTCTTGCGACGGGGTCGGTACTGGAAACGGATCGTAAACCTTCACCGATTCGCCTGCGTTTCTTTACTACGTACTGTTGGGAGGAGGTTGTTTGTGATGTTGAGTTGAGCCACGGTTTGGTTGTTCGGTGGGTGGATGCGGTTTTGGGTGTCGTGAAACTGCGGCTCGAGCTTGTGGTGTGCCTGCAGCTGTTTTTATTCCCGAGGAAGGACGATACCGTGGGTGTGTTGGAACAACAGCTCCAGCTTGTCTTGATAAAGCTTGGGAGTGTCTTTAGTGAGCTTGGTGCGGGGCGATAACATGTGTGTCTTGCAACGACGATTCGAGGTTGTCTCTACGCGGCTTGAGAGTGCCTATTGGCAGGACGATAGCAGGAGGCAGAGAGCAGTTGTGTCTTGCAGCTACGTTTCGATAATGTCTTCGTACGGCTTGGGGGGCTTTTTTGCAGGACGATAGCAGTAGATATCAGGTGTCTTGAAGCTGCCACTCTGTCTTCCGGCAACATTCATGCCCGAGGCAGGTCATCGGAAAAGAAGAGGAAGGTAGCTGGTGGTGTGACTTGGAATTGCGACTCAAAGTTGTCCCAACGCAGCTTGCAAGCGTCTTTTTGCAGGACGTTAGCAATTGTGTCTTGCAACCATGACTCGAAAGTGTCTCAACGCAGCATGCATAGGTCTGTTTGCAGGACGATAGCAGATGGGTGTGTCTTGTGACCTCACTCGACGCTGTCTAGCGACATCGTTGGAATGACTATTTCACTCATACCTACTCATGCCTAGGGCGGGACAATAGCATGTGTCTCTTCAAATTCGACGTAATATTGTCTAGACGCAGCTTAGGGATATCTTACGTATTTCATGCAGGATTAAGCTAGCATGCGGCGCTTGGACCCACGACTCGAAATTGTCTCGACGCAGGTTTGGAGTGTCTTTTATTTCGTTCATGCCCACAGTGGGGCGGGAAGGTAGCAGGAGGAAGGTATCATGTGTTTCTTGAAGCCACGAGCCCAGGGTGTCTACAGCTTGGAGGTGTCTATTTGATGCCAGCAATATAGGTCAGGAAGATAGCATGTGTCTTGAAATTGCCACTAAGAGTTGTCTTGCGCCCGCTTGGGAGGAGTGCCTCTTTCATTCATGCCTGGGCCAGGACGATAGCAAGAGAAGGGGCTTACGGCTACGCAGGGGGGTGGAACGATGACGTGTGTGTGTCTTGAAACTGCGACTCGAAGTCGTCTCGAGATCAGCTTGGATATATAGCATATGTGTCTTGAAACTGCGACTCGAAGCTTTTTCGGGTCAGCTTGGATAGCATGTATTGTGTGTCTTGAGACGGCGACTCGAAGCTGTCTCGCGGCAGCTTGGGAGTGTCTATTTCATCCATGAATTGGGCAGGAGGATTATAGCAGGAGGAAAAGTGCAGCATACGGAAGAGTGTCACGGATAGGGGTATGTGAGTAGCGCGTTGTGGGTGGACTATACACGCGTTGCCTCGTCGTCTATGACGGACGGGAGGGGGCAGGGAGGCGTGACATCGCCAAGGTGCAGAATCGCTGTGTTTTTTGTTTTAGTTTGTCGCGCAACATCTTCACCGATTTGTTTGGAGAATCGCTCATTTGCTCAAGTTCGTTTTCGCAACATGATGACCGATTTGCAGAATCGCGTGTTTCGATTTAGTTTGTTTCCAGTGTTCTGTGGTGACTTTTGAAGACAGGAATTTGATGCCTGCAGGGAAAGACGAAACCTTTTGCAGTGCAAACCACGCACGGTGGGGTTGTTTATGATATTTTCTCTAGTTTGTCGAGATTTTTTTCGTTTGCTTTTGACGGCCGGCCTTATGCATGAACCTGAACCGCGTGCTGGGTGTTGTTGTAGCTTGTGCCCTAGACAGGAAGAGGATTAAAACGTAAAGTAGAAGTACTGTAGCACCCAAGTAGGATAGTTTTTTTTTGTGTGTTTTGTGGGTGTGCCTTTGAGCCCTGAAAGGAAATGGTCTTGCTTTAACTGATGTCAGTGTAACTATCGATCTTGCTGGTTAAACCCCCTTGTGAACCCCTAATAATCAAGTGATTACGCACTGCCTGGTACGTAGTAGGTGCATGGTGATGACCGAAAATAACAATAAATTGATTTGCATACAAAAAAATGTTCGGGACGTGATGTGACTCTCTTCGCCAAAGATGCTCGGAGACTAAATGGTCAATTCGGGCGCGTCATGGCGCGGTGACTTCGGGCACTTGGTTTTGTAAAGACCAGAACAAATACCTGGTAAGAACTTTTGCCCATCATCCCCGTTTTCCCGAGGAGGGTGTCCCACGTATTCTACACTATTGTTAATCACTGCTTTGTACGATACAGTACACGATACGAGAAAGACTACAGTAACTCTAACCCGGAGCCAATCAGAGGCCACCAACCGTAGATGGTCATCAAAACAGCAGCGACCACTCGGAGATTGCCATCCCACGTCATGGATTCCCGAGCAAAAGTCGTGTGTGTGCAGCAGCGTGCCCGACAGACAAGGCGAATATTTGCAGCCAAGCAGTAGTCCCCGAAATAAATTTACCGGGGGTACATCTGCCAATAATATAGTACTGGGCGTTTAGCTGCCGAAACAATTTCAAGTAAGTGTCGATATAAAATCAAGTGCCACAATATGAAAAGTGAAGATGAGTCCCGATTGAATCCTCGATCTCACAGCGGATGATGTGTTTTATTTTTTTTAATGCATACTTCGTACAACACCAGTAATAATATACTCGTAGTTGGCTTGCTGCTGTGCGCCGTCCAACTACTGAGTATACCTGTTCTTAGTGATGGTAGAGCCAGCCGTGAAAGCCGGTTCATCTCACGGCCAGCGGTTAGTATTATTTGACGAGATTATTTGTGGGGATGTTTGTGAGTGATGAACGTTGAAAGCTGATGCTGCACGTTGTCGGATGGCAAATGCCATAATAATAGGAATAATATACTCAGTCAAGAAGGAGTCGATGGCAAGGAAGGGGGTGGTAAAGGAACGCCTGCTCCAAATTCTCTCGGTGACTGACTGCACAGGTTGCCTTTCAGAGGAGGGTGTCGCGCTTCAAAAACGCTCCAGCTTTTAGGGACCGCCAGGAAGCAAGACAGAACGTCGGGGGGGGGGGGGGGACCCACATGGATGGCGTGGGGATGTTTGTTGCATATGTAACGACTATTTATACATGAGGTGGTGAAGTCGCGCTTATAGGACGCCAATGGGGGCGTTCATAATAAACATGAACATCTACCTCCGGTAGCACCTACTATACTGGGTAAAAGGTACCAGGTACTATACCGTTATTTGTCAATTGACACACACTCTTTTACCTACAACTACTTCGAACGGAAATATAGTACCAGGTAAACGTTTAGGCTTCACTGCCAATAATACTATTAATAAATGGTCTGTATATCTAGGGGCACCAGCCATAGACAGGTTCTTGCCTGGGTTCTTGGTGCTCGTTCGTACAACAAACACAGCAGTACGATACGTACCTGGTATATACGTACCAGGTAGAAGGTACCACAGGTACCTGGTACATATTATGAACAGGATAAAAAAAAGGTTGTAGTACAATAAAGTTTGAAAAACCCTGAACTCTTGCACATCAAGCCTCTATAGCTCAGCTGGGAGAGCGTGGCACTGAAGTTGCCAAGGTCACTGGTTCGATCCCGGTTGGAGGCACTCTTTTTTTTTCTACGAAAAAAATGTACCAGGTACCAGGTACTGTACCAGGTACGTTTTTTGTGGGAACAAGGGTATACACATAGACGAAAAAATAAAATCGACACCCCCTCAATCAACACCCTACACTTTTGAGGCTCAGACAGGGATGGTATACTAAAATCAAGTTAAAAAACTGGAACAACACATATTATGTTTCATCTCATTTCTGACAAAAATCCCAACCCGCTTTTACTATACGTACACGTATCATTACGTATATACGATGTAGTATGTTTTCAATTCCGACATCGTGGCGAGTGTGGCTACGTTTTGTATTTTTTTCGTGCAGCCCTGGTTACCGGCGATATTTTACAAGTTTGGTGATATTATTATTGCGATATTGTTTTTTTTACTAATATTATTATTATTATTATTATTATTATTATTATTTTTATTTTTATTTTCATGATTATTATGCTTGCCATCCGACAATGTGTCGTAGTGTTGTTCTAATTAATTTTATTATTATTATTATTGTTATGTTAAGATCACGGAGAGCGGGACACTTTGTATCCCTGGACAGGTCTGCCTATTAAGCCGGCACTCGTTGGTACTCACGTTGATGTTCGCTTAGAGATAGAAGAGCCACTTTATTCCTTTCGTGCACGACGGAGACTGGGACCACGCTCGTGCCTCTCTGGAAAACCCCTGGTTTTCCACCCAAGATACGCCTTCCAAGTAATACAAATACGATCCCAGTGCCAGAACCCAGGTAATTACCCGGCTTTCAACCTCATACAAAGCAGTATCATAACACTAGCCCACTCTGATGAGCCGTATAAATATGCAGAATTATGGGAAATTCATGGAAACCCCGATTCTACAACTAGAACATGAGTCGAAGATGCGGCTCCTCAAAACCCACTCCCACACCTCTGAGCGGTAAGGCAACGAAGCCGGTCCTGCCGACGACGCCACTTGTCAAGATCACGGAGAGCGGGACACTTTGTATCCCTGGACAGGTCTGCCTATTAAGCCGGCACTCGTTGGTACTCACGTTGATGTTCGCTTATAGAGATAGAAGAGCCACTTTATTCCTTTCGTGCACGACGGAGACTGGGACCACGCTCGCTCGTGCCTCTCTGGAAAACCCCTGGTTTCCCACCTAACTAAGATACGCTTCCAAGTAATACAAATACGATCCCAGTGCCAGAACCCAGGTAATTACCGGGCTTTCAACCTCATACAAAGCAGTATCATAACAATTATTACTATTATTAATTTTATTATTATTACTATTATTATTATTATTATTATTACCTGGTATTATTTAATAATATTGATAACCAACATGGCCACAGCAGTTTGCCCGCCTCTTACGGGATAAACAGCTTGAATTTAGCTTTTGTTCCTTCTGCTTGTCAAGTGCGAGACATTCATCAGCAAGGCAGGCGATAGCGCCTGCCAGGTATGGTGAGGGGACGCTTGCTACAAATCGTAATGCCGCAACAGAAGAGAGGGGATACTATAACACGCTCATGATGTCTCAATCAGCCACATTCGAGTAACCGCTTGAAGCCCTTGTTCCACTTATTGTTGGTTGTTTCGATCGGAGCCTGGCGATATTTTAAGCCATCAATGGGACACAGCCAGGGCGGAGCCCTGGTCCACAGTATGTGCCGCCGCTACTACTGTAACTGCTGTTGTGACCTACTACTACTGGCAGTTGTTGTTGTGAAGGTGATATTTATTTAATATCTGGTACCTACCGAACTACAGGGGTAAAAGACCGATCAACTACCCAGCCCAGGCCCAGGGTAAAATCCTTACAACACTCTTCCCCCCCTCTGAACGACGGGATCCTTAGGGCGTCGGTACCGTATACGACGGCCGTACGCTGACCTACCCGCTTCCTTTCAGGTGCCTGAGGAACCAGGGAGGTATGTTTTAAGGGACGCACGCGCAAGCGTTTCTTTAAAAGAAACGTTCGAAGTGAGATTCGAACCCCCGTGACCTAACCGACGACGCCAAGCGTGAAGATGTTACCTATTTCGGGGGACCATAGTAAATAGGACCAAACACTGTGAGTAAAAAGAGCTAAGTATATAGGATTTTGTGTGTACCATAGGTCCTATTAACTATGGTCCCCCGTAATAGTGAGCTATAGGGGTAAAAGACCGATCAGTTCACCAAGCTCAGAGAAAACCTTACAACACAGTACTCCTCTAGGGGCTGGCAATACTCCTGTTGTACTGGAAGGGGGAGACAGGGTTGCCGTCATAAAAGCGGCCTACGGCATACGGCCTACAGCTTTATATTGCTTCACAGTTGTTACAGATAGCGGAAGCCAATCAGAATGCGCGACGCGAAACAGGGCACGCGAAGCACAATAGAGAGGGGAGAGAAGGGGAGAGAGTGAGAGGGAGGCTTTGAGCACTCATTGATGCCTTGGGCTCTCTAGATAGATCCCTGCTGTATACCATCAACATGCGCTTTGGTCGCTTTTCTCGCTGTCAGCCTACCGCCTCACTGCCTTTAAAAACGTGCCCCAAAATAACCATCTATTTCATTCAGCTATTATTATTGTATTGACGCCGAATCGCGTGAAAACGTGTCTTTGGCAGGCCGCCCGCCAGCGGGCCCTCCGGTATAGAGCCTCTGGCGGCCCCCGCTCACCAGCCGCGGGGGCGGGGCTTGCGGCTACGCTGCGACCAGTTTCGGCAAAGTTGTTCGGATTAAGTGTGTAGTGAGGGGATCTGAGGCAACCTCGAACTACCAGGGCGCAGTCCTATCATTTTGTCGAACCCGCCCCAAGTATTATATACTACTGGTACATACAACCGAACTGTGGTAATACTCAAGAAAATGGGAGCAACAAAAAAAAATGGTCGACTTTTTGAACATAGTATGACTAACAACGAGGATACATTTCTTTACACTGAAATTCGTGTGCTGTATGCGCTGTTAGAGTACTTGTACTCCTCGGCGGGGGGAGACGAGAACGAAGAAGACGAATCAGCGTTTCACTTCCTCGACAGGAAATAAGACGGCATCGTGTGAGTTCATACAATAATAGTTGCTCGTTACGAGGCGGGCGAGCAAAAAATAGGTGACCCCCCCTCACCAAATAAGACCATCTAATAGCGCCCAACCATTGGAGGCGTCTCCATAAGGAGTAAGAACGTTGCCCCATCCATCTCGAAAGGGACGGGTGATCAGTGGTTCGATGGATTAAGGCAAGCAATAAATGAGTACGCCCCCCCCCCCACGGTCATACGACTACGGTCATGCATGATAATGAGTACCCCCCCCCTCGACCAGTGTTTCCCTCTATAGTATACCAGGTATATAGATAGGTTGAGCTGGCGTCGGTTGGCAATGACACTGTAAGACACGTATACTGCTGGGTTTTTTTGCTTCGCTTCATCTTCTTTTTAGGTTTTTGTCTGCTATTATTAATATTTAAATAGTCTCCTTTTTTCTTCCCTGATGTCCGCAGTGGTGGGGTGCGCATGCTTGTTTTTTTGTTTTTGCCTCTGTTTCACTTGAGGTATTTCTTCCACTGCTCCAGAGTTATTGAAGCCTGTCCTGCGACCACGGACTGCATTGTATTGTGAGTTAATGTGAGAACAACAACAACAACAACTGCTGTACATGACCAGGGTAGTAGTACCGTTTTTTTTTTCGGTCGATCACAGCTGGTGGTCGAATTATAGATCATTTGTGCGGGGTGGAGAACCTTTACTCCGCACACAAGCGGAATGGTCGCATCACGTAGTGTTTATGGCGAGGCACCCATGAGGCAGTCACTACATATTACCCCCATCGATGTCTCTGGAAGTGGCCACACCGGAAGATAAATTGACTCATTGAAGCTGTCATCCATGTGCAAGTCCGCCTCACAAGCGATTCTTAATGATAGCAGGATTTTGGTAGATGCTTCTTCGGGGGTGCTTAAGGAGGGGAGTGGTCGTTTTTTGGTGGACGAGATGGAGGGATGTTGGTTGTAGTAGTCTTCATGAGCGTCACATCAGTTCTGATTTGTCGTAGGATACTGCCGCGCTTTTGTTCTGGGGAAGTTCTTCACTTTCTGTTATTATAGTCGTTTATTAGAACAACACTACACATTGTCGGATGGCAAGCATAATAATAATAAAAGAGTAGGATGCAGCTCACCCTTTTCATGCGACTCGCCGAATACCTCACGGCGCTTCGCGCTTGGTGCGCGCAATGTCTGCCTGATTGGTGAAAACCCGAAATGCTCCGTCCCGGCATTTTAGGGATGCGACGGTCTATGGTTATACGACTACGGTCAAGCATGATATCGAGTACACAACCATCAGCGCTTGCTGTAGCCACATCTCCTATCCCTCTCTCCCCCCCCTCCCTTGCTCTCCGACCGGGGAGCTTCCCACTGCGATAACCCTTTGTTTCTCAAGCTTCTCACAACCGGCACGTCGTCGGTGGACGCCCCAAGTACACGCAATTTACCATGCCCTACCTACGAGTACGAATGTAGTTGTAGCATACATAAGGGATATCTGATCGTGATGTTGTTAACAAAAGTCTGCGTCACTCCGGCGCACTACTAATAAAAAAAAGTTTTTTTATCTTAATTTTCCTCTTTCCCCGCCGGGGTAAGTTAAGGGCGCCGAGCCGGGGCAAAACGTACAGAAAAGCCGCCAGTCATGCCTGGTATAGTAGGTACGTACACCCAAATATGCCATGTAGGAGACCGCGGTCGGATCCCCTTGACTGACCGCCCCGCACACCAAAAGTAGTATATTCAGGCCGAAAGACATCTTGCCACGCCCCAGACGAGCGGTTGTTATGGTACTGCTTCTCTGGTGCTTGCCATTCATGCGCATAACCGCGAGGACAAGAACCGAATGCTGCATACTGACCGCAGTGCAGCAAAGCACGTGCGTAATACTACTCGTAAGTCGACATGCTCGCACGGGAAAGAAGGGCTGGGTAGTCGATCGGTATTTTACCCGTATAGCTCAGTAGGTAACACCTTCACATTTGACGTCGTCCAGGTCACGGGTTTGAACCTCACTTCGAACGTTTCTTTTACAGAAACGCTTGCGCGCGAAGACCTAAAAAAGCACATCTCCCTGGATCCCCAGGCAATGAAACGAAGCGGGTAGGCCAGCGTACGGACGTGTACGGTTCCGACGCCCCAAAGAACCCGCCGTTCAGAGGGGGGGAGAGTGTTTCAAGGATTTTACCTTGGTCTGGGTAATCGATCGATCGTTTACCCCTATAGCTCAGTAGGTAGATAATACCTTCACACAGAGGCATATCACTCGGAAAACAAAAATAATTGATCGAAAACCTCCTCACACCTCAAATTTGCAAGCTTGGTGTGATGTGCGATACCTTGTTCAAAGCGTTTGCTATGGGGGGTGCAGGTTTTAGAGTGGGGTCTACAGCGCTTTAGAGGGCACAACGAGCAACGAAGAAGACCTTATATAAAATATGATACACAACAACGACAACAGGGTGTCTGCGATAATCCAATTTGGCCAGGCTATGAAAAAAATGTTTGAAACCTACCAGGTATCGAACATCAGGAGCTGGTTGGCGAAACGGTAAACAGGTGAATTCGATGCCAATAAACATGAGGAGCTGGTTGGTTAAACAAGCGAATCCGAAGGCCCTAGCCAGTCAGACGCCAACAAATATGAGGAGCAGCTGGTTGGTTGAACAAGTGAACCCGAAGGCCCTAGCCAGTCAGTCGCCCACAAACATGAGGAGGGGCTGGTTGGTTATTAAACAAGTGAACCCGAAGGCCCTAGCCAGTCAGACGCCAACCAACATGAGGAGCAGCTGGTTGGTTAACAAGTGAACCTGAAGGCCCTACTCGTACGAGTAGTCAGTCAGAACGCACAGAGTTAACCCAACCCAAGATTAAATAGGCTATGTTCAAAGCGTCAATTTGATCATTTTTTTTCCCACAGCCTTTTCATAGGATAATCTACAGTAGAATCCTAGTTCGTGGATTGCTAGTATAAAGGACAAAGGTATTACGGGGGACCATAGTAAATAGGACCAAACATTGTCAGTAAAAATAGCGAAATATATAGGTTTTTGTCTGTACCGTAGGTCCTATTTAATATGGCCCCCCGTAATAGTAGACTACGAGTACAAGAAACCCATCCAAATTGGCTCCAACCACATTTTTCGCCAACAATACCATGGTCAATAGGACCAAATATTGTTAGTAAAAAAAGGTAAATATACAGGTTTTTGTGTTCGCCGTAGGTCCTATTTACTATGGTCACTCGTAATAGCAGTATACGGCTCGAGGAGTAGTGTAACCGAGTCATATCGACTCACGACACACGACACAGCTGGCTGCCGAACAAAAGTAAGGGTGGTAAGCTACAGAGTGGAGTTTTCTTTTTCACCGTACTCGAACCCCCCGAGAAGATACAATTTTCGAAGAAAAAATCATCTGTGGAAATCGGGCCCATAAGTATCATCGTCCCGTTGACCCTGGTAGTCCCCAGAGGGGGAGTCACCGGCAAACATCCTTCACGAGGAGCGTAGGAGCCCCGCGACCGGTGTATCACGCAGCTTGCAAACTTGAGTATCGACCGATCGGGAGAACTCACAGCTGGCGTATATTTTAAATACTACTATAAAAAATACCGTTCGAAAGAAGCCCATAAGCAAAATGTAGTACTCGTAGCTGGTGTATACCATGGCGTTATGTATTCATTATACCAGGTACTACAGTACGTACGCCGAAGAGTCCGCCGAACAAGCAATACTACGCGGACAAAGGCCAATGTATTCAACCCCTCAGCTACTTGTCAAAGGTTGATCGACTGCCTACCCAGAGCAAGCCTTTTCACACCCTCCCCCCCCCTATATTATACACTTGGCATATATACCTCGTATATAGATCGGGCTAGCGCCGGTTGGCAACGACGCTGTACAACACGCCTCTCAATGCGCGAGCTACTGTAGACAAGCACGGTACCGTTTTTTGTTTGTTTGTATTTTTGGCGGTCACCACGGCTGGCGGTGGAGTTAGATCATTTTTGTGCGGGGAGAACCTTCACTCCGCACAGGGGGGATGATCGCATCACGTATTAATAGTGTGTATATGGGAAGACACCCACGAAGCAGCTACATACTGGTAGTAAACCCCTTTCTGTCTCTGGAAGTGGCCACATCAGAAAATCAATCAATTCATTGACGCTGTCATCCATACGCAAGAAGATCCACCTCGAAAGCGGTTCTCAGTAGGACGCAGCTCATCCTGCGACTCGCCCAGCACCTCACGGCGCTTCGCGCTTGGTGCAAGCAATATATGTCTGGTCGGTGAAAACCCGACGTGCTCCGTTCCGTCATTGTAGGGATGCGAGGGTCTATGGTCATACGACTACGGCCATGCATTAACAATAGCATTGGGCAATTGGTATTTGGTTTGACAGTAGTACTACAGTACTGTAGTAGTTCAGAGGTCAAATACCATGACAAGAATCTATATCCGCAGAAGAACCAATGCTACGCGGAAAGAAGCAATAGGTCACGGAAGAAGTAACAGTAGTACTACGCGGAAGAACCAATACTACGCGGAGTAAAAAACCTAGGCGTAAAAAAGACAGCATTACGCCCAAAATATATAGCACACAGCATAAACAGTCCTATGCGGAAGGACTAATACTCCGCGGAACAATATAAATTTACGCGTAAAGAGCACCATTGTGCCGAAGAAGCAATACTACAAGGAAGAAGCAGTACCACGTGGGTTAATTGAATACCACGCGGAAAAAGCAGTAGCATTACGCGGAAGAGGCGGAAGCCTCCTGGCTCTTGGCCCATCCAGGAATGTCGTCGGAACTCAGCCACTCCTCTTCGTCGGGGGTGCAAGTGCGGCCCAGAGCGGAGTTGCGGTGGGGGAACCTTTAGCCAGACGTAAGTTGCGGTTGAAAACGGACGTCAGGCGGGACAATACGCGAGAAAAGGAGGGGGGAAGTGGGCGATACCAAAGCCGGGGCAATCGAAGGAACAAAGCGCGAAAACACAATCGGGATGTGGCGAACAGGAACAATGAGCGGGACAATACGGGGAGCAATACGTGGCAATGGACCGTAGCACAAGCGGGACAACAATATAGACAGAAAGCGAGAAAATACGAGGGAAACTCGGCGACATCATACGTGGGACAACATGCGGGGTAAAAAGCAAGATATCGTAAACGGGTTAGTAAGGTACATAAGAAGCGGGTCGGTATGCGGGACGATAAGCGGGGTATTGGGCGATATTATATGCGGGATAATAAGTAAAATATTACGCGGGTAAACATGCGGAACAATGGCGGGAATGAAAGAACCAATCGCGGCGGACGAAACGCTTAGTTGGCGTGCTCGTGTTGGTAGAAGGGGTGGGGAGGGGGGGTGTGCTCATTATCATGCATGATCGTAGTCGTACGACCATAGACCCTCGCATCCCTACAATGCCGGGACGGAACACATCGGTTTTTCACCGACCAGGCAGATATTGCTTGCACCAAGCGCGAAGCGCCGTGAGGTGTTGGGCGAGTCGCATGAAGGGTGAGCTGCATCCTACTAAGAACCGCTTGTGAGGCGGATTTTCTCGAATATGGATGGCAGCGTCAATGAATTGATTTAATTCCTGGTGCGGACACTTCCAGAGACAGCAATGTGGTTGCTATGTAACTGCCTCGTGGGAGCCTTGCCATGTCCATACTACGTGATACATCTCCTAGTGCGGAGTGAGGTTCTCCCCCCCAAAAAAATATCTATAACTCGTGCGCCAGCCGCGGTGACCGCCTAGAAAACAAAAAAAACAAAAAAAAAAACGGTTCTCTGGCTGTCTAGCTCACGTACGTAGTGAGAGGCGTGTCTTACAGCGTCGTCGCCAACCGACGCCAGCCCAACCTATATATATACCAGGTATATAGTAGAGGGGGGGGACGCATGGTACGATAGCGGTAGACTTTATGGGCCAAATAATAATATTTGACTGCTGTCGGTCCTTGAGGGCACTGAGGAATATACCCAAAAAGACAGACTTTTATCGTCGGAACGGAACACCAATTGTGTTTTTACACCAAAGGCATGCCTCGTATGCGCAGGCCACCGGGCTGCGTTGCGCGTTTCTCGAAGTCACGTTCTGGGTGACTTGCAAAGAGTACTACAGTAGTATCAATACTGATACCAAGTTAGGAGCCTAAAAAACTGTACGTGCGTTGTAAGTACCTACAAGCGGCGGAGGAAAAATATAGAAGGGGCGCTCTTGGGTGTAGGGTGATGGACCCGTGAAGTCGAAGACACAGGGTTGACGGCGTTAGGGCTGATAGCGTTACGAGCAATCTCCGGCCGCAACACGGCGGCAGCTCAACCGCCGCCGCAACGGCCACTGCTGCTGAAGGCACAAAAAACTATTTTAAAAAAAAGTTGTGTGATAGCCTTTGGGACGAGACGCCCTAACATCGTGCAAAACGGAAGCAAGATGAAAAATAAAATGCCCCTGTTGATAACAGGTACTGCCCTGTAGACGTCAAAAACATACGCAGTGAGCAACATTATGATACACAGATGCAAGATGGCATGGATTGGTAAGTGCAGTCAGCAGCACTACGACATGGATTATTTGTAGCATGCATGCCACCATGTCCGGTAGTGCGGTAGTGTGCCGAGCGACAGAGTCTGCCTTCCTCTGCCACCAGGTACTGCGACGGTGGCTGCAGGTTTCGCGCTCCGCACCTTCCAAACTTGGAGATGACGTCGTAGTGATCTTTTGCCATCGAGTACACCCCGAGATCAGCCTTCCCTTCGACTATGGCTTTTTCGTCCACCAGCACTTTGCACCTCTCTACGCACTCTTCCTGCCGGCCATGACGGAGTACAACGCAGGGTTAGGGATAGGGGGCTAGGGTTAGAGCTAGAGTTAGGGCTACATAGGGGTAGGGTTATCTTATCACACTCTGCCGTAAAACGCGGGTGATGAAAAAAAATAACACCCCTCCCCCCTCGGACGAGCTCCAAAGCTGATTTACTCGACAACGGGTACAGTGCAATCATTCAGCGATGCCATGCGTCTAATGGAAAATATCTCTACGGGATCTTCCCAAAGCCACCATTTTTCGTTGTGTGCGCCCCCGTGATACGGAAGACATTTTCTGGGTCCAATGCTTGTGAGTGTTTTTGAAAAAAATCTCGTGCAACACTATAGGATGGCAAGCACAAAAAAGGGTCCCAGGGGATGTGATATCTGATCACCCGAGTGATGCGGTAAGCTAGGGGGTAGACAAGAACTTTGCACCTGTCCACATACACTTTCTGCCGGTCATGCGTACGCGTAGGGATAGGGTTCGGGTTAGATAATAAGCACTTTTCACCTCCCCACCCACTCTTCCTGCTGCCCGTGTTCGAGTAAACGCGCACACAAGCACACAGGTCGAAGGCTAGGTGGGCGACGGGCACTGCCCCTACAGCCTTCAGGTTGAAGTGTACGCCCACAAGCCTACAGTACTTCCAGCCCGCCCTAAATTATCAGCAGCCAAAAAACAGACCCGCTGAACTCATATACTTCGATGTACACTTATAAAAAAACGTGCGCCGTTCATTGGTTTTCTTACGGAAGTGGAAACAAAAGGCACGTTTCACTGTGATTGCTTAGAGGCCCCCAGCCGCTCCGAGCGCTTGAGCGGCTAGTCGGTTTTCTTATAGAAGTGGAACCAAAAGGCGTGTTCACTACTGGGTCAGTACCAAGTTACCTGGGCCTCGAGCCGCTCCGAGTGCATGAGCGGAAGGTAGACAAAGTTCCGCTGCGCGAAGGTGTAGTTCACGCCCAGCTTGTCCCACCCGTTCGCGATAACCTCGAGGGCCAGCGTCGCTGCTATCTCGTCCGTCGCGAAAGCCTGTGCCGTTCCTCTGAGGAGACGGCACCGAAAAAAAACCCGACAGAGGCGTAACGCATGGGGGGGGCGGAGTCCTGGATATCAGAAGGGGGGGGGGGGGGAGGGGGATACTCACGTCATGAATGGCCGTAGTCGTACGAGCATAGACCCTTACATCCCTACAATGCCGGGACGGACCACGTTGGGCTATCACCGACCAGGCAGGCATTGCTTGCACCAAGCGCGAAGCGCCGAGAGGTGTTGCGCAAGCGTCGCATGAAGGGCGAGCTGTATCCTACTAAGAACCCCTGCTGAGGGGGGTGGGGATGGGGGAGAATGGGGGTGGGCGTGGGGGTAGGGAAGAAAGGGAGTAGGAGTGGAGGTGGGGAAGAGGGGAGTGGGGGTGGGGGTGGGTAGGTGGATAGGGTGCAGGTGGGGGTGGAAGCAATGATGCGAGGGGGTGGAGGGGTGGGAGTGGGCGGGGGGGTAGGAGTGGGCGGGGGGGCGTGGGAGAGCGAGTCGGATGGAGGGCCTAGAGATGGACGCGAAGCATCACAGAGCGCACCCTTTCAGTCGCTAGAGACGCTCGTGAAGGGTTAAAACCAACGTGGGCTGAGCTGCCCAAAATACGGCGGCAAGGTTTGAAACCAACGTCACACCGGGCGTACAGTACCGCCATAGACCTAGCGTACGAATCTCTGCGCGAATACCGAACCACATCACCATGTCATATACTACAGTAGACGATACCATATTTTTGCCAGGCCGCAGTTCTATGTAGACGATAGGCTAACTCTGCTAGAGGCGTAAGCCAACGCGTAGACGATAGCTCAATAAGTAGCCGATAAGTTACTCCCGGGAAGCCGTAATCGTACATGCAACGAAGTATGTTGGGAGTACTCGTACGAGATGTACGCGATGGTTATGCGTAACCGTCTGGTGTACGTAGAGACGACTGGCATACTTACTCCCGGGTGCGTTTCATAAGTACCCGGAAGGTGCCAAAATAAGACACTTCTCATTACTCGCATTTTTAAGTTTAAATCTTCTATGTTCTACTTCATGTCTTCATGCATCACGTGTGTGCGACCATGAGAGTCCACCAGTGAACTCATCCCGGCTTGGCCCATCACACGAGTGAGTGCTTCATACACGCTATTTGAAGAGTTGATTCATATTTTTCCGAGATTTGATGTCTCGACTTCAATATTGCTGAGATTTGAGGATTTGAATTTCATATCGCCGAGACTTGAAACTCTCATTTCTTATTTTCTGATATTTGAGCCGAAGCTATAGATTTTCTGAGAGTTTGAAGCTCTCACTTCATATTTTCAGGGATCCGAGGTTTGGTTTTTGATTCCCTGAGATATGAGGTTTTGAGATTTTATTGATGTATTAAACACGTCAGCTGCGAGTTCGACTGGTATTTATAGTTTTGAGACTTGACGAGCTGATTTGATTTTTATGTTCCCGTGATTCGTGATTTTGGCATTCTGAATTCGAAAATTCGTGATTTTGGCATTCTAAATTCGGAAAGCCGCTCCCACCAAAGGCGCAGCTTACTATTGTAGACGGCACAAGTATACTTTGGTTCCAGACGGCCGCTACGACTATTACGGGGGGCCATAGTTAATAGGACCAAATATTGTTAGTAGAAATTATTAAATATATAGGCTTTTATGTATACCACTGGTCCTATTAACTATGGTCCCCCGTAATATTACGGGGGGCCATATTAAATGGTACCTACGGAAATCACAAAAACCTATATATTTTGCTTCTTTCACTAGCAATATTTGGTCTTATTTACTATGGTCCCCCGTAATAGTCCAAAACAACTCTACTTCAGGGTAGGTGGCTGCCACGGCTAGCCCAAGCAGGCTGGCTTTTAGCGCCAGAAGCTGACAGCAGGCGACATAAGTCGACACGTAGTGGAAACGCTGAACCCTATGCGCGAGAAAAACGAAGGCATGAACCGGGGGGGGGGAAGGGATGACACCTGTGACCACGGCTTGTCCAGAAGATCGCTGAGGGTAAAACCCCCCACGAGTTAAGCTGGGACGTGAAAGTGATTATTGAAAAAAAAAGAAAAAGAAGCTACACCGTCAACGCCGCAATTCACTTTTAATACTACGAGGGAACAGAGTAATCAGAACTAACTACGCTTGGTAAACACAGGGGGGTATCCGCACGGTTTTCGAGTCCATCATGGGTCCTGCTTACTATGCCCCTCCCCTAGCACACGATACTAGTAAGATAACTCCCCTGAGCCGACACCATAAGCAACGACAACTTACTTCGGTATACAAGCCGTACCTATACATAGACTACTAGATGATGCACTTCTTCCGCTCGGGCGTAACATAATAGACGATGAGTTCCTTGTGCAACGTGTTGTTCTAGACGATACGTTTTTCCCGTCAAGCCGTGACTCAACACACCATGAGTTACTTCTGCCAAGCCGCAACTCAATCGGTCTATAGGTGATACCACTTGTCTGAAAATGTAAGTACCGGTTGCGTAATCATACGAACGTTCAGAACTTTCCAACTTTTTCCAGACAGCGCGTTACCTGGTAAGTTATTTCCTCCAGGCCGTAACTGTAATTACTGTTCGAGTGATCTATTGAAAGCCTCAATTTTTCCTTAACTTCACGGACAGATTGATACCCGGCACGTTGTATAGGCTATCGTATCGAAAATATCGTATCAAAAATATCATATCAAAAATATCGTATCAAAAATATCGTATCAAAAATATCGTATCAAAAATATCGTATCAAAAATATCGTATCAAAAATATCGTCTCGAGCGCGCTTCGCCCCCATCCCCTCGCATCCCCGTGTTTTTCACGCGGATATTGGAGTATTTATGCGATTTTTTTTTTGTTTTTTACTTCTACTTTACCAAAATTCCTCCCGAAGTACGGGCTTGAGGTAAATTGAAAGAAAAAAAAGACGGCAGAAAGTGCTTCAGGGTGGGTAGAGGGCTTGATCGAAAGGTGCGGTAATTTTTGTCTCTCTGTTTTATTGGGCCACACGCGCCGAACTTTATCCCGACGCAGAACGCATCTCCAAGGTCCTGTAGCCTATACGAGTAGCACCACCAACCCGACGAAGGCACCGCCGTTGGAGCAAGTCGACACAACACCACGAGCTACGATAGCGAAGGCCTGAAAGTGCACCCCGAGCATGACGCGCAGGCGCAACGCCAGAGATGTGCAGGTGAACCGGCGACATGGAGCGCTCTGCCGTCATGAGCGGCTTAAGACTTATCGTCTACCGCACCCTTGTGGTGAACTGTGCGGAGCTCGTCCGACCGAGTCGGAGAGAAGGCTCAAAGGAGAGCGGGACCACGCGGCGATGCTTGCGGCTATTGCGTGCAACATCTGCCCGAGGAAGGCTGAGAGAGAGAGGCGGCGTGGGCTTGGCGCCTGTCTCGGTGTTGTGTGTCGGCTGGCGTGCGGTGTTGTGCGAGGATGGAGGATGGTGCACCTAAAAAACGCTCACAACGAGAAATTCGAATTTTACGCCGCATTGCCTCACCTTCCCACGTCGCTTTCCTATTTTCGGAGGCGTCGCCTGCAGGATTTGGTTTACCTCGATGAAGGGAAGGGAATTCACCTTTTTTAGACCTTCTTTTTTACTCTCTGTCGCAAACGCTCTATTGAACGAAAGCTTCGATATATCAGATATCGAAATCGTGTCCATTACTCTATTGAACGAAAGCTTCGATATATCAGATATCGAAATCGTGTCCATTACTCTATTGAACGAAAGCTTCGATATATCAGATATCGAAATCGTGTCCATTACTCTATTGAACGAAAGCTTCGATATATCAGATATCGAAATCGTATCCATTACGTTTTGTTTTTCGGTTTCGTGTCGAACTCGATTCCGACATCGATGTCCGATATCCAACACTAAGCTCACGTTTGGTAGTTCGAAGCCCACCACCGACACGCTTGTTTTTTTTTCTTCACCTTTTCCCCCGTGTTTTTTGCGTACTGATGTTATTCAACACATTAATGAATGCTTGACACCGTAGAACCACGGACTATACCGTGAAAATCCATGCAGGGATCGTCTGAGCAACCAATCGAAGACACAAACGCGTCATACCTTTACGGAGAGAGTGCTATTATACCTGGTATAAGTTGGTTTCCCCTCTATCTAAGCCGCAACTCGGTAAATACACGAGGTAGGCGATGACCCACTTCTGCTAATTTCGATTAAAAAAATTGGCGATAACCGGTAATTGCTTCCGATAAACGCGCAACTCGCGGGACGATGCGTTACTTCCGCTTGACGTCGTGATTCAACACACCATAAGTTCTTTCTGCCATGCGTAACTCAACATGCGATCGAGTTACTTCCGCCGAGCCACAGCTTAGTGCACGACAAGTTGCTTCCGACATGGAGGGCGAAAATTCAATAGGCGACAAGTTACTTCCACTAAGACGCAACTAAAAAGCGTAAGCTCTGATCCCGCCGGAGGCGTAACTCACAAGACGATGTGTTAATTTTCTGCTAAGCTTCAAACCAGCAGACGAAAAAACACGTCCGCTGATGGTAGACCCAGACGATAAGCTACTTCCGCTAGGCCTCGACTTACTCGACGGCGACTTACTTCCACCAAGCCGCAACTAAATAGACGACAACTTACTTCCCCTGGGGAGAAGCTCAGTAGACTACGAAGTACTTCCGATAGAGGTTCAACTCAATAGACCTTCAGTTAGTTTCGCCAACACGCAACTCAATACGAGCAGACGACAAGTTGCTTCCGTTAGGCCAAAAATATAGTGCTAATAGTAGTGTAGACGATCATTTACACTTGTTTCAGCTAAAGGGGCAGAGCCCACAAGGCAATGGGTTACTTTTCAATGCACAATACGTCCGCGAAGCCCCCGAGGTCAACACCCAAAACCCACAAGACGACGCTAACCGCAACTCCATGGACGATAAGTGACTTTCGCTAGGCCCCGACCCACGAGACGACAAAACCCTTCCACAGTAGAAGCGTAGTGAGTGTTATGAGGACTACCCTGGGGTGGGTAATCGATCGATACTTTACCCCTATAGCTCAGTAGGTAATACCATCACATGAGACGATGCCGAGCCGTACCTCAATAAACGATCAGTTGCTCTCGCCAGAGGCGCAACTCAACGGAGGACGAGTTACTTCCGCTATGCCGGAAAACATTATCACGGGGGAACGTACCACTATTGAAAGCAGTGATGAGGACCAAATACGGCGTGTAAACATAGGGGGGTGTCCCGGGCTTTTGGGTCCACCGTGAGTTCTGATTACTACGGTCTCCCGTAAATAGTGGTAGACGATTGGCTACTCTTACGGGGGACCACACAAAATAGGACCTACGGTACAAACAAAATAATTCAATGTTTCGCTATTTTTTCCAACAATCTTGGGTCCTGTTTACTATGTTCCCCCGCAAGACCGCTACACGCGTAACCGACCAATAACACTATTAACACAGTAGACGATATGTAACTTCCGTTCAATGAATTGCTCCCGCCGAAAATGGCGTCATTGGGTCTGAAATTTTGAAATGCTGGTTCGATTTTTTCAAGTTGGTCAAGCCGTAAGTAAAACTCAATGATACCCGCTGGGCGAACTTTCCTGAGTGAAAAAAGGAAAAACTCGCTACGAATTTTACACCTTTTACTGCTGCAAAAAACAATGCCGCACTAATCCCAAGTACTTTTCTGAAACAAAAAGGGGTCGCTGTACTATTAATATTAATCAATGGGGTTGACAGACCACAACCGGATAAACGACAAGCGGTTTTCCCTACTGCAGGGCTGAAACGGCTGTACGAACAAGGAACGTAGCCATCTCCCGAAGGCAGTACCGAAGTGCATACGTAATACATATTACATACCAGGTAATACATACCGAGTACGTATGACGACGGCGGGCACACAACAATTGGTTTTGAACTGTACAGAACCTGCCCAGTATCTCGTAATGGCAGGCTAAGGTATACGCATGATTCAACTTATCGAGATCGTGATCGCTTTGTCCGACGAGTGGATACATTGATAGCCAATTTCGAATAATATCACCTGAACGGTCGACGTCGTACCTGAAGTACCTCAAAACCTGGTGTCCACTCCACTGGGCCAACATCTAAACTTCGTGCGATAGACACCCAGATACTCAGGCTCACCGGTACACAGTGCGGGGGAACTGATCGAGCACAATAATTTTGGCGAGGGCCCCTTGGGGCCCTTCCCAGCTTCCCCCCTGTAGTTCGCCGCTGGGGGCAAAAAGCGCGGGCGGGCAGAGAAGAAAAAAAAACGAAAAAGGCGGCGGAACAGGAAACGTTTCGTATTTCAGCATCTTGATTTCCATCGTATACACAGTAGTAAGGTGCATATCATACAGAGCAAGTACCTGGTACGGTGCTTGTTTTACAGGCAAAAAGTCAGGGGACGACAGCTAAAACAAACCCACGCCCAAACTAGTATATTACGTCTACTGCAGGCATCGGGACCCAGGCGTAAGCGACCTACAGTAAAAAAAGCTGCAAACAAATGTGCTATTTTCAGCCGTCTTGGGAGAGCATGCAAACAGTGCAAGTATCGCCATGCTGCGGGGATGTCGTGCATCCCCTTACGAGGCACTTCCGACACATCCCCTATCCCCTACCCCAGCTGTACTACAGTAAAACCAATATTTTTCGGCGTTTTTTCACTCTTATGCCTCACAGGGGGTATCTATAGATCTAGACGGTCGTCCATCAAAGACCTAAAACTGTCTTTTTTTTACTAAACATGGTTTACAGAGTACGTGGAGGCGTCTCGGAAACGGAGGCGATGCAGCGGACTCGGGGGGTAGGGGGTCGACGGATCTGTCTGACTCTAGCGCATGCCAAGAAAGGAGTTGCCGTGGAGAAAGGAAGCTTGCGGCCTATGTGTTCCGGGCACACCTTGTTGAGGTGCTGCACACCTGCGCGTACCCATGCTGCCGCACGCTACGGCAGTACCTTTATGCTCCACAATCGATTTAATCAATATATACACTATTATAGTGGGGACAAGGGGCGAAGCAATTTACCACTATTGCTGTTGAAGGAAAAAAAACATTGACCAGGGTGTTACTTGAAATTCCCATCGATGTTCGACATTCCGAATTTCGAAAGCGGTTGCTTCTGGAGGATTGAAGGTCTTGGATACAATAAAAAGAGTGATGTATGGGTGAAATTACTATTCTACAAGTCTTGAATAACATGAAAAAAAAGAGGAAACGATAAGGAAGTGCGGCGAGGTTGACCGGTACTGTTATCAATCCGCTGGAGGACAATGACAACAGCAAACCAAAACTGTCCGCCTTCTTATCTTCCCCGAGGTGAACCCCGGAACTGCCGTTGTTTCCCACCACGGCCCACGGTTCCACCCTATGTAACACATGGCCAACAAGGTACCCCGAGAATAGAAGAAAAGGCGCCGTTTACATTGCTTAAACCCTACCCTAAACTTCACCCCCCCCCCCCCCCCCGCGCGCGCGCTGGTGCGTGTGTATCTCTCACCTGGCTGCCTTGCGGATGAGCTCCTTGGAGGCCATTTGGCTGGCGATGAACACCTCGTCTGTCGGCCCAAACCCCCACCACTTTCCTGCCACCGAGCTCGCGTACTCCTTGTCCGAGGCGAACCTTTCCAGGTCGCCAAACCAGAAGTCAACCACCTGGGGGAGAAAACAGGAGAGGGCAATGAGGGCGAGGGAAGAGCAAGAACGGTGCCGAAGGATATAAAAAAAATCTTGAAATGTAAAAAAAAAAAACAACGTTGCATGGCCGGCGCCGAAATCATACGTAGCTGCGCCGTGTGCTGAGTGCCCGATACAATTTCGCCGCAGAACAATGAACTCATTCAGTACAGGTTTTCTTACTCGGGGCGATAGTGGCGACGCTCGAGAGGAAAAAAAACTGAGGATGGAAAGTGGCTACAACGGAAAATAAATTGACTCATTGATGCTGTCATCCATACGCAAGTCCGCCTCACAAGCGGTTATTAGTATCAATAGGATGCAGCTCACTCTTCATGCGACTCGCCGGACACCTCGCGGCGCTTCGCGCTTGGTGCAAGCAATGTCTGCCTGGTCAATGAAAACCCGACATGCTCCATCCCGGCATTGTAGGGATGCGAGGGTCTATGGTCATACGACTACGGCCATGCATGGGATCGAGTACGTATCTCCTACCGAGTACCCCCCCCCCCCCCCCCCTCCCCTCCCTCCCTCCCTCCTTCCGAAATTTCGATTTGACTGGAAGGCCGGTGGTGTTTCGGGGGGAAACTCTACCAGTAGTTCTTGTTTCGAGACCCCCTTGCACTTTCGCGGCCGTTTGCTCAGATCCATGCTGATGGGGAATAACAAGCGTCCCTGCGCCTCACGACTCACATCTTTGGCGGTCTTGAATTCCACGACAGAGCTCGGCGATTGGCCTACGTTTCCTCCGTTGGTTGACATGGTCTTCAAGGAGAGCACGCGCGATCGGCGCGGAGGGAAGGGATCCTGAGCGTAGACAGGCGCCGCTAAGCTTTTGCGCGGCAGGCGGGAAGGGGCGTGGACGACGAGGTTTGGGTGCGGAGGCGGCAAAAATAAGGCAGACCGTGGGGGAAAAAGGGTCGCGATACACGGAACTTCTTATACACACAAAAAAAACATTGGTCGCTCACCCATCACACAGGTGTGTGTATATGGCATTTTTTTTTCTTGCGCTGGTATCTTCTGAGCATGCACATGTAGGAGCGAGACACAGAGCAACCTCTTTGACAGAATATCCTCCGTGAGAGAGGTATCACGGGGGGTCATATTAAATAGCACCTACACACAAGACCTACACACAAAACCTATGTATTTCTCTGTGTATACTATCAACGTTCGGTCCTATTTACTACGGCCCCCCGTAACAGTAACGCCAACACAACAAAGACAGGGGGTGCTACATACGTATATATGCTAAAAAACCGTAGGGGCTGTTACATATGCAGATGGCAAAATCAGCCCCGGGATGGTACGTGGCACACGTAAACGTTTTAAAAAAGGTATGCCAGGTACCATGTAACTGCTCGCACTTTTTGCAACGCAGTTGTAGCAACGACATACCCGGCTTTCGATCATCAAATCGCCGTTTACCGCACAGCTTGTTTTGAGGATCACCGTACACAAACCACAAAAACATAGAAACCAGTGTCTGTGGTTGCTTTCAAAAACGAAACCACTACTAAAGTGGCCTCTTAAGATACCAATACTTTTTTTTATTCCTGCCATCCCACCATGTGTGATTCATATTTTAATCCAATGCTCTTATGTCAGGTGGATACTCGGACTCGTACCTCTCGAAAGGCAACAAAAACCGCATCCAAAAGTAAACCCTTGGGGTGTTGAAGATAGCGACCAAAACAATGGTTGACAACTTTTGGCGTTATCAACTATTGTCTAGGAGCAGCGTGAGCCGTCCAGCAGTACGGGTACATAAGATCACGTTGCGCCCGTGCCGCAAGACTCCTTGCATCAACCATTGTAACTCGGCCTCCGATCTGCATCATCCCCCAATCAGGCAGCGGCTGTTGCTGTCATAGTCAAATGTTTGTCGTCATACTTTCCTCTCTGAAGTCTCATGAGGGTCGATACGAAGTACTACGAGTACGGCCAACTCCCACGTGTTGTACGCGGGCTGCGGTATGGAGTGCAGTGCTAGCGCGACTATCCGCACCGCACAATGTTGCCTGCCTCGCGCATACATCTTCACGGGGTACCGGTGTTCATGTAAGAGCCATCTTCAGGCCGTGCGTTTCGCATATTCTCGCCGCATGCGTCCTCTCCAGCACACCAGCCAGCTCCCACAGACCAGCGCGGAACGACAGCGAAGCAGCGCCCCTCGTTGCGTACACCTGGTATACCGTAAGTCTAGGAATGTATCACGCCAAAGGCACGTCGAATCCCGTAGCTGCAACTCGCACAGCCCTCGAGATCGGCACACAACTCTAATCCAAAGCGGAACCCGAAACGCAAAGCCTGAAACCCGGGGATGGGTCCTAAATATACCCGTAGTCGTGATTTAAATCTCGCCCACGTAGGCGTGACTATCTCGTTCCCTATTCTAGGTGTCGACCATGTACTCCTACTGATGCTGTTTTGCCGCTGTGCTGCTGCTGTGCTGCTATGATATGAGTGTGCTATTACGGGGGACCATAGTTAATAGGATCAAATATTGTCAGTAAAAATGGTTAGATATATAGGTTTTTATGTATACAATAGGTCTTATTAACTATGGTCCCCCGTAATACGACTACCGTGCTGCTATCGTGCTGCAGTTACGCTACTGCTTGCTGTTGTTCGCAAGGAAACCACTCTTCCGTTAGACTGTGTGGCAGTGACTGAGCTGTGGACCGAAGCTCCAAGAGTAGAGTGGGACGTTTGCTCTTGTCTCGAGCTGAAACTAGTTGATTTCGAAGTATGAGGGGGTCAAAGTCGACCGCGGCCTGACCGGACGAAAACTTGCCCGGCTCGACGTTGAGTAGGCGTCAACTGACAGCCCCCCCCCCCCCTATGCTGAGCCAAATACGTGTGGGGATAGCTTGTCGAATGGAGATCGAGGAAAAACCATGAACGCGTAAGAAACTCGCACGGCGAAAGTCATTCGACGTACGAGTGTACAAAAGTGTGGGAGCCGAGATCTGCCTCCACTTTTCGGCTCGGAAGGAAGGCAGTGACTGAGTGACTGGCATTGCAGTGAGGGCGTCCGTAGTGTTACAAGAGGTGGCCCAAGATTGGGGTCCTCATGATTGTGGGCAATCAAATCCGCCACGTATACACGCACTCGTATCGTGTGTAATTAGTCTGAATATCGGAATCCAGAAGCAGCAGAGACTTACGGTGGGGTCCCTCTATAAGGTCGGTGCCCAATAGAATGCCGGTGAAATCGGTCGGCACAGGTGGGGCTAACCAGTGTGGCAGTTTGTGTGTTGTGTGTTGTGTTCATATTAAATCGTTCTTTCAACAGATCTTAATCAGTACACCCAGTGTCCGTCCTGATTCCTTACCTTAAAGAGATACCTGGTACGAATTATGTGGTCTAGACCGTGAGACAGAGGGAGACCAAAAACAAAAATAATCGCAAATTCATGGGTCAAGCAAGTGAAATGCCAGCGTACCGGGTACGAGAACACAACAACACGAGCAAGACCAGGAAATGAGAACAAAAACCAATAAAACAAAAACAAGATCTGAAATGAAACGGAACACAAATGACGCAAGGAGATTGGAATAATGCCGGTGTCCGCTTAATGCCGGTGTGCTACTAATAGTGGCCTCGCAATACCGGCAATATAGAGGGACCCCTACCATACTCGAGAAACTGGTTGACGCCCACCGCACACTACCTGTATGTGCGAGATTAAGAGAACTAGCCCTAACCATTTGTTGATTGGGTTGGGTTGGGGATATGGTTGGAGTTAGCCTTTCCCAGAACGACGCGATGCCACGGCTGAAGATTCACGCAGCTGAAGATACATACGTACTCGTACAGAGTGATCATGTCAGATTGATATGTTACTCGTTACTCGTTGAGTCAATCGGCGTGTTGGTTGCTCAGTGTTCTTGCTTCGCCCATATTCACCTGTGAACTGCGGTGTGTGTTGTCTTCACATTAAACCGTCATTTCTACTCGACGACATCGTCAGTGCACCAGTACACCCGCAGGTTCACCCAGTGGCAGTCCTGACTTTTTGTACTACTGCTAGAAAGACGGTGTGCCCGTCACGTTTAAACTGTGTTGTAAACCAACTTTGATTGTCTTGTGTACCCCGACCTTCGCGTGTCGATCTGCTGTTTCAGTGTACGAAATGATACAAGTATTATCGTCTCGTCGACCCTGGTAGCATCCAGGGGAGTCACCGGCCAGTAGTCAATCGCTACGGAAATAATGGAAAACGCGCGAACGGTTCACGCAGCTTGCAAAGTTGAGTATCGATCGATCTGCCGATCGGTTGAACTCACAGCTGACGTACTCTTTCAAGTTTTTTATTAAAAGATCGTACCTGGTACGTACATATTCCGGGGTTCTGGGGTGTAAAAAACCTTGCAATCCCCCGCAATACTCGTAGGGATATTTGCAATCCCCCGCACACAGCACACTCACACCCCTAGCTGTACTCGTGCGAGAATCTGTACGTAGTATCTCCGTGTCGTGGTGTTGTGACCACGGAGCTCGTACGAGTATCTCTCTACTCTCTAGGATGAAGAATCCGCACGGACACTGGGTGTGCTGGATGTCGACGGGTAGAAAAGAACACACACATCGCCAGAGCGTCAAGGTCAAAGGCGCTTCCCGTAACATACCTGGTACACACTGGGCCAGGTACCTGGTAGGCGCTAAGTGCGCCTCGGCCATACACCAAGCGTCGCGATATCTTAGGGAAAGGGCACGCCATACCCAGCAGAACGTGAACACCCTGCAAGCAGCAGTACTGTGACACCGTCAATATACCCCTGCCCCCACCTACAAGCAGTACCGACTTGGTATGTACGTACGGATACTGCGCACTCCACACATGATAGCCTCACTTGAAACAGGAGAAAGGGTGCTCGGAAGCGGAAGGAGATTGTCCAGAAAAACCAGAGCTGAAGAGTACGTGGTGTGCTTGGAACCGTTGGACGCGAGCCGTGCCAGTGATAAAGACAAAGCCCCGACTTCTTATGGCCCTGCCCGTAGCAGCCGCCGGGAGCAAGAGAGATTTGACGTACATTTTCGCGCGTGGGGGTCAGTGAGATGGACAGGAAGCACAAAGCACATGAAGATTCAAAATGCGGCGTAATTAAACTAGTTTTGTAGAGACATCCAGAGGCGGGAATTGAAGAGGGAATGCCTTTTCGACGTGCCTGCGAAAAACCTGCAGGTGAGCCAGCAGAGCGGGAACGGCAGAGCTGCTGATCTCGTCGTAGCTAGATTTTTAGTTGTAATGATACCCTCTAGACCATTAGTGGCCCTTGTGCTCGCATTCTCCGTCGGTGGTCGGCTGGGAGAGTCATTTCGTGTCCAGAATACTTGTCTCACTGGGCGATGGATCGGTGTCGATCCTCTCAGTCTCAGGAGAAGAACATGCGGATACCCAGCATTGCCTCGCTCCATGAGGGTAACAACTGCACTGGCTCAGGGTCAGCTTAGATACACCGGAAGAAAAAAACATCAAGGCATCTCCCTTGTGAAGGTACAGGCGACGGAATCGGCAGAGGGAACTGGCAGCGAAGGTACGCAACCCACCAAGTAGACGAGATGTGGATCGAGCATGTGCTGCCGCGTAGGCGTCGATGCCGTTGTTCTGCTTACTCCTCCCTTCGTACAGCAGTAGTACCGAGTATAGAGCAGTGGTTGCGACACGAGAATACCGCCATACCAGGTGTACGCGTACTACTGCTGTAGTTTGTTGGTGTTCCTCATGTTTAGTCCTGTCTCGTGTACGCTGTGTTACTGAAAATGTGAGAGTGCCGACCAGTTTCAACCAAAGCTATGGTAACCACCAACCGGCACCCGCAGTGAACCAGGTACCGACTTCAGGTGCGGTTGATGATGTGTCTGCCATCCAGCCCTGTGAATTCCGAGACCTTCGCCCTCTCACAGAAGAGGCGTTATCTCGGCAAGGCATTCTGTCGCGGGAGGTATTTCTTGGTTCGCGGTCCATGCCCCGCCATGCTCAAGGAAGAAGTGCGCGATTCATTGATTTTATGGTCACACGCGTGTGTTTCCATGCATGCGTGCGCATTCATGTGCTCATACAGAAATGACCTCCTTTTGCATGCCTTTTTTGTTGTGTTCCGCTCACGTCTCGCGTGCTCGCGTGTTTGCGGCACATCCAGAACCTTCTGACGTTTTGTCTCTAGCCTACAAACTCCAGGCAATGATTGCTGCTATGTACCAGTATGTCCCCGATGTTTTTGGTCTCAGACAGTTTCCTTCCGGGTCGATATTTTGATATTTTCTCTCAGCCAGTTTTTATCCGACATTTCGTCTCCTACCTTTTCTCTCCTAACATTTTCTCTAGAGTACGTTTTCTTCCCCGATAATATCTTGACGGACTTCTTGTAACCTACTGATTGCTGTATGTTTAGCCTCCGACACGTTTTATGTTGTGTAAAACCATAGTCACCAACGTTTCCTCTCTGTGTTTTTCTCTTCTGACAATGCGTAACCGACATCTGGTCTGCTTGAATTTTGTAACTGACGTTTTTTCTCAAACCTTTTTCGCCTCCGAGATGTTGTCTCGGAAATGTTGTGTCCTTGTCTGGGTCCTTTTTTTAATACCAAAATTTCGCCGTTTCGCAGACGTGGAATCCGAGGCCGATCGGTTGCATCGAGAGGTTTTCTCGAACGAAAAAGGCTTTCTGGCCAGCGCCGCGTACAACCCTGCCCGGGCGAGGGAGAAGGAGGAGGAAGAGGAAGCGGAGAAGCTAGCTTCTGAATGGGGCAGCACCCCCGATAAGGCGAAGGATGTCATGCAGAAGACTAGAGGAGACAAAGATTTAAGCTTCCAGGTACGCCTGTTTTCGAGGTATAATATACGAGTACAGTGTGTTCAAACATCGCCGATGTTGCTCTCGTGTATTTTTTTTGTGAAATGTTTCAACAACAGGAGTAGCGTCAGCTGTGAGTTGGAATGACTGTGTCTTTTTTGTGTCACGTGGCATTCGACAAACGGGTGCCGCTGTGTTTTTCCCCTGCCCGACCCTTCTCCCCAGCCCGATTGCTCCGGCTGAAAGAGGAAGAACGAGTGCGTAGGCACGGGCGACGGAGGTTAGCACTAACAGCACGCCTTCATATCACAACTGGCGTTTCACTGACGCGAGCTGGCGGGTTTGGGGTTTGGCTGTTATTGCGGAGAAATGGCTGAAGGACAGGCTCCTGGTCTGCCTCAGATTCATGAGAGGCCGGATTAGACCCGGTAACGGCCTCATGAAAAATCGCGCACGAACTCATACGGGAAGTGCATCCGTACGAGCGTACCTCCTGATGCTGTGCAGCATCGTGCGGATGTACTTCCCGGATGAGGTCGTGTGCGATTTTTTTAAGGCTGTTGTCGGGTCCATTCCGCCCCTCACGAAGCTGAGGCAGACCCTGACCTGTCCTACGGCCACCTCTCCGCGAAAGAACACGCCAACCCGCCTGGTCGCGGCAGTCACACGACAGTTGTGGTTGAAAGGCGTGTTGTTAGTGAACAGAAAACATAGGCCACGTGGCGGGGAAGTTGCTCGTCTACAACAGTTGTGTTTGCAAATTAGTCAGTCACTGACACCGCCCAGCACTGAACCCAACGGGAACCCAATGGGAACCCAACGGGAACCCAACGGGAATCCAGCGGGAACCCAGCGGGAACCCCACGAGAAACTAATGGCATCCCAACGGTACCCCAACGGTAACCCAGCGGACAGCCAAGGGCAACCTAGTGATGAGTCGACGGTAACCCAACGGCAACCCAAAAACAAACCAACGGCAACCCATCGGTGAACCAACGGTAAACCACCGAGAATCCATCGGTTACCCAGCAGCCACCTACTAGGTAGCGTTTTTTCTGACGAGTCGAGGGGGGGGCGCACTCGTTAGTTGCTTGCCTTATTTATTTAACCGTTGACCACGCATCCCTTTCGAGACGGAGTACCGTTTCTACTCCTAATAGAGACACCTCCAGCAGCATTTGGGCGCTCAGAGCGTTGCTTACATATACTTCGAAGTATTAGATAGAGACCTCCAGCCTATCGTACCACCTTCCTGTTTCACCGCCTGTAGCCACCATCTATCTGCTAGGATAGCGATCGTTTTCTTTCTACTATTAATATCTAGTTTACTCCATGTCACATCCTTATGTTTTCCTCATCTCCTCCACTAACACATCCCATTCCTCCTTGTACAGTTCACATTCTCCTACTGTGTGGGTTCTACTCTTTATTGCTTTGCAACAAGGGCACATCTGTGCATCTAGCCCCTCCTCCTGCCGCCTACTGGTACACGTCTTTCTTCTTTCGAGCAGGTCCAGGTACCCTACACGAAATCGCAGTTTCAGCGTTTTGACGAGGTCCGTTGGGCCGCGCAAATACGTTTTCCTTCCTATCCCTTCTCTTGCCCCCCCCCCGTATATCTTCAAGTGTTTTGTCATATTCCACCTTGTTTATTAGCGCTAACCTTTCCCTGCCTCCTTTCCTTTCTTTGATTATTGTCCTGTGTCCCCCAAACTTACCGATCGACAGCATGTCTTTTCGGTTTTCTCCTATACCCTTCCATGATTTCTCGACTACGCTATCCCACCGTAGCTCGCCCTTTTGATACTGAGTCGAGTGGGGCGGGGTGTACTCATGGGGGGGGGGGGGTACCGCACGAAGAGATTACGCCGCGTTTTGACAACCATGGCAGACTGAGCGGCAACGACGGCCGGCACGTTGCACATGAACCCAAAAGCCGCCAACTCGACTGCAGACACTGATGGGCTTATTTCGCCCCCGTCACCCCCCCAGGAGCTGGAGAAGATGGCTCGAGGGCTCAACTTGTCCGACGAGCAGCAGCGAGCGTTCATGCTCAAGGCCAGCATGAAGAAACTGTCCTCCGCGACAACTCTCCCCAGTCGAAAGCGGAAAACCCCAGTGGAAGAAGCGGTGGACGATCGGGTGTTCGCCTCGGAAAAGGGTTTTCTAAAGAACAGCAAGGTGACGTGGACGGGGGGGGGGTTCAAGCGCTGATGACAACGGAAGCATGTGCCCGAGATGTTGCCCTACCCGCCTTGAAGATGTTGGCCGCACGGGGATAGCGAGTCGCTACATTTTTCGGTTGCGCGTGGTATTTCATATTCCAAGACATTTAGCAGTACGTGCGCTTTTTATCGATGGAGAGGGAGTCACACGGAGGGCGCCCGTTGTGTCTGTTCTGGTGTTGCGTGCTGAAGAGCGGAGGCCGATTACATCCTGGGGCTCGTAGCGGATATGTATAATGTATATATATTCTGTTGGGGAGGCAACGTCAAAGTGGCGCCGAGCGTTGCGATCAGGACTGTGCACGGCTGACCCGGTCCCAACCTTTTTATTGAAACCTTATCATAGTACTCGGTGGCAAAAACATGCTTGTGTGTAGTAGAACTCCCGGGCGAGAGAATGTAACCTGTCTCGTAGGGCACGCCTACGTATATTCATACATGACGAAACATAGCGGGATCCATCCGAACGGAGAGCGCGACACACACCCTTCATGTGGTGCTGTTTGAATGTGTATCTGTGTGTGCATGTGTGTGTGCGTGTGTGCGTGAGTGCGCGTGTGTGTGTTTTTCGAAGCCCCTCGGTTGTTGCTGCTGCTCGGTACGGCACCCGTCCTGCTTCTGCTGCTGCTGCTATTGCTGCCACTCCTGCGTTTGCTCCAAACATTTTCATGGAGCGAGAAGAGCCTTGATATTGCTTTTACCTCTCGGATTCCGTCGCCGCCGATACTGCCCCCACCGCCGCCGCCTCGCCGGCACCTCGCCCCCACCTCGAACATTTACCACAGCTACCATCGACGAAAAGAGGAGAAACAAAACGTGATACAATGTACTTGTAATTAGACTATTAACAGTAGATTGACTGGGCCGAAACATTCGTTACCTTTGTGTCCGGCGGAAGACTCCCATAAATGTATTCCCTCATATCTGCTCCGTCTCGTATAGAGATGCGGGGGTCTATGGTCATACGCCTACGGCCATGCATGATATCGCGTACATCTCTCCTATCGAGTACACCCCCCCCCCCCCCCCCGCCCCCATCTGTGCTCGACTGTTGCTCTGTTATGTCACCCACGACCGGAACAGGAATTCAAGAGCAGGATGAAGGTGGGCTCGGGGGTCCGCTTCGACGCTCAAGGCTTTCCGGTGGGGGGTGCAGGGGACCCGATGATTACAAGTGCTAGGAAGCCCAAGGTGAACCCCTTTTCAATATTGTTCCCCGTATTCGTACAGTGAGTGCATATGGAGGCGTTAACAAACCGGAAAGTTTTCGGATAAAAAACCTGGAAAATCGACTATGTTTTCTCGGGCAGCGAGTCCATATACTCTTGAGCTTCGGTGACCTGTGTGCTCAGCCCTAAAGTGAGCCATCACGGCACCCGCACAAAGTGGTACCCCTCGCAGCTGCCCCCCCGGATGTTTTTGTCAGTTCGGCATAGTCCTACGCCAGGTTGTTGCCGCGCGACATTTGCCGCCAGCCCGCGGAGCTTAGCTGTTCCCACTCCGCCTCCCGACGGTCTAGCCCAGCATTCACTCTACCGCTACCGTCGTGGCAGCATCGAGGTTTAGGGCTCGATTTTCCGAACACTCACGGCTCGAGTTGAATTGGGTCGGGTCAGATATAGGGTAGGATAGGGGAGGGGAGGGAAGTGGTCAAAACATCACGGGTCGGGTGCGGTCAGATATCGACAGCTCAAACGAATCGCGGGCCAGGTCGGGTCACCCATCGCGACCCGATGCGACCCGAAGCGACACGACCCGAAGCGACCCGACCCGACCCGACCCGTGAGAAGCCACCCGACCCGCGAATAGCCCTCTATTTTTACGCCCGTCGTGTTCGGTTTTTGTGTTTGGCGCAAACCCCGGCAGTGGTCCCCTTCACAAGGTCCATGCCCGTAAACAAACAGTAATGTCGAAAGTGCACTCACCCAGACAGACCCCTCCCGACGAACACCACGAACTGTACGTACTAATAGTACTTTTCCACGGCCCCCTTTCCCGATAGTGCTACCAACTGCAGTGCGGTTAACCGTTCCCCGAATCCCTCCCCATGAATGCCGCCAACTCAACGTAGCGCACCTTCGCCACCCCCCTCCCCGTGAATGCCACTATTACGGGACATCATGTATAGTAATCGGCACCAAATTTGGTTCAGTACGTGGCCTTTGGGCCCATCGTCGGTTCTGACTATTGTGCCCCCCCGTACCATCTGCAGCGCACGCTATTCCTGGTAGATGAGTCCCCCGCGCACTGAGCTGACAGTAAGCAGCTGATGTTTGGCTCAATGTCTGGGGTGTTAATAAAACAATCCGAACCCCCTCCCCATAAATGCCACCTAGTGCGGTGTACTTACCCATACCCCCTCCCCCCCACCGTCTCGAAAGGGATGCGTGGTCAATGGTCAAATGACTAAGGCGAGCAACAAATGAGTACGCCCCCTCCCTCAATTCGGTGCTACGTCTCGAAATCGATGCTTGGTCAATGTTCTAATGACTGAGGAAAGCAGAAAATACGTACCCCCCCCCCCCACGCACGCCGGCCGCGGTTTCCCATCGTTTTGCGAGGTAGCCTTCAGCGGAGTCGGTGGTCGAGGGCGTTTCTTTCCCGTCCCTGCCTGACTGCCCGCGCTGCTCCGCGCCGACGATGGAGGACGAGCTGTCTCAGTTCGGGATGTGCTCTCAGTGCAAGGTTCGGTATGCGTATAGATAACCGTTAGCGGCCGCCAAGCTCACTAGATATAGCCGTTGCGACCGCCAAGCTTGCTAGATATAGGAGGCGTTCTACGATAGATTTTCACCCTAATTTTTCTGAGGCTCCTCACTTAAGGAGCTCCTTACCTCACCTGAAAACTGACTTCAGCAAAAATCAAGTTGCATCCCGATGAATAATCCCATGACCCAAGTAACTAAAAACGTCATTTTTCGAAACAAAATTGGCACACCGGCGATTTGAGGTTAAGACACCACGCCCTTTAGAAAACCTTTTAGCGGAAATGTGCTACTTCTGTCGTAGAACTTGTCATATAGTCGCTGCGACCGCCAAGATTGATGGATGTATAGTCATTACGACCGCCAAGATTGGTAGATATAGCCGTTGCGGCACCCGAGCTTTCTAGATTTAGACATTGCGCTTACTACCAGGGTAGATGTTAGCCGTTGTGACCGCCAAGCTTGTTGGATACCTGGTACATAGCCGTTGCGACGGCCGGGATTGCTGGAAATACGGCCGTCGTGACCGCCAAGCTTTTAGTTTGAAGGCAACCGTTAGCTCTTGCGTTTCTTTTTTCGATTTGCCGCGATCCGGATCGCGCGGTGATGATTCTGGCTCCGAGATCTCGAGATTGAGATATGTATTGCACAGAGGATGCAATTTACCCTAATGTTGTTGGTGGTGCTGTTGGTGCTGATGTTCTTGTCACGTTAACGCATCGCCCATATATGGCCCGCGGCCACAAGAAGGTGGCACCTCGCTTGAGCTGAAACGGCTGACGCACAATGCCTTCAAGGTCACTTTTCTTACGCCCACCGCCCCCAACACTCCAACGCGGGATCTGTGCTCGTCCTTGCTTGTTTCGGAAGGCGTTTGTGTTCGCATGTTCTTAGCCGCAGTGGCGATGTTTGCCACCTAGCTGAAGACAGACGCTTTTTTGCAGCTTGTCGCGCGACGGGCTGTTGTGAGATCACAGGTCCAGCCAGCAGCCGGCGATCCCTAACAAATGCAAGCCGAGCATTTTCAGCGGTTCGGAGCAACGGAAATCAAGTTCCTCGTATATTTTTGTTGCTGCTTATCACTTCAGCGCGTCATTTTTACCTTTTTTTACCGATTTGCTATAACAACAAAAAACATATTTTCAGGCGGACGAAATTTCGGCCGTGGCTTACAGCGGGCCGGCGGTGGCAAGCAAGTACACGTACGACAATGGCGACGCGCCCTTCAGCTCCTCGTGGACAACGCCCACCTCTGCGAACGACAGAGGGGCTCCTTCCGACAAGCCAGACCCTGAAAGCTCAACGGCGACACGCATACGCAACAGTGCCCGCGCTGCTGCTGCTGCTGCTTCTGCTGCCGCTGCTTCTAATGGTGGTGGTAGGGCTGCTGCTAACCGCGATGGTGCTCCTATTGCTACTGCTGCTGCTACTGGTGGTGGTGTCGGCGGCGGCATTTCTGGGAATAGGGTTAGCGGCGGAGAGGGCAGCGAAGCGGTGCAGAAGTTGTCGCTGGAGGTGGCTGAGCTCCGCTCGCTAGTGGGAGCGACTCGTGCGGCGCTCGGGAAGAGGGGAACGGAGCACCCCGGAGTGGTGGGAACAACGGCGCCAGCGGCGGCCAGCGCGAAAGACGGACAGCGGGATGCCGCCGTTAGAAAACTAGCTCGAGATGTCGCCGAGTTGCGCGCGGACCTCGCAAGCGTGGCGGCCAGGGATGGCGCGGTCGGGGCTCGGGAAGGAGGCACGGAGGCGGTGCAGAGGCTGTCGAGAGAGGTCACGGAGCTACGCTCGCAGCTGGAGCAATCCCGCAAGGAGCACGCCATGACGCGGACGGCTCTTCGGAGGCTGAAGGACGGGGTAGACGGCTTGGTCGAGCGAGACGCGCAGCGGTAGCAGCGGGTGCCGCATCCATGTTATTATTTCAGTATACGCCCATCTCAGCTTTGAAGGTCGATACCTTCGGCGAATATTGTCTTTGCAAGCTGCGTGTGATACTTACGTCTTGGATGCGCTTGGTCGTTTACCGGGGTTTTCTAGAGGGGCAGGGCGGGGGTCGACAGGGGGGACGGCGGACGTGGGGGTGTATTCAAGTGTCGAAGGGTACTACAGTAGTGGTTGCCTTGGGGAAGAATAGTTTTTGGCTGGAACTTTGTACAGTACGTTACCACAGTGGCAAAGTCAGTGTCGCGCGACTAAGGTCGGATTTGTTTCGGGCGTGGACGCCTCTTTTGCTTATGATAGAAGCAGGGAGGATGGACCTGTTTGTAGACATCAGACCGGCTACTGTAGATACGGTTATGCAGGCCCTCTCTGGTACTTCTTGGGTCACTCGCACACGTGCTTGGTATAATAATATTCTGTTGTAAGGTCCACCCGTGTATGGTAAAGGTTGGGTGGAGTAATAGAGATATTCCGTGGATGGGAGAGGTGGGTTGGGGTGGTCGAGAGATTATCTCCCTATCTTGAGTCGTGCCACATTTTTTTTTAATTTTCGGTCTCATATACCTCACCCAAAAACGACTGTGACAAACCATGTACGCGCAACCCGATGCACACTCCCTAGTGAATACCTGATACTTTCCAGGGCCTTCATAGGAAAAATGACGCCTGCTACGGTGGGGGTAGCAATCAACTGAGAAAATACCCGGTAATGACCGGATAATCACCCGGTAATTACCCGGTAATTTATTAACGTGTGTTTTACAGTACTTACTGTAGTTATCGCTAGCCCCTGTTGATCGGCCATGAATTTGTCCATCCGGATTAGCCTGTACATAAACATTTTCTCAAAGAAAGGTCAATTTTGACTTACTGATAGTGTGGGGCTCCTCAACGAGGAGCCTCTCAGAAACATTGCAGACGCACGCACCCCTACCGTCGCATGCTTCATACAACTCTTGTAGGTCAATCAAATCCCGCCTGCTTCTCGCCATCTGGAGCCGGGGAGAAGACTGGCGCGTTGGGTGAATTTTTCCTTCCCTAGATAGATGTGACTGGCGCTGTTCCTGCTGCTCCTGCTGCTTGCCGGTGCACAGCCGGTTACTTCATCGTGCCAATGGTGTGTGTGATAAGTACGCGCTCCAGCTTGTGCGCCACGTGGTAGCTCATGTTGCCTCAAAAAATTCACTCGTACTTTCACTCTACCAGCCGGAGTTTAAAAAGATAACGGTACCTGAAACATAATGACGGTAGGTATGCCTGGCATGAAAACCAAATAATACACCCTCGAAGTTTTTGGCTCAGGGCACGCAGTCGTGCGGCGTGCCCACAAAATTCGCCGAGCACGAAAAAACAAAATCCTTCAACAAAAAAACGCGACCAGTGAGTGCGGGTTCGACATCGGCCTTGAACCGCGAGGTCAATAAGACACTTATACAACAGCATATTTTATACATCAGGGAGAAAAAATAAAACATAATCCCGCAGTGTTTCCTCTCGAAAACGAGCGCAAAAGGACAGCCCTGACAGGTAACCGCGTTAGTTACAAAACGCTGACTGGCCGTGGTTGCCACGGCTCCACCCCCCCTCCCAATAAAAAACAAGGCAAGACAAAGGCAATGCAGCGAGGGGGGAATGCTCACTTCCCCACACGGGCACAGCACCTCAACTTTAATTCCGTGACGCGAAAAAGAAAAAGAAAAAGACGTAAAACAAAAAGGAACGGAAGGACGCGGTATCACACGTAGCGTACGCACCGGCGTATGGGAGTAATACCATGACATTATAAACCCCAGCACCAGGTGGTAATGTCTTCCCATCTGGTTGCCACATGATGACATTCGTGTGTACCTAACGACGTGTTTGCACACATAACCAATTCCGTCACGTCAAGACAAAACTGGGTTAATGACGCAGCAACAGCAAAAAAACAGAAAGGCATCGCCATCGCCAACGGGATCGACTAATCCTGATCGATCGTACCCCTGATCAACCACTCCTGACTATGTAAGGAGGCGGCAGTTTTGGGCGTCGTGCCTGACGCCTTTAGGGGATCTCAACACAAAAAATGTAATAGTATATTAACCCATTAATAATTACAACCATTTTTTGGGGACCTACTACTTGAAAGTAGGGTGAGACAATTTATTCAGTACATAGTGTAAGGGTTAAGTCTAGACCCCTCTCTGTCACAAGCCTAAACTGCCGTCTCCTGACATGATTTTTCCAAATTGATCACTTCCGACTTATCGCTTCCTGATGAATAGAAACTCCGAGCCGAGAGTACGCGGTGTTCTCACTGCCCTCTCACGCGGAACACATCAACACCATTTCCTCCCGCTTCTACAACGCCTTCCACGCTTGCCGTTACTCCTGGTGAGGTAACGCTTCCGCTGACGGCGCCGCTTCTAAACGCGCGCACATCGACCTCGTCAAACCCGAGGGGCAGAATCAGGGACCGCATGTCCGCCAGCCCTCGTAGGGCTTCGTCCAGCACGTCCCCAGCGTCTACCTGAGACATTGGCGGCATCGCGTGACAGCGATTGTTTAACACACAGACGTCAGCTGCTCGAATTCGAAAACTATGGCACCCTGCAGCATTTCATGAAAAGGTAGGCTTCGTTCTTTCCCTTACGCGCGCCCTTCTCTCCACAAACCAACCCCCGCCCTCGACGACAATTAAAGGCTTTTTTTCGATCGGAAAAAGAAAGCCGCCATGATATTTTCTTGGGTTTTCTTGGTTCTTATGATTGGGATAGGAGCCTGAACCCTTTCGGGGCCTCTGAGGGAAAACACGAAGAAATCCAAGGCCACTACAGCACTGGTCACACCAAGCAGCCCGGGCTGCTGGGCTGGCGGCTACATTGCAAAGACTTAGCTGTAGATACCATACGACATGCGTAGGGGGCATGAAGGGTATGTATACTTGCTCGTACAGCGGCGCGCCGCCCGCACCAGACGGTTGACAAAATGGCCCTTCTAGTTTCGTTGTTTTTCGCCGCCATACCCGAGTCCCAAAAAGACCAGTAAGGTTATTGGCGAGAGCTCGAGGAATCAGACATTAGAGAAATCAACAACGATGTGGTTGGTAAAATGCTTGTAATAATCTCAACAAAGATTTCGAATTGACCGTCGGTTCGAGTTGCAAAGTTATTGTTGGCACCACCGGTATGACAGCAGACAGACCGAATCAACCCCCTCTCCCCCGCTCGGCTGGCATGGTCTCTCACAGGGTGTATCCTACTGGTCAAACTCCCTGGGGTTTGCAAGTCACCCCCGAGGCGTTTAGGGTAAAAGTTGCGCGCGGGAGGAGGAGGGAACGGCGTGGGGGGAGGCAAGCGTGGTAGGTGGTTTTCGGCCCCGAATTCCCACCTCGAGAAGCGCTTTGTTCCCGTGCATAGCGCGCACCCGCAAGTTTTGCGATACGTCCAGCCCGAGCCGTCTTCGTGCGGCGTCCTCCGCCTGAGGGGGAGTCCGTGATAGCAGCAGCAGTGGAGTTTTATAGCTACAGCAACCGTAAACAATAGTAGCACCAGTACGCAACAACAACACAGAACAGAAGCAGGAGCAGGAGTAGCAGCAGCAGCAACAACAACAACAACATCAGCAGCAGCGACACCAGAGCAGTATGTCGCAAAACTCGCGGCCTAGACGTTACAAGATGCACTCCACGCAGTTGAATTTCGTTTTCGAGTGCGCAGGGTCACAGGCCTCCACAGAAACAGAGTAATGTCGCCGCCACACGGCGTTTCTTGCATTGTTTTACGAGTGAGGCCCTTTCTCCAGGCGCCCAGGGTCAACCCCCTAAAAAAACGTTTTTTTACCCCCTACAATAGCATTAAGCGTTTTTTTACCCCCTATAACACAAAACGCAAAACAAAAAACGTAACCCCCGACATTGAAAAAACGTGATTTTAACCCCCTAGGTACAATAAAGAAAAGAGTTACTTTGACCCATCCGCATACTGTGCAGTGGAAAGGCCAAACGCGCCAACTAATCTGGTCGAGCCGAGACCATTTGCACCCATCAGCCGAAGAACCGCGCACCTTTTCCACTAGGACTAGCCTTTCGGGCGTCGCCTGGACACCGAACGCCAGCCGTGAGCGCAGACAAGGAGACGCCGCGTGATTCCAGTTCGGCAGTCCCAGTTCGCGAGATACCGCGCGCACCTGGGAAGAGGTGGAGGTGGCAAGGGAAAAAGCGTTTGGACCGTGAGTTGGCTGACTATAGAGTCTCCGAAAAGCTAAAAGTTGCCTACGTGTTGTATTGCGTGCAATAATAAGGTATTGCAGTTACTTGCGTGCGGTAAATATTCATTGCCGTTACTTGCGTGCGGTAAGTTTTCGGAGTTCAGCGTTTGTATCTAACTGGTCCGTCTGACTGTCCCGTTTATGGCTCGAATGTTTAAAATGATACCAGGTACACGACATTTAATGTATACGTGGAAGTATTTTTTACCAATCCGCCGGAGAACAAAAAAACGAAAGGAAGCTCGAATCGTGTATTTGATTAATTACGACTTAACTCAGGTATTTGGCTAATTTCTCCACCCTACGTACTACAGTAGTAACCAGCCACCAAGTTTAGCCAAGGCATGCTTTATTCACAGACATAATAAGTGTGCACGCCGTCAAACGACAGGGGGGTAGCTAGATAGCCAGCGGAAGCACGGTTGCGCTTTCGTTTTGACATTTTGACAGGGGTTTTCTATGCAGCTAGGTTGCATTTTCTGTGGGGGGCATACTGGGCACTAACCTCTGCCTTTGTGAGCGCGTCGATGGGACTGGCCACCTGAAAGTCTGCCGCAGCCTTCAACCCGACCCTGCACAAAAAAACGATTCAGTTTCGGGGGGAGATGGTCGGAGGGGAAGGGGGGGAGGGGGGGGCTCGATCAGAATATTCTAGACACGACAAAGTTGGTTCCCTGGAAATAACCCTCCCGGCCTACATATTTCATTAGTAAGTCGTCCCATTCCGATACCTGGTACCAGCCATCAGGTGATAACCTCGCACATACACGGAGTATGCCGCGACAATTTAATGAACGTCGCTGAAAAAAGTCTACTCACGATATTGCAACGAAACGCCACGCCACGCAACGCAACGCAAAGGGAAGTAAGCGAATAAAATCAACGCATCGCTCGCCACGAGTTTCCCGCGCGCCCACCCTCAAGAGCAAGGCATTGCCCTCAAACCAGGCATACCCTACTCTTACAAGTTCAGCGACAAAAAATGCCGGCTGTCTCCGCGATATCATCATGAAACGGCAGAGGCACCGCCGTCGAATAATCGAAACCCATACCCACGAAAACGGGGGGGGGGGGGGGGGGGGGAGGAAACACACCGACCGCTGGATAAAACATGATCGCGGAAAATCGATATATACCTGGTAGGGCGCCCCCACAGCGCCGACAGAGGTACGAATCATACATCGCACAAAATACGCACACACCTAGTCGTATCTCGCTTATCGTCCTTATTCGTGCCATTGAACAACACCACCCTCGCTCTTCCCCTCCTGCCGGAGGAGGAGGCGGCGGCAGCGGATGCGGCGGTGGAAGCGGGTTCCTCGCCGAGGCGGGACTCGATTCCGGCTTGGGCGGCGACGGCTTCGAGAGCGGAGTAGAGGTGTGTCTTGCAGTGGAAGCAGCTTTGGCCCTCGTTGGCGATGTAGTCGGGGTCTGATCCTTCCGTCGTGGAAACTTCTGTGAGCGGGATCCCTGCGGGCGGCGGTAGCAGCGGCGATTGTGGAGGCGGCGCGGCGGTGGCGGTAAGGCGGCGTTCGCAGAGGCGCGAAGGGAGGGGGTGTCAGGAAGTACCGCAACGGGTGTTGTAGCTCGTGTACTATATATACACCCCACTACAACAGAAACAGCAGAACCACCACCTTCGCCAGGGTGCGCTGCGTTGGCCAAAGCAATCTTCAACATGCGGATACACACAGACCACTGCAAGGCTATGCTCGTATAATAATGTACCAGTGCGTCCCCGGTGGCTTGGTAGGTGGTCCGCATGCCTATCAAGATCAATTTCGTGGGTTCAAGTCTCACCGAGCGCATGCTCGTAGGAACTTTTTCTTGCATAAAAAAATGATTGGCGGAAAGCGCGAGAGCGTGGGGTAGCTATACATTCTATGAAAATCGACGAGCAGTGGCAATGCTGAACCCTATGCGCGACAAAAAATAAAGGCACGTACCGGCGGGGAGAAGGGACGACACCTGTGACCACGGCTTGTCCAGAAGATCGCTGAGGGTAAAAACCTCCTACGAGCTATCAATAGGCTGGAAAGTAAAAGTGATGACTAAAAAAATAAAAATAAAAAAGGGCGAAGCACTGGCGACAACATAGTGGCAGCTCAACAGGGTATCCTGTATCATGCCATTTAGGGTAGTCTGTCATACTTCGTAGCATATCCAACAATCACGCAGCTCGTCTTGTCTCCGTCCTCGTCCTCGTTCCTACTTCAAGTCCTGTAAATGTACTCGTGCCTCTGCCAGGTATTAATATGAATAGTGTACCTTGTAACTTGCAAGAACAAAGCAGTTCGAAGAGATTACACCGATCGTCGCGTGTGCCCGGTATAGATGACGTACATGTACAGCGACGAAAATGACCCGTTTCCACAGGACTTCATGGTGGTTCAACAATCCAAAACTTAGCGTTCGCAGCAGTCTCTCTCCCAAAACACAAACACCCACCGACGTGGCTCGCCACTCTGCGAGCTAGGTCCAATTGGTTTGCTGGAAGGGCCGAAGACACCCCAACGCAAGCCAGGCTGTTGTTCGGAAAAGCTTGGTGCACCAAGGCCGCCACGAGGGACGAGTCAACTCCGCCCGAAAAGGCTACGATGTTTTTCCCGTCAGTTGCACCTAACGAGAGGACTCTCGACCGAAGTGTGCTGATCATAGATCGCATAGCGGTTCTCCGTGCTTTACCTGCCGGTGCGGTCGTGTCACGGTGCCCCGGGTGACACCGTAGGCGCACTCGAACTTGTTGATGATTTTTCCGCGCGTGCCTTGAGAGCTGCGGAGGGGTCAACCCTGTACACTGAAGCTATCTATGTCATTACAACTCCATTAAAATGCGGGGTAACTGCTGTGGGCTGTGTGCTATGATGAGGTATGATATGAGCCCACTCTGCTCTTGTCTGTAACAGGCAACTTATATCCTGGGTACGCGGGCGCCGAGGCACCCCGTAGAGCATTATCCACTTTCTTTCGTAATCGATATCGATGGTTCCCGGAGACGAGCTGAACCCGGAGGGAATCGCGAGAGCCGTGGCTGCACTTCCCGCGGCACTGTTTGTCGGGGACGTGAGCGGGCCGCTAAATGCAGAAGCAACCGCTTTGGCACAAAAGCTCGACCCGAAGCTTGAGCAGATCAAGGTACGGGAGTGTACAGCAGTTGTACTGCTGCTGAGCTATTGTTTCGTCGTTATCTCGTCATCACTTCATCGCTGCACTAAACTACGAGGGAACATGACGGGAAGCTGTCTGCAGGCGTGCTGTGTCTCGTACAAAGCGTAGTGCAGTGGATTGTTTGTTGGATGCCAGCTTTGAAGCTGCTGCCCCTGCGGCTGCTGCTGCTGCTGGTGCTGCTGGTGCTGGTGCTGCTGCTGCTGCTGCTGGTTCCACTATTAACACGGTTGATAGTCCCGAAGGGAGCTCAAACTTGATAACCTTTAGATGCAACGACACGGCTGGCAAACGCTGATTCCCATTCTCCACTATACATCCATGTGAAATTTGAGTACTACTGTACCGTGCCAGTCGGTATACCCGCGTCGAATTTGAGATTTGAAATGGCGGCTTGCCGTGACGACTTACTCATCGTCTGTACTCGTAAGTGCATCAAGCACGACCAGAGGTGCTACAGCAGTATGTACAGCAGAAGTGGTAAAAGGTACCAGGTACGAGCCAATTCGACATACACGAGACACAACATAAACAGACAGACAGACAGACAGTTTCATATCTGGCACTGCTGTGGTACGTACAAAGCGGATGTACACGTCGAAGTCTGATCCTCCATCTACTGCTAGCTGTAGCTGCCTTTTGCTACTTCCATCTTCTCTATTAATAGCCGCCTTTTGCTCGTACTGCTGTAGAGCTGTGGTTATGCTATTAATACGGTTAATAGAGCTTATAATAGACCTGCTGTACAAGGTGGTATTTGTCCATTTCAACATTTCAATCCTGGTTGCGTACGTACACATAAAATAAACGAGTTTCATGCCTCTAGTACCTGTCGCTGATAACCGTGCTATATATTGGGGGAAAACACGAAACATTATACCAGGTATGATACGTCGTACAGCAGGAGATAACGAAGACAGCCTTCTCGCCACAGGGCGTTCCAGCTCACCAGTATGAAGCCGTACGTACAGAGTGTATGTGTGTGAGATCCGTTTTCCCCCCGCTTAGTCGTCAAGATGTTCGCCGGTAGCCCGTATTCCCCCTTCCCGCTACATTGTTGCTGAAAAACGAGAGGTTGGCGAAACTTGGGATATAGGTGGAAATGTTAAAATAGTCGAGGGTCGGTGGTAGCGTTAGATATCTTGAAGGATATTCCAGCTCGACGAGATGCCGACAGACAACAACAAAAATAGAAACGCATCGCCGGAGTTAGATATTCGATATTTGATGCATCGAACCTTTCGTTCGTTATCAGCGTATCAAAAGCGCGAGAATGCCAGGGGATGGAGGGCAAAACACGCTCGATGTAGGTATTTCGACACACCGAAACTTTCGGTACGTGTTTCAATGCTAGTCGGGGGACTTCCTCGCCGAGTTCGTGTGGCTGTGCCGCTGTTCCCTGGCTCCCGCATGGTTGTTCGTGACAAAATTGAGCCTAGAACAGTCTAGGGTCCACAACATCTGCTGTGTGAGTAGCTGAACTTCTGTCGAGCCGACTTTCTGTTTCTGAAGAAGGGAATTTTGGTTGTTAGCAATTTTGCGGCGGTCACAGGTTTTGGGCGTTTCAGCAGGCCAACCTTAACTTTCCCAAATACGCTAAATAGTATGGTATTTGCGTCCTCGCCCCTTGCGGGACTAGCGCCGTCTGTGACACAGACAACAGAGAACCACGAACCCTGTTTTTTTACGTTGACCGCTTTAGAACGGCACCCACCTTCTAAGGATAAAAGGCTTGTAATTAGTGCGGAACGATGTTGGCAGCAGTACACTGCTTCACACGTTGGATAGATGACGATGTAGATCATCTAGCACCTCTGCTATTCTGCCGTTATGATCTGTTTGTGCAGGATTTGTACAGATCCAACCCAAGAAGCGTGTCCTAGATCATGCAGGTTATACCGCTCCCATCCGGCTACATGAGCCGGACTATACTTGTACAGATCAGGAATTTATCCGTGAAATTTCTAGATCATGAAGCGAAAATCAATTTTCTGTACTGATAATCTGTACTGATGATCTGTCGAGGTTTGAAAGGGCGAGACAGACTGTAGCACAACACCACGAACACATTGTTGGTGTTTGTTTTCCTCCCCTGTCCAGGCCGACATCGACGCCACGCTGGAGCTGTGCCACGTGGGCAACGAGCCGTCAGCAGGTCCTTGGCTAGAAGATGTGGAGGCCGTCCGAGCAGGCGGTGAGGAACATGCCTACTTTCATTGCCCTCGTCCGGTGGCTTTCATATGCGTAGCTCTCCTTTGATTCCCAGGCCAAGGGAGGAGGGGGGGGCGTAATCATTTGTTGCTTGCCCTAGTGATTTGACCAATGACCACGCATCCCTTTCGAGAGGGGGCAAGGGAGGAGGGAGGATCGATATCGAAGCTTTCAAGGGGGAGGGGGATCGGTATGGAAGCGGAGCTTAAACCACCGCGCCGCACGCGCCCTTAAGCTAACGACAAGCTGACTATTGATAGTTACCGTAGCCCAGCAGGTTGTTCCTTTTAATGAGCAAGGTTATCATCGAAGCCCAACGCGGTTAGAGCTACCGCTGTTAGCGCGGCTAGCAAGTTTGGAGGGAATCAACCGCTACAGTATAGGTTGTCCGATCTACCTGGCAGCCAAAAAGAGGGCCCTGCGCCGTATACATACATACAACTAGAGGGTGCGACAAGATATGATACACCTCGTCACGGAGTTATCGAGGAATTATATATATGGGAGGGTGTAAGTTCAGCGTTTGTTTCGCTCGCGCGCCCTGCAATGCACATCGTTGATTGATGCCGACCAACACAACCGGTGTGGTAGACGGATGACACCCGCCGCTCACGCCGTACTTGCCTGCTGGGTACTGTGCCTGTTGAGGCTCTACATACGGTAACTGCCTCTCTCCGCTCGTTGCTGCTGTTGTGCTGTCTCTGCCGCCGCTGCTGCAACTTCTGCCGCTGGTGTTGCTGTAACTGCTGCTGCTACTTTTTCAGTGCGGTCGATACAGGCAATGGCGGCGAGCTTACTGAATGGCACCTTCGTCGCACCGAGGGCGCGCGAGGTGAGGACGACCCGGATTGGTTATCCCGCCTGCCGCGTTTCCCCGCAAAAACGTATTAACTCGCTTAACCCGCAATGACCTATTGCCTGCAACATCGTATCCCCCCCAAGCCGGTAGTGGTTCTTATTTTTCGTTGATCGTGTCCTAGACCCCCCTGCTCCGCGCTGGTATGCGTCCGGGGAGAATAAGGACCGTTGTCTGTGTCCGCTACGTACTCCAAGCGATCTGCTTTCAGGTACGGTACCTCTTTTTGCTGGTTTTTTATTAAATTTTCCATCTGACCACCTGCCGCGTCCCCTGCAGAGGGAACGCCTTGCTGAAAAAAAACGACAAGGTGCGAGTGCAGGCGTGTCGGACATAAATAGTACAGATATGTCCTTCGCCCACCAAGTGCCTCAAGCCTCCCACCTCTAGCAACGAGGCCTCCAAGTAAGGAGGGCAGCCGGTAAGCCCAAGGGGACGTAAGGATGGTGCCCCCAAATCCTAACGCACGACCGCTGAGCACCTCTGAACTTTATAGAACATCCTACACTGGAACGCCGTGAAACTGGAAGAAGCTTCGCATATCCAAACCGGTTCGAGGAATATCGAGCGCTTGCCCGCGCAACGTTGCCGCAACAGGGCGCTTCTGTAACGTGGATTACGGTTCCGTCATGTTGGAAGCGCAAGCGTGACTCGCCCGGACGAACATCGGTTCTTCAATGCCCTTCGCGGACTGGCCGTTTCGTTTCTGCCTATCCAAACCGTTCCCGTCTTATGAGTTGTGGTGTGGGTCACGGTCCCTGTTTTTTTAGTTGTGCGTCACGTTTCTGACCACTGCATTGTTGCTCACCTCCCCCCAACCGCGTCCTGCCCTCCCGCGTTCTGCCCCCCCCCTCCCCCCTCCCCCGTCCCGCACCCCCCCCCCCCCCTCGCCTTCCCCCGCCGTTCCACCGCCTCTGCTTAAAAAGCGCCTCCATAGAGGGCCGTCCCTGACGTCTTTCGGGCGCCCTTCGGAGGGAGCAGGAAAGCCTTCCCCAGAACAGGAGTTCGTGCTGGAGCTGTAGTGATTAACGCGGCCGAGTTTCGAGAGTGCCATTATAATCTCCTCGATCGAACGAACAATGCGCGCTCTCTAGTAGTACATACTGTAGTTTTTTCTCTTTTGATGGTTTTGCCCTTGCTGGATTCTTGCCGTTGTTGGTTTATAATATACTCATAACGGTTGAGACTTCACTTTCGACCGACAGGGAAGGGGGCCGGGGGGGAGGGGGGTGGTTGACGTATCGGTGTTATCTTGTACCGGTATGTATCCACATATTTTGTGTTTTGTTCTGCTGGTCGGAGTGCTGTGTCTATACACCAGGTACGTGATTGTACTTCTGGCGTGGTTTCGACGTGTTGAAGCCGTGATGCCTTTTACCAGTTTTTGTAGTCCCCAATCAACGAACGCAAGCCCAAGGTTGAGCTTGCTTTTTTGTAGCAGCCAGTGCTGGTCACCGGCGAGACACTCACTAGTGCGGAGTCACGCGGAACAGTGAAAAGTTCGAAGTCCCGCAAATTTAGTTCCGATTGCCATTTGCAGTCACGCAATGTGATTATTGTAGTAGGTGGAAATTGCGGCGGCGGGCAGTCTTCCGCTCTTTCTGTTCCAGATAAGCGTCAGAAAAATCACGGCGGTTGCGGCGCAGCTGGCCAGAGTAGATGGGCTGCGATCTATTCAAAGCCCCTTCCAATTTCGGTCGCGCGGCTCATCGCTTCCAGTCTTCATGTGCGGTCTCACTTGCAGTCGCTGATGTTTTGCTGCAGTGTCATTGCTGCCCTTGCACATGACGACGTATGTATTTTTCTGTTGGTAATATTGCACGCATCGGACAGGTATAACCCATCCCCATTCCACGATCTAGATATTTCGAGGCAGACAGACCCCTTCGGCTCAACCAAAAAATGTTTTTTTAGAAAAGCTAAAATAGAAACCCGATGAACTATCCCAAAACCTAGATACCTGTTAGCTGCTACATAGCTGTACTCGAAGTAGAGGTAGATCACGAATACCACTACCGTAAGGTATTCCAACGATTGGGTTATGCTCATTCTTATCGGAGAGCGTTTTTCCAATTTTTCCAAAGTTTGGAAATAATTGGAGATATGTATCGATATATGGAGGCGTTCAGTCACTATTCGTGAAATTCTCCAGAAGCAAAAATATCAATATCGTTAACATTCCAATATTTGGAAAAAAAAAACAGGAAAATATGGAAGATTGAAAAATTGCGCGAAAAAAATGTCAAAAACTTGGAAAAAAAGCCCTTCGATAAGAATGACCCGTAGCTCCTCTGGGACTCCGAGATGGCAACCAAAACAACGACAACTGTGATGTTATCAACCCTCTAGGAGCAGCGGAAGCGCCCATCAGCGGTACGGGTACGGGATCATTTTGCGCCACTGCCGTGTGACTCCTTGCACTGTGACTCGGAACACCAACGTGTATCACCCCCCACTGATGCAGTGACCGTTGCTGTATTCGTCGCTTTTCATGGCCGATTTTCCCCTCGCTGAAGCCCCGAGAGGATCAAGGAGCCCATTTACTCATAAATACTTTGGCCGAAAAGGGCTACGTACAGCAGTACCCGTATGATAACTCGCGTCGTTGGTGTCACTCGATGTCACTCTTGTCTCCCCCGCGGTGGTGAACTCCAGAAACCGGGCATCCATGCCTCTTCCCTGTCTGCAGGCAACATATCCCAAATAAAAGAAGTTTACTGTAAGTAGAGGCAAAACGTGTCGGAAATGAATGACGAAACAGATTGTTCACCATCAGCCACACGAAGCAAGCGCCAAGTGCCTCGACTGTAATACAAGGAGATGCTGTAACTGCAATACGACACTCACGCAACATTATACACATAATTTACTCACGAGTACTGACACACGCTCTTCCTCTTATTAGTGCTATGTTATGATACTGCTTTGTATGAGGTTGAAAGCCCGGTAATTACCTGGGTTTTGGCACTGGGAACGTATTTGTAGTACTTGGAAGGCGTATCTTAGGTGGAAAAGGTCGCCCTTTTTTTTGGTCTGCAGCATATATATATAGAGAGAGAGAGAGATGGGCCTACAGTACGTATACACGAAGATATCGTTAACCTCTGGTAACTTTTTTTCTTCCCCAACACGCACCCTCCGCCTCGATTTTTATTTTATTTTTATCCTTCGGCGGATTGGTAAGAGTCAATGAGGTATGTCATGGTATTCATGATCCCGTTTCTCTCTTTTGTCGAGGAGGCGTGCTTCTGATGAAACGCGCCACGCAAATAATTTATATAACCCCCCCCTGCTCTCAGGACTCGCTGAGGGCCATCAAGATAATACATCATTCTCTGTGAGTGAGTACACACGTCTAGTCCGACCTGCATTACAGTAGTCTTGGGCCTGCCCCATACTGCCCCTTTTGTTATCCGGTAATCAGCCTATATCCAGGCATATTATCAAAGGTATTCACAGTAGTTTCCCAAGCATGTACTCGTTGAATCAATTTCTCCATCGCCCGATTCCTGTGAACTTTGGCACTGCATGGCAGTGTGTGGCGGTGGGTTTTCGCGCCGAAATACGCCTGACAGAGATGAATCTACCTTATGTCTAGCAAATATGTCAGGAGACATGTCAAGCAACGCAACACGTGCGCTGTCAAGGGTGTAGGGCCGACTGTTCCCCACTACGAAAACCTTGTGGTTAGGTGTCAGTCAAGCATGCCAAGGCAAAGTTGCTGTCTGTCAAGGGGCGAAGGTGCTGTCTCCTGGCATGTTTGATGTTTATTATTCCTGTCATCACCACACCACTCGCCGTTTACCGTCTCTTCAAAACGCATATATCTTCGATTACAGCTGTAGTACATGGCGGGCATAGTATGTAGTGAGTCCAACTGATCGGTCGATACTCAATTTTGCAAGGTGCGTGGTAACCGTTCGCGCGTTTTCCATTCTCACACGTGTAACGGTATGCCATATACTGATGCTGTAGTTTTTTTGTATTCCTCAGGCTACAATGCCACAAAGAAGGGTGACGCACACGTCCGGGATGGCATACCCGATTGCTCTCTGACCCCTTTATCCGCCTTCGTTTCGTCCCCGCACCCCTGCCTATGCGTTGTGGGCACTGTTGTACAGCACCAGCTAGCGCGTAAACACTTTTTTATTGGTGATCTGGTAGAACGCATCCTCGAGAGGATGAAGCGCGAAACGTTCGACAACATACGTACAAAAAGTACCAGTTAGTTGGTGGAATAGCGAGAACTTGTCGCCTTATTGCCCACCGAATTACTGTTGTGCCCACCGTAACCTCCCCTATACCTTCCATTAAGCGGAAATGCCAGTGGACCACTCCGCGTGAGGATCGACGCCTACGAAGATGCCACCAGGCCCGCGGTGGTGCCCCGCGTCTTCGCGTCGTCTGTGAGGCGTACCGAGCGACAGAAAAACGCACCGAACACACGACGAGTCGATGCTCCTCTTTTAGGCGGTTGTCTCGGGACGCTTCTTATCTAAGCTGCTCATGTATGCGCTTCGAGTTAGTGTGTGGGACGATGCCATACACGGACGGGTTGACAGGAGTGTGTCCGTGATCCAAACAGCTGCGCGATCTTCTGCTTCACAGTTCAGATCTTTCAGTTCTGTCAGCCTTGTCGGTGTGTCGTTTTCCCCGCTCCCCTGGAATACACTTTTTAAAGGACATCCCTCAAAATATTACGGAAACCCTCGATGATTTTGACACCAGCACACCACACTCTCTCAGAAAAAGGTGGCTCGGAGACACTCTAGACAAGGGTAGCCATGATCATCCCCGTGCGATGCTTCACGTGCGGGAAGGTGATCGGAAACAAGTGGGAGACATATCTCAGCTTGCTGCAGGCGGACTTTAACGAGGGCGACGCCTTGGACGAGTTGGGGCTGAAGAGATACTGCTGCAGGCGGATGGTGCTCACACACGTGGACTTGATCGAGAAGCTCCTCAACTACAACTGTGAGCAAGCGCCCAGCGGCAGTACCACGCTGCTTCTGTGGATGCCAGCACCCACTTGCCTGGAGAGCAGGGACGGGTTCCAGGCTTGCTTCCTCGTTGTTCTGCGAGTGAATTGTAGCCCTAGCGAAACACTCCATTAGAAGGACTATTATATTAATAGCCCCTTTGGGACCCCGAGATAGCGACCACAACCTGTGTGATACGAGTATCTAGCTTCACGAGGGTGGTTCTATTAATGGAGCAGCGTGAGGGCCCAGAAGCGGTACGGGTAGGGATAGGATGATCACGTTAGCGCCCGTGCTGTGCGACTCCTTGCATCTACCATTGTAACTCGGACACCAATTTCTACTGTTCCCCAATCGTGCGGTAGCCGCCGCTGTAATCGTCACCTTTTACCGTCAATTTCTACGTTCATGAAATCCCAAGAGCGTTAGCCAATGTAGGATGGATTACTCTACTTTACATCGTACCAGGTATTTAACCCTTTTAGAACCGCAGTCCCGTTTTGGGGACAAACCACTCAAATTCCAAGTAGTTTGTCCCCAAAAACGGGACTGCGGTCCTAAAAGGGTTAATAAGTGCTTCATCACATCAAGTCGAGGTGCGGTCCAGCACCAGCACCCCAGTCTTGATCGCTTCCACCTCGCTGGGCCTTCGTGACTACCAGGTACCTGGTACTCCGTAGACCGAGTCATGGACGACATGAAACGATGGGTGCGTATTTATTACGTCAGCGTCTACTCAGTGGCAACCTGCTGTTTGTTTGTTTATGCGAAGGGAAGAGTTTTGCCATCGCCTCAGCCAGCCCCCGTTTGTTTTAGTTTCTGTTGGATCACACTGCACACGAACGTGCTCTCACGAAAAGTCTGGCCTCGCGTCTGTTTTTTACGATTTGCCTCTCGCGTTCCGAGATATTTTATACCTGGTATAAGGTACCTGTACGAGAGATAGTCGAGTCGAAGGTTACGAACCGGCGCAGAATTACCGTAGACTGCTGTAGTTACGAGTATTATACACGCGTATCACACGACTTCGGTACGAGTAGTGCCAGCCCCCCGTATGTTCGGCCACGCTGCCGTCGGGAATGCGCATGATGCTTTGCTCTATTGTCCACAGTACGGGGAAAAACTTCCGATCTATTAGCTGGTACTACAGCCCGACATGAACGTACTCGTACTTGGAAGGCTGGACGTACGTCGAGACGTTGGAGCAATCTTCTTCTTGGACCATGTACTCGAGGGGGTTCACGATTCAACACCCCCTTCGCCTCATCGTTCATCCGGCACAGAGATGCGGACGGACAACCGTGGCTTCCATTGATATTTCGAAGTATTCGACTACTGTGAACACCTTTAGCGAACCACGAAATACTGTAAAAACAACCGATACGGGCGGCTGGCGTTACTGGTACACACGATCATTGCGGTCTTATCACCGGTCTACTAGCCCTTTCAGGACTGTACTCCCATTGTGGAGAGCAAACGCCTAGAGTTAAGAGTCAGCTATACTACTACTGCTGGGTTTATGTACAGTACATTTGTGAAAGGGTGAATCGTGGGGGCGCGCAGCGGCACGAGTAGCGTCATGCTCCACGCGTGTCGTGCAGTTCAGTGCAATGTACTCTAGGCCCGGTCAACCCGAGATGCTTACTCCTAGCTTGTGTAGCCGATGCTGTAAGTTTCATTCAGTTTTTGGGCGCGTTTTCCTACTGAAATCCTAAAGGGGATACCGTGTACTACTGTAGGGGCACGGAAGATAACACCCCCTCGGACGATTTTCCGAGCTGTTTTTTTGCCGGCAACTGCGAGAGTGCCAACGCCGAGCGATGGGTCTGTGGAAAGGTTGCAACGAGATCTTCCCAAAGCCACTAACTTTCGTTGTTTGTACCCCGTTGTTGTGCACTATCCCGACTCGAAAAGTCATCCCATCGGGTGTACTACCCTGCGTGTTATACGGCAGACCGTCTGTTACGGGGGGCCATAGTAAATAGGACCAAAACATTTGTCAGTGAAAACAGGTAAATATATGGGTTTTGGTGGGTACCATACGTCCTATTTACTATGGTCCCCCGTAATAGTGAAAGCATAGAGCAGTGTCGTACAACTTCTTGCATTGTACCAGCTACCAGGGTAGTCCGAAAGGTCCTGACCATACCCCAAAGCTTACAGCCTGCGAGGCCTGGTAAGTTCGATGCTTCAATCGTCATTTCGTTTTGTCAGCTCCCCCCTCTAGGAGTACTGAGAGGGTTTTATGCTCATCAAAGGCTCGAAGCCGTTATTTTTGTCCAGCTGCCGAGGCACATACTGCTGTTCAACTCTGATCGGCTTATTTTAATGCTCAATATTCTTTGTCAACGTGTCGTCCAACGATCCCTCGCGATGTGTGCTTCCCTCCCCCCGTACATCTTAATCTGACCAGCGCTCGAGAGGAGAACGGGGCCGGAGGCGGAGTAAACGGAGAATTTTTCCTCCCCGGGAGAGCGGAGGCGTTCTGCCGACCTCCCCTTTAGTGGAAAACCACGCCGCACGACCCAGAGGGTCGCTACCAACGCTCCGGTTTTCGTCTGTTAGACTCCTCATCATTGTTGTCGTCGTACAAAACATCGGGGTGGTTTTGCTACTGTACTGGCATTAATACCGGTGTTGCCTTGCGTGTTCCACCCCTGCTGATGGGTTTCTTAGTTATTTTCGAGGGAGGATTTTTTTCCGGGAGCGAGACATGAAGCGGAGCTAGGCAGGGGTGCGCGAATGCCCGCAGGGATAGATACCGTAGCTTGGGGTTCTGTCGATCGGGGAGTCAGTTTTTCCTAACCTACGATATGGCAGGGCGCGTCAGCAGCTTTTGCAACGCATGGGATGGGGGTCGTCAGCAGCTTTTGCAACGCATGGGATGGGGGTCTTCATTAACAGTAGCTTTGGGCGCGCGCAGTGTCGAAGGGAGGGCCTGCCTGCCTGCCCATGACGCCTTCCGCCGGGTGTCTGGCGTTTGTACAAACTAACAAATAAAAAACGACATGGTTATCGTTGCTTTTGAAGTTCTACTCTGTTGTCTCATATTCCATGCTCAATAGGCAAACCTACTTTTTTTTTATACGTACGAGTACTGGTTCTGTATGCCAGGTGCTGCATAATCTCCAAGTCTATTCACTAGGAAAGTGTCCACCAAAACGCGGAGAAAACTATTCCTACTGCTGTAGAAAGAGGCAGTCCCGCAAAGAGGCGCTTTCCGAAAAAACTGTCGCCTACAGAGCCTCTTGACCAAATATCTCAAACGACGACATTTGTTTGGGTGTGTGGACAGCTATTTAAAATGTTTTTTTCTACTTTTTTATCGTGGATTACGGCAACGGTAACGCCCGTGACCGGTGCTCGTTTTTTGGCGCAGGAGCGTCAGCAGTCAGACGCGGGCTACGGTACTGGTAGAAAGGAACTTATTACTCATGTGAGGCTCCTTGAAGGAGGTTTTTATCTCTCTTACCCCAAGAATGACGTCGAGAAAAACCTTCAAGCGTATATGGCCTGATAATTCCACACGGCTCAGGTATACAACGAAATCGTATTATTGGGGAATGTTGTCAGGTGAGGAGCCCCGACAGTCAGAAATATTTGCCTTGGAAGGCAAAGAGTGTTGTACCCCTACAGTAATAGCAACTCCTATCGTAGCACGAGTCGTCATTAGCCATCATTAGCCATCTTTGCTCTTGACTGCTTGACCGCGTCCTGCGGAGCAATCGTCAGGAGCGAAATATCATCGAGGGCGCAACCGTTTCAGCAACAAGCACGCGACAGGGGCCAGCGTTACCCCTGGAATGCCCGATGTACGCTTTCACGCTTGGCGTGAGCGCTCACCTTGACCACATGACTCGCGGACAACCTTTTTCACCGGACACAATTTTTGCTTCTTTGTTTCGCTCTTTTTTTCATCTACTGCAATTTGTCTCTGGTTTGTGCTCACCTTGACCACATGATTCGCGGACCACCTTTTTCACCCGACACAATTTTTGCTTCTTTGTTTCGCTCTTTCGTGTTTCTCCATTGCCATTTGTCTCTGGTTTGTGTACGATCTGCGTTTCGTTTCCGGCGTGCTTGGCGATGCATTGGCAACTCTCGCTATTTGCGATGAATTGCCTCTGTCACAGAAAATGTTGGCACCTCTCCAGGGTGAAAAATCAGCACGCACAGTGTGCTGGATCTTGACGGGTATATGGAAAAAACGTGTGATTACCACCTTTGTGGAACTTCGAGATATAGCGGCTACAGCAAAACAATTATACCTTGAGTGTTACCAACCATTGAACAGTCTACGAGTAGAAGCAGCGTGAGCACCTAGGAATAGCAGGACAGGTACGGGTAGGATCATGTTGCGCCTGTGCCGTACGGCCCCTTGCAACAACCATTGTAACTCGGACACCAATGTGTATCATACTGTACCCCGATCACGCAGTGGCCACAATGGTTGATGTAACCGTCGCTTGTATATACCTGGTAGTCTATTTTCCCCATCCAGATCATAATGTGAAGAACACACACACATCATTTACGGACCATCGTGAAAACGCCAAACTGCAGCTGGCTATCGCCGACAAACCCGCTGAGCTCTCAACACGTTTGGCAAGCCCCTCCATATAATCCATTTCGCGCAGAAAACTGCAACGGTCGTACAACGCCGCGGGAGCGACAAAAATCTGACCAGAGCTTTCAAGACTTTCGTGAGCGAGCAAACGGCGCCAAAAGAAAGCAAAACTTTAGCGCACGTTACGTCGCGCTCTGATCGCGAAACGATCAAAAACGGTGTCGCTGATAAACATAAACACACGATAAAAGGCCCGTCCACAGCATTATTGGCACGAGCACAGCTTGGCACAGGGTAACACACTGGCAACAGTAGAATCATTCTCCTCCAACGGTCACCTACCCAGCACCGTTTTCACCATTCAACGGATTTCCCCCCCCACACTCCCCAACACTTCAACAACTGCAAAAATGACCCGACTCTATATCCAAGTACTTTGTCTCCCAAACATGGGGTGCAGTTCTGAATGAGTTAGAAGCTCCACACAAAGCTCTCCACAATGCTCAGGTGGCATGCTTTCAAAAACAGACGAGACGCGCTTTCAGCATAAGCCGAGCAAGGCTGTCAAAAACCTGACAAAAACCTGCACCAGTACAGTACCAGTAAAAAAACATTCACACCCACCAGGTACACAGAATAGATCTTACAACCCCTCGGTACGTTCGGTACAACATTAGACACCCAACCTGAGCGTCGATATGACATGCCAGGTACTTGTTTCGTGCGTATACACGACGCCGTGTTTCTCCGGGAGTATCACAACAAAACTCGCCCCCCCCTCACAAAATCGACGGCCGATACATGGGCATTCAGATCTATCTGCGCAACAGTTCTCAGCCATTGGGGTCGCACTATTTACGATCTTCACTCTTCATTTAACCGCACTCAACGAATACGATCTAACCGTACTATCGACACGACTACGATCTTCTCCTTCACCATGACCAATGGTCCAACTGCTTCCTTTTTCAAAGAGGCAAGACTTTTACGTTCCTACGGGCCCTGGGGGAAACACAAGGGCTCTTACAAACGTTCGGGTGGGCGGAGCGAGGGAGGCATCCAAACTGCAGCCATCAAAACAATGCATCTGTTGTACCCGCTCCGAAACAACAAGTACAAATAATTCCCCGTCCCTCAAGCCCCTCGCCGTTACAACAAGATGGGCGGGTTCGTCGCGACCCTCCCGAATCTCGGGGGGGGGGGGGGGGGACTGTGCGCTCCCCTGTTTTGTAGCGGAGGCGATGTCATCTGCTGTTGCTCCACACAGCCATTTCTTGCCAAATCATGTTGAACACCAAGCCCTGGCGCCGCAAGGTTGTGTTGCACAAGAGTGCCGAAAAAAAAAACGCCGCAAAGGGGGTGGCGGCAGCGGGAGCGGGGAGGGGGGGGTAAATAAACTGATAATCGCTCAACCAAAAGAGCAAGGATAATTGAGTCTTCAAGTAGATTGGACACAAACACTCGTACATGCAGCAGATTCGTCGGGTCGTGGCACGAAGGATGATGCTCTGGCTGTCACCACGAGGCTACCTCAGCCGCCAAAGAAAAAGCCTGCTCGCGCCGAGCGCGCGAGGAACACACTCTTCACACCCGCGTCAATATTGATCGCCCTCCTTTTTACAAGAGCATGTAAGGTATAGCAGTACGAAGGACGTGAGGGCAACAAACTCCAGGCAGGCGGGCCGCGGGGCTTCGTCCACCCCTGCTATCTCTGCGTCCCACAGAGGAAGGCACGTAGGCAGGGAATTCCATAGTTTGCGCCGAGTCACAAAACACTCCCAAATTTTTGCGCGTCGACACCGGTCGGAGCACAGACAACACCGGCAGGGTACGGTTAAATTTGCGCACGAAGCTACCCATAGTCTCGGGCCGAACTCCGGCGGCCGCGCCACGACTCCGGTGCCGAAGTTCCTCGAACTCTGTGCGCTGGGTACCGGGATGGGAGAGCCCATTTGAAAACAACCTTCCTCCAGGTCGGGTCGCAACCACACGGTACCGCATCCGACCCCCCCCATACGCCCTCCGTCGCGAAGGGGATGCGTGGTTAATGGGAAAATAGCTAAGGCAAGCGACAAATGAATACGTCCCCACGCGCCCTCCATTTTGTATTTTCCGGCACCCCCCCACCTTCCCTCCCTGCCCCCCCCCCCCCCCCCCCCCCACACCCGCTGCGTCTCGAAAGAGATGGCAGGTCAATGGTCAAATAAAAGACTTGAGGTAAGCAACGCCCCCCGGTCATACGACTACTGCCATGCATGACATGGCATGAGTACAACCCTCCCCTTCCCACTCCTTCCCCTCGATATACCTGCAGGGCTGAGGCAGCCACGCGACCGCCCAGGCCGCGGCCAAAGACGCCAAACGCCCCCCTGACGCCGCCGCCGTCCTTCTTGATGATCTGCTTGATCGACTGCCGGTACGTCAGACCGTCGGGTCGATCGTGCGATTGCCTGCCCACGACACCAAGGTGTTGGGTGAGTGATTTTTCAGTTATTGAGGTTTGCGTCGGAAAGGCAGAAGAGGACGGGCTGACCGTGCGACTGATTGCCTCTCTGCCCTCGACCCAAGATAAAACGAATGTGCCAGGTATCAGGTATTCATCTTTTTAGAGATTCGCGTCGGATATAGGCACGAGAGTGTCCGATAGGCCATAGGCAGGTGGCGTCAGGATTGGGGGGCTGGGTTGGGTTGGGTCGGGGTTCGGTCGGGTTGAATTCGGCTGAGATTGGGTTTGAATTAGGTTGGATTGAATTGGGTTTGGGTCGGGTAGGGTTGAGTTGGGTCTCGATCACAACATCCGATCGCTGGGTCGCGGCAGAGACCCCCGACTTTTCCCGCGTCCGCGTTAGCCGGCAACGCCTCCCAAGAGCAAGCATCAAGCTATGTAGTAAAAATGCATAGAGGCGTCCCAAATCGCGATCCTTGAAATAAGAGCGACTGAAAAAAAAAGGCAGCCATCTGCGACTGACGTTCTGGCTACCAAAAAAGGCAGTGCCTCTCTCTAAGCACGGCCAAACGTATCTCCAACCGGTACCTACAAAAGGACCGAGACAACCAAAGATACAGCAGCTGCGGCGGGTATGAACCGCGGAGTCAACGCTGCCAGCAAACTTTTCGAGCGACGTCGCCTTGTCTACAGGGGACGCTGCCGAACGTCCCCGCACAATCAAAACGATATACTGGTACCTCGTATTTGATATTTGATGTTTTATACAGCGTGCATCACGAGATCCCAACAATGCTGATGCGTACCGGTATACACGTAGCAACCAGGAAAAAACAAAAAGTCTAAAGCGTTGCGCCACCAAAGCCACCACCCCACCCCCTCTTCCTTCACACCCAACCCCACCCGTCCGCCCGCCCACCCACCAACCCCGAGATCACAAAAGCAAATCGTTGCCACGTACCTGGCGATCCATAACAGGCCAAAGAGCGACCAAATGGCGGCGAGGACGGTTTCACCAAGGGAAGCACAGAAAAGACCGCAATGCTTTACTCTCGCTCAGAGCTGGCACGGGTGGGTACTTGTAACTGTCGTCAACTGCTGCGCGTGCGCGTTGGCGCAAGGCATAGCGAAAGAAAAATCATAGAACCATGAATTTTTAGGTCGGACGGCGCGGATCTCCAGCTTAAACAAAAAGTAAGGCATGCTCTAAACTTCAGGCGGCTGTTGTGGATACCAGGCCCCCTTCCCCTAGATAGTAATGCCTCCTCACACACAAATTCAAGGTCACACCCCAAGGTTTGCCACTCCGTTCCGTGTAGACCCGAGGTACCAACTCACCTACGGTGTGTACTCTACACCACAACGACATAAGACAGCTCGGGAGGTGTCCGCCTCACATTGGCATCGTCGTCGGTTTTGGTTCTCGCACACCGCCGTGTACATTATTTACCCGATTCGCTCGTGAAAAAGTGGCACATATGTTAAAATCTCACCTATAAACTTTGAGGACGCGGAAAGCGTTGGACGCTGCGGCCGAAACGATGGACGAAACGGCTCCGATAAAGGCGCTTCGCGTTCGTCGGCTCCGCCCCTCCCCCTTCCGCGGCAGGTTCTGCTCCAGCAGGTTGTACGTCAAATACCTGATCCGAAGAACGGTTCAAGGGATATTTCAACAAACGGCTCGAGGAACGCAAAGACACACCGACGGACCCGCTGAGGGTTTGGAAGAGGGCCGTTGCAGGCTCGCTCGCGCGTGCGTTACTCTAGACGCGTTTCGTTCCAACGGTAGGGAGCTGGCCAGCACGGACGTTGCCGCTAGTTTACCGGAATCGCCATGCACGAGACAGACGACACCGACACGTTACAAAGGCTTCGTTTGTGCCGACTGCACCAAGCGGCAGCAAGAGACAACACAAAGAGCAGGTAGAAAAGGAACGTAAGAGAAAATGAACGGCGAGCTCTCCGTGCGCCATGTTCTACAATCGTTGAAGGGACGGCGAACTCTCAGCGCGCCACAGTATAGAACCGTGGGATTCACACCCTCCCGCCCGCACCCATTCGTTTTCGGGCCTCCTTATCTTACTTCATCCAGGTTTATTTTGCTTCGTGTTCGGGCCTCTTCGTCCAGCAGCAGGTTTACTCTTTATTCCAGTCACCGGGAAAATGGAAAACCTACTATTACGGGGGACCATAGTTAATAGGATCAATGGTATACATAAAGACCTATATATTTAACCATTTTTCCAACAATATTTGGTCCTGCTAACTATGGTCCCCCGTAATAACAGCCAATACTGATGTGCTTGCAAACCGCATCAATCGACGACAACGAAACATTCGCCAAGTCATCGAAGATACAAAATTCTATCCAAGCACCGCTTGTTCGCTCCCTACCCCCCCCCTTCACCGCCTATGGCGCTTACACGAAAAACCAACGCGATCTACCACCGGCAATAACGTCAACAGCGCCAAGCAAGCAAGTAAAGGCAGGCAAGCAAGCAAGCAAGCGAGCAAGCAAGCAAGCAAGCAAGCAAGCGAGCAAGCAAGCAAGCAAGCAAGCAAGCAAGCAAGCAAGCAAGCAAGCAAGCAAGCAAGCAAGCAAGCAAGCAAGCAAGCAAGCAAGCAAGCAAGCAAGCAAGCAAGCAAGCAAGCAAGCAAGCAAGCAAGCAAGCAAGCAAGCAAGCAAGCAAGCAAGCAAGCAAGCAAGCAAGCAAGCAAGCAAGCAAGCAAGCAAGCAAGCAAGCAAGCAAGCAAGCAAGCAAGCAAGCAAGCAAGCAAGCAAGCAAGCAAGCAAGCAAGCAAGCAAGCAAGCAAGCAAGCAAGCAAGCAAGCAAGCAAGCAAGCAAGCAAGCAAGCAAGCAAGCAAGCAAGCAAGCAAGCAAGCAAGCAAGCAAGCAAGCAAGCAAGCAAGCAAGCAAGCAAGCAAGCAAGCAAGCAAGCAAGCAAGCAAGCAAGCAAGCAAGCAAGCAAGCAAGCAAGCAAGCAAGCAAGCAAGCAAGCAAGCAAGCAAGCAAGCAAGCAAGCAAGCAAGCAAGCAAGCAAGCAAGCAAG